>JAWWEE010000025.1:15863354-15928237 GCA_035221455.1 Xenops minutus
GCGCCCCCTGCGCGGTGTTCCTGCCGGGAAGGGGGAGCGGAGCCGTGCCCTCCGCTGGAGCGCTGCCCGGCGTGCAGAGAGCGCGGGAGCCAGGCGCTTCCCTTCCCCCGTCCTCACCCCCCCGCCCCTTTTCCCTTCTCCCTGTCCCTTTTTTTTTTTCTTTCCCTTTTTTTTTTTAACACTCTCAGTGCTGCGAGACGTGTTTAAACACACACGAGCAGGAATGCACGAATGCCCATTAGGGACTGCCACATGTGAATCACGGCACTGTGCAGTTCTCAGCACGCTGGAGCCAGGACATGTGATCCCGGCGAAGGGTTTTGCATCCGGATGCCAACACAAGCACCGCGGCCGCGCTCCCGGCCCCGACAGCGCCCGGCTCCGCAAAGCCCCGCAAAGCCCCCCGGTGCCCCTCGCCCCCTCCCCGCCGCGGGTGGGGTCGCGCAGCCTTCCCCCCGAGGCTCACACGACCCCCGGGGCTCCCCTCCGACACCCCCCGACGCGCTCCGGGGGCAGGGAGAAGGGCACAGGAGAAGGGATTGCAGCGCCAGTGCGTTTGGAGCTGGGGCGGGGGGATCGTGTGAACTCCGGCAGGCTCCGCATTTCCATCCCCGGCTCCTCTCTGCCTTGCAGCGGGTTGGAATTAGACCGAAAGTTGCTGTAAAGACTTGCAAATGGACCGCATGGCAGAGGGGGAGGCTGGGGATGGCTGAAACACGCTGCGGTTCGAGGGGGATTAGGCTGGCTCCCAAGGGCGAACTTTAATTAAAGGTACCACAGGGCACAGAGCACAGGAATTCTTAGCATCCTCAGTTCTGGTCTAAAAGCTGCCCCTGTTTAACTTTATCCCCAGGCTTCTTCAGCAACCACCTTCCCTCTGGCAGTACTACTACATCCATTTTTTTTTAAAGGACCAGAAGCTGTCGTGTTAAGAATTATATTTTTGGGTTGGTGGTGTTTTGGTTGTTTTTTTTTTTGAAAGTGAGTATTAGACAGCACTTTTCACAGTATTACATAACATTTGAAAGGGCAGAAGAAACACATATGTAACTGCTAGCTCCAGGTCATTTGTTTTAAGTACTACATACATAAATATTTATATTTTCTATTGATTTTTGCATAGACAAGTATATATTTGCAGTTTCATATGACACTCAGTGCAAAGGACTTTGTTTCAGTGGGAGTTTTGCTATTAACTCGATAGACATCCTGACAGGTAAAACCCAGTGGTCTGTAAAAATCATTGTGCTAAATGGCCAGAAACTAGCTCGTAATACCAAAAATGAAAAAATTTGGCTGGCTGGGCTTTGGGCTTCTCGTTTTGGCACTTAAAGTTGATGGGGGACTATGTACAAGTCAGACAGCAAAAATCATGCCTGTCCTTTGCTCCTGAGGAATGCAAGAGCATTAGACAGTTCTCAAGTGAAATAGCTTGACGTAAGCATAGTGGATTTGGCATTTGCTTCTTGGATATCACTTTCATAACATAATACGCCCAAGTTTTGGCCTAATTTCTGCAAAAAATGGGCACGCTGTGGGTACAATTAATTGTTGTCATGCGTTTTTCTTTCAAACTCACGTTGGTAGCAAAGTAACTCCCCCTCCCCTACCCACCACCAGTTCCTCTGAACAGTTCTTCCAGTTAACTCTAACCAATACTCGTTTTAGCTGAAATCCAGCACTGCCTGGTAAATGCTGGCGATGTGGGATGTGGAGTGTTCGAATGCTTTGAAAATAATTCTTGCGAGATCCGAGGCTTACACGAGATCTGCATGACATTCCTGCACAACGCTGGAAAATTCGATGCCCAGGTAACATGGTGAAATGTTCTACGTATCTGCTTGCTTCTAACATATATTGGGCCTGTATTTTATTTCCTTAACACGTCTTTGCAAAAAAAACTACCATTATGGAACAAGTCTATTTCTACCGTGATTTACTGATTCAGTAAGAATTTTTCTGTTGAAAGGTCCAGAATCGAGACCTCGGGACAGTAATAAAGCAATGGTGTGCAACCTGTCTCTAGCTGCATCTCCCTGGATCTCTTCCACCTACTATACCGAGGATAACTGCAGCAGAACACTGATGTAGCCAAACATGGTTTTAAGAAACACTTAAGGTTCTACACCATGTTTGTTCAAAGCTGATTCTGAAATGCAGCTTGGGCTCCCAGTTCATTTAGGCTTATCACAGTATTTCCCAACATGTAGTTACTGAAGTTGGTTCTCAAGACTTGCACACAACCAGTCCAGGCAACCTCCTAAAGCTACTGTACTGAAATAAGGCCTTGGTTCAAGCACTGATGTTAAAATACGTTACTTAGATGGTATGTGGTATTAAGTTTGTCTCCTTCATTTTCTCCCCAGACCATTTATGCATCATTGAGACATCCTGTTATTATGTCTTGTAAACCTACTCTCCCATTTCAGTGTGGAGGGAAGGGAACATTCCGATGGGCCAGCGGCATTTGGCTTGACCAGGCAGTTTACAGTACAACTTGACTAAAAGCACCAGCTACATGGCACTGTTAAAAGCATGGTACAAAGTAGAGCTCTCTTCAGTATCCACCCCGTTCCATCAGGGATGGTGGGACCACCCAGTAGGAAGCATTTTTGGAGTGCTGGAGTTTAGGCTCAAATGCTCAAGGACATGCAGAGGGTCTGGCTAGTCATTAAAGTGGGAATTGCTTCTTTTGTGGGTACCTGAAAATCTTCAACTTAATTTCCAAGTGGGTTCCAGAAAACACTCATTTCTTTTTGCTCAAAGGTCTGTCAGTGAACAGATTTGAGCAAAGAAGTGAGTCCTGTTGGGAGGGGAGAGAAAGGTGCCTGTGAAGGCTGAGTGTAGCCATTGATGCCTGATCCCCAGGTACTGCTCATCAAATACAGCCTGTTTCACATCCAGGCAGTGCAGTGCAGAAGACTTAAACCCCTGGAGCTTTATTTAATGTGGAGGTGGCTTTAGCCTCTGCTATGACATGGCTTTTTCACAGCTACTCTGTGTATTATCTACAGTTATTTCAGGCTGCATTAAATGACCAGACTAACGCTAGCCATTTTCTGTTCTCTTCTCTGAAACCTGAGAATTGATGTCAGGTTTGGTTTATGTAAGAATTCTCTTTTTCATCCTTATTTGCCTACTGTGCTGTGTGAAGGGAAGGGGAAGTAAGTGCCTTTGATATGGGGAATGGAAAGGGATGATGGCTGAAGCAGCTCTTTGATCAGCAAAAACCATTTCGGGCTCGAAACAATTTGGGGACAATGTCTGCTTGCAGGTCTGAGTGAATCTTAGTGGAGCTGTGCCAGGGTACTCTTGGGATAAAGGGGAACAAGGATTTGGTCTTAATGAAGCACCTGTGTAAGACAATCTGAAGCTGGTGAAGAGCTGGAGGCAGTGCAAGAGCTTTCCTTGGGCCTATTGCTCAGCAAAGTAAAGGGAATCTGAGCACAGCATGAATGGCAGCTGCAGTGTCAGATGGCAAAGAGGAAAGGAAGGGATGGGTTTGGTATCCCCTAAGCAAGTGAGTGAAGGAATCACAAATAGGGGTTAAAGAGATGCTGCTAAAGCAGCTTTCCACCTTACTTTTTTAGTTTCTTGATTTCTCACAATTTCTTGATGCAGACATAAAGACTCTGGAAGATTATTGGTAGTGCTGACTTGAGCCCCTCTCTGTTGTAGTAGAGAAAATACTAACAGCTGGAGAATGGGGCAGGTGCATATAGATTGTGCATACATGTCTAGGAGTTTGTGAACTAATTTTAAAATTAAGAAAGCCTAATTTGCAGTTACTGAATGGGTTTCTGCTTGTGGTCCTGAGAACCTCAGCCATAGCAGGATGCCCTCTCCTTTGTGTGAACCTGCCATTCTGCCATCCTGGAAGCAAACTAATCCAGTAACTTCAGCACTGAATTACTCTAAGGTGCTTGCTTACTTTTGCTCTTTCCCTCTTTGGGCATTCAGCTCTTGGGGCAGAAGAAACCTCAAAGTACCAGCGAGGAAGCCCTGGGTGTTTCAGGTCCAGTGGGATAGCAAAGCTAGGTAACTTTAAGGGCAGTGAAACAAGGGGAAGAGAGTGAAAAGCCATTAAGTGATACCCTTAGCACTGTAATAACCCTTGACATTGTCCTGCAGAGGAGCAGCTGGCTGGGCATAAATCAGCTGCTGTGCTTAATGGACAAAAATATAGACCTACTCCATTTCTTTTCTTCTCAGGGAAAATCCTTCATTAAAGACGCTCTGAAGTGTAAGGCTCATGCCTTGAGGCATAAATTCAGCTGCATCAGCCGTAAGTGCCCTGCCATTAAAGAGATGGTGTTCCAGTTACAGCGGGAGTGCTACCTGAAGCATGACCTCTGCTCTGCTGCCAAGGAGAACGTCCAGGTCATTGTGGAGATGATTCACTTCAAAGACCTGCTGCAGCATGAGTAAGTGCCTCTGTGCTGGTGCAGTCAGAGCGTGGGAGCTCCTTCCAGGAGCGATGGTGCCAATGGGCTGTTTCACCTCCTGGCCTTAAGCACCTCTTGTTTTCCCATGTACAAGACCGAGGTAATGCTTTCTTTGCAGGGGCCCTTGAAGAATAGTTTGTGTACAAAGGGCTAGATGTGACTGCGGAAGGAGATGAAATGAGTTGAAGCTAAATCTGCCTGTCCCCATAGTCCTTTGGCACTGTCAGTATCTGCCATTTCCAGAAGCATCTCACAATGACTCTTTGCTTTCTGAGCTCAAAGGCCTCATTCTTGACCCTGGTATCCTGTTAAAGATGACAGCTAGGCAAGGGGGAAGAAGGTTTATGCAAAGTTGTCAGCAAGATGATCATTTCTTCTTTAAATACATACTTTCAAATGTCTTGTAGTTAATTGTCCCTGAAAGAGCTGCAGTCCCCCAGGTAATCTCCCATTCATCTTATTCTTTATTAATCTCAGATGCTTTTTAATAATATATGGAGATGTACAAAATGAAGGCACAAGTCAGATTTTGAGGACTTCATTTCTCTGACTGGGAACACAGCTGTCCTCCAAGGAATGGCAGGCATGAATCCTATTTGGAATTGATCAAAGCTGCTACATGACAGCAACAAACCAGGCACAAGCTGTTTGTACTGACTCTTTGTGCACAAATGCAAAAATCAGAGCCTGTTTTTCTTGAAGGTTTCACTTCCAAACAGGAAGGCTGAACCACAGCCCGGCATCAGGCTTAAGCTTAGAGCATCTTCCTACCACACCTCTGTGCCTTGGTACTAACACAGAAACTCCGAATCCCAGCAGTCATGACAGACAAATTTTTTTACAGAATCATTTCTTTTGGAATTTTAGCCTTGTGTTTTCAGCAGCATCCAAAGGAGCTGTGCTCTGATTCCTTTACTTGCTGTTGAAAACCACCCCCCTAATACTTAAGCTGCAGTTGCAGAGAGATGCTTCAATGCCAGTTTACTCACATAAATCATATGCTGTGGTTTGTACAAGCTGAACCTGGTGGCCTGAAAGCAAGGCCCTTTCCATGGGCATTCCTGAGGCTGGGATCAAAGGCGTGGCTGGTGGCAGAGCCTGGCCTTGCCAGGGCTGCTGTGCCCAGGGTGATGGGCAGCATCCCACTAGCTGGTGGAGAGGGGAAGCAGAGCTCCATCCTGCACAGCAGCACTGCCTGGGCTGTGTTAGCAGGCTATAAATCGGGCACTTGGCACCAATTAACCCCCCCATCATTTGGGGATGAAAAGAACTGTGCGAGCCAAAAGCCTGTCCAAAGGGGAGTAAGTTATCCTTATTTTATGAACAGGCTAAAGCAGGAATGTGCAAAGGCAGCTGCTTATTTCTGGGGAGCTTAACTGGGGGGTTGTTTGTTCGAGAAGAGACAGGTCATTCAGTGAACACCTATAATTTGCATGATCTCATTTAGCTCATCCTACACTTCAGCATCTCATGGAGTCGGAGCTCAGCTCTCCTATGCGGGACTCCCCAAATAGAACCAGCCAGCCTCCTCCCCTCCCCTAAATTTAGAGGCCATCTCTGAAGCTCTTGAACTAAGGAACTTGTTCAAGATCAATAGGCAAGTGTGGCAGAGCTGGAAATAAAATCACGTCTGCTGACTTGCAGCCTTGTGCTCAGTTCAGGTACTATGGTCAGGCCAGCTGAACTGCAGAAAGTAAAAGAGGGAAGGAGAAATGGGCCAGTATTAATCCGCAGGGCTCTGGCAGGCTCTGAATACCTGAAATATTTGGCAGCTGAGCCACTTTTTAGTCATACCAGCGACCTTTCTTCTTACAAAGATTTTTGTAAAGGTTATGCCCAATTTGAAGGACTAATTTCTTTTGGATCACTTTGTATGCTACATGCTCAGTTCTCTCCTCTATTTTACATTTAAAACAAAAACTCGGAGCAGAGAAGCAAGTGGCAGCTCTCAGGCTTGCTCTCTGAGTATTTTGTTCTGACTGTTCTCTCCCGATGAGTGTTGCAGAACGCGAGCGGGGTGGTGAAGCCTCCTCCTGAGTCAGCTGTGGTGGGGTGGGGGTCAGGCTGATTTGCTATGGTGGAAGTGGTGACAGGCCTTGGCAGATTGGCCGCTGCTGCATTCCAAGTAACTTTTTTTTTTAAACAGCAGAAACAATCCAACCCTGGGAAATATTTTGAGATAGGGGAATAGGTGGCTCTCCAAGATTAGTGATTCAAAAGGAGTTTAAGCACTGGGGTAGTGTCAAAAGCTGATCATAATCTGTTGGTTTTCCTTGTCTCTTCTGACTTAATTAATGAGAAGAGATTTAGACTTGTTCACAGCCACCAGAGCTGGTGCATGGTGTGTCCAGAAGGTGCACCCCCACCACCCCACACAGCCATGAGTCCTGACCCCGGGCAGCGTTCCACTTGTGCTGGGGATGGTTCCTGCCGTGGAAGATTTTTAAGCACGTCCTTCTGGGCCTGCAAGCAGCTGAGCAGTTGTGTCAATAGACAACATCAATATTGACCCACAAAACTTGTGACCACAAGTATTTTAAAATCGCTGCACTCAGTGACCCGTGGCTGAGGAAGCCGAAGTGCCTGTGCTTGGGCTGCTTGTGCTGTGGGGACTCACAGGGATGGGTGGGAAGCACAAAGGGTATTTAGCTGTGGCTTGTTTGGCTGGGAAATGGTGTGTAGTGAAAGCTGTACTCAGTTCTGTAAGGAAATAAAGAATAAGACTTTGGAGTGGGAAGAAAAAGTACCAGCGAAGTGAATTTTGGTATGTCTGAGCTCTGCAGTCAGATCCCGAGTTCAGATAGGATCTTGCCTGTGGTGGAGATCAATGCCCAGTGCTTCAGAGGTGATGAGAAACGCCAAAGTACCTCTAGCTGAGTATTTGCTGCTTTCATAGAGGTGAGGCAGTGCCTGCTTCTTGCAGACTGGTGAATTCTCTGTACCTGCCATTCATGTGGAGGTAACAACCTGCTTGACAAAGCTGATGGCTCTGGACAGGAGCAAGTTTCCCTTGTCATGTGTTCTGACTCCTAAAGATGAAAGTGTATGGAAAGAAACAGAAGCAGAAAGTGTGAGATAGCAGTCCTTCCATTTGCCAGGCATGGAGACCTCATCTGTTCCTCTGGTGGACATTCCAGTTCTCTGGGAGGAGAGCAATGAAGATAGATTCAGCGAAGCTTTGACAGGATGCCACAGTGTGCATGTCCTACAGTGAAATGGCCAGTCAGAATATAGTATATTGCATAATAAACATGCTGCAGAATTGCTCTCCAAGGCTGCCAAGTGGGTGGCAGGGGCTCACACCACTGACCTGTGCCGTGCTCAGGGGAAGGCGAGACAGGGAGGTTGTAGAACCTTTTTCCCCAATTCCCTTGGTTTTTAACTCTCCTCTCCCTGTTTTCCTTTACCTCTAGGCCATATGTTGACCTAGTGAATATCCTGCTCACCTGTGGCGAGGAGGTGAAAAAGGCAATAACAAGAAGTGTCCAGGCCCAGTGTGAACAGAACTGGGGAAGCCTGTGCTCCATCCTGAGCTTCTGCACCTCGGCCGTGCACGGTGACGCCGCCCTGGGCGCCGAGAAGAAGCCGGGTGAAGCCACCAAAGGCAGTGCTGGCCGTGGGGACATGCTGGCCCACTCCGACCCCGACCACAGGGAGGGCTCTCGAGCATCCAAGGGAGAGAGAGGTACCAAGGGCCACTTGAATGCCCACGCCAGGGCGAAGGCTGGGGGCCACGGCCCCAAAGGGGCACAAGGGATCGTGGACCGGGCAGACGAACTGTCCGACTTCTCCGACATCCGGAGGTGAAAAAAGGCACCAGCTCCCCCTTCCCCCCATCTTCCCCCTCCACCGGAATCCTCCTGAGTTCCATCTTCCCGTCTATGGACATTCCAAAGCATTTCCCATTCAGAGGTCAAGCACAGGGCATTGCAAGATATATATGGACCTCGGCAACAGTGTATATAGTAGCAAAGGGAGAGCAGTGGCAATGGGTTATTGATCCAGCAAACTCGACACCCGAGCAGCCACCAAATGTGGCAAAATGTCTCCAACTAAATTCTTTTCCCCTTTTTTATGAAATGGACATAATCTGAAATTTAGGATCTTGTTTGGGGATTGTTGGGTTGGTTTTGGGGTTTGTTTTGTTTTTTTCCCTTGGTCTCCTTGGCTGAGGAGACTGTTCCAAGAGGGCTCTGCCAGACTGCATGTGGCTGCTTGTGGCTTAGCACCTCCAAAGGTCTAGGGCACAGCCTTACAGCAGATGGCTGAATTCCAAGGGGATTTGGTTTCTGCTTGTGGCTGAGAACGCAAGAGCTCAAGGCTCTCTGTGTGAAGCTCTCTAATGAAGTAGCTGCCCCGTCTCTCGCACAGGAACCGTGCAGTCTGGAGCTCCACCACTTTCTCTTAACTAACTTCTGAGCCATTGTTCCCACCAGGGTGATGCTGCCTGGTTTAAGTGGCCCCCTGTTTGTTTTGAACCACTGCATAACTTGACACTTGCTGATCACAGTATCATATCCAGTCCCTTCAGCGCATCAAAGGCGAGTAGTCAGCTTCCAGACAAGGCAGTGTGACTGTTAAAGACTTGCACAGTGTGGAGGACCCCCAAAAGTATTCTCGTGGGCCTCTAAAAACCCTGTGCATATTCTCTCCTTAGGTCTGCCCCCTCAGTGATACAGGTCTTCCACCCTTATGGACAGCCCAAGCCTAAAGGGACGGGTGTGGGCTCAGACAGTGAAGGACCCCCATGTATTTAGTTCTTCCACAGGGCTGTGTTGAAGGCCCATCAGAAATATATCTCTCCTTAGCAGTAGCGTGGTGTGGTTTGCTGAGATGTGGAGCCCCACTCTAACCTGCCTATAGCTATGGTTTATCCAAATGCCAAAGATAAGGAGAGGGGATTGACTTGGTTTTTTTAATTGTTGTGCAGATAAGGACCACCAGTCTTCACAGAGTGAGTTAGTAAAGATGAAGAGTGTCAAGAGCTTATTGTCTTTAAGCAGTTTCAAGTGTGAATGAGGTGTTTGGCCATATCTCTCCTACCCCCTATGCAATTGTAATTCTCAGGTTGCAGCTCTGCAATCCTATATCCCCAGATATTGTACTGGAAATGGAGGTTACAGCATCCATGGGGACAGAAGGGTGAGCTCTCAGCTTCCTCAAGAGAAAAAGTGAGTTTTCTTAGAAAGTGGGAATCACACCAGGGATTTGAGCCTTCTCATTTAGAAAGTTTGGGAGGAAAGCTGTGGGGGCAGGAAGGCAGTTCAGCAGAGACAGAACGTACCCAGTGAACTAACGTACGTCTTGTCGCATGGTGGGAAGGAGCTGCATAAGCAGTAGAGGGTGTTGGAATTTGGCTACAATTTCCAACTCAGATTTTAGTTACTGCTGAGTGAACACGGCTCCTAATAGCTGTATTCAGGGTTTAATGCATGGATCCACCCGCAGAACTTAGAGGCACTGCTTTTAATAGCAACCACGTAGGAAGCAAGAGAGGACAGTTAAGTTGAAAAGGTGTGTCTCTGTGATCACCAGGTCTTTGCTTAAAGACATGACCTTGAATCCTGCCTGATTTTACTAAGGTCTGTGATAAAATTTTTGTTCGACTGAAGTGGGAAGAGGTGGGATCAGGCCAGATGCTGTAGCAGTAAAGACCATGGTGATGTGGCAGTGAGTGTGGCAGCTGCCCCACTGGGCTGGTGGCAGCTCTGCCACCCCTGGGGTACCCAGGCTGTCCCACAGAGCAGCTTGGGAAGGTTGCTTAGGGTCTGACTGTTGGCCACCTCCTCTGCTCCAAAAAGTGGCTACTGGTGGTACCATAAGAAGGTTTTTCTAGCATGTGCCTCCATGAGTTTCTGGGTTTCCTGCAAGCATCCTCCCCCCTTGGTGGCACAGAGCCACCATGAAGAACAAGCTCAAACCAAAAAGACAATCCAAGCATTTTAGCACCAAAAAAAAAAAGGAAAACAAAGGCAAACCAGAAACACAACTTGCTACCAGTGCAATGTTCTTGCATTGAACTAAAATAAGATCCCTCTGTCATTAGAGGTCTGATTCATCAATGGGAACCAAACATATAGATCTACATCTTTGAATGTCTCAGTCAACATATCACCTCAGCATGCATACAGTTTTATTTGTATTAATTGGTTCTGTGGGGAAAATTGTATATTCCCCTTGTTTAGTCAATGAAAATTGGGGGGGGACAAGCTGTGGGTGGGAGGGATTTTTGTATAAGGCATCATTTTTTTTCCTCTGTGTGTGAAGATTTTATGTGTTCATCTACTGATTCCACATATGCTATTATTGTAAATATTTAACATTTCTATTTATTATAGTGTCCCCATTTAAAAAAGAACACTGCTGGCTATGATAATTTAAACGTATGTCATGACCTGTGTTGTATATATTCATGCCACTAGTATGTTTTTTTTATTTTTAAAGCCGCGTAAATATAGTTTTATACAGTTCCATAATGTTATTGACAGCATAAATCATTTATTTATTGTTAAACCTTCTTTCATATCTAACAGATAGGGTGCGTTTTACCTGAGATTTATTTTATTGTGACATCTACATAGCCTTAATTCTTTATAAAAAAGACAAAAAAAGTCCACTTAGATACTGTATGATGCTTTAATTAACATTCCTTATGAACTTGCTGTTCATGAAGGAGGTTTAGCTTAAAAGCCAAGGTATGAATGTTTCCTTTATGCTTTGCATCTGGAATGAGCCTTGTTCTGGAATGAAAATACTGCGAGAAGCAAAACGCCTACTGGAATAAGATAGCAGTAAACCCTGGAAAATGCTGTCCTAACTTACAGTGCTGAACTAAAAGGAGAAAAAAAATAAAATAAAATAAAGACAAACTGTCCTTAATTCCAAATCTCTGGGAGAAAAACATACTAGTTTTATCTCATGTAGAATTTGCAGCCAAATAAGCTTGTAAATAAAGAAAATGCATATGGCTTTAGACAAAGCTCTGTACCTTTCACACTATTATTTTCCTTAAACACTAATAAATGTTTTGAATAAGTGTGTGGCTGGGTTTTGTTTAGCTGGAATTTCAGCTGCTCTGATAAGGTGGTAAGAAAAGCCCTCTGAAGCTGAGCCAGGAGTTTCAGCCAAGGGGGGTAGAGGTAATTTGTCTGCTCGTCCCCCACAGCCTGTCCCCTGTGCCAGCTGGGCAGGACATGGGGACGGAGCCAACCCTTCTTCTGTGTAGCAGGGAAAGCCAGGAGAGAGACCTTGTCCCTGGTGTGTCATTCCCCCAGGAGAGGGAGACCTCTCTGGCGGCTTATCTGAGACCTGGAAGCTTGGCTTGGGGGCAGAAAGGGAGACATGGAATAAATTAGAGGATGAAAAACAGGGAGCAGAAGCTCATGCTCTCCTCAAGCTCAGACAAAGCCTCTGCTTGTTTCAGGAGGTTTTTCCCTTAGCAGGAGCCACGGATTGGGTTCACTGCAGCATGTCAGAGCCACCTCATCTGCTTTAAATTAGTCTATACTCACATTAGGAAACAGGCACAGGGGTGCAGGTACTTAAGGGTTTCTTCTCACTGCCCTGATGATCTTGGATTACAAAAGCCCCTTGCGAGCTGGCACACTCTGCTTAGCCAAGCTGGCTTTAGGCACAGCTCAGCATCCATAAGTGCATCCCATAGGAGCCAGGAAGGGGATCTGTGGCTGACCACAGCACCTGCCTGTGGGCGAGGTGTTGGCAGCCCCCAAAGCCCCAAGCGCTGGATTTCAGCCAGACCCATTAACAAATATAACAGCAACACTTTCTAAAAGCTGCAATAGCTGATAAGGTTTGTCCTGCATGTATAAAAGGCTCAGTTCATGTACCAGCAAGAGTCACCCTTCAAGATTTTACCTTAAAACCAGAGGACATTCATTTGGCTCTCCATTGTCTGCTATTAATAATATACCATGAAGTACCAGCCAGTGGCTCTGTACAGGGACACAACAGGCACATAAAGGAGCTGTAATTCTCTCTCAAATCAGGTATCAAAGTCTTAAATGCCTACTGGAGTTTCAGCAAAGGAGAAAAGCAAATTCTTAGGGTTTACAGAAAGCAAACTGCAGAAACAGCCCTTTATGTTGTCTCCAAAGTAATTTTCATACACTGTCGGGGTGTAGGCAGCAAAGGGATGGGGGAATTATGAGAAAACACCTCAGAACATAAAGCACGGATTTTTTTTTTAAGGCTGCTTGCATGAAAAAGCACATTTTTAACACTCCTTCTGTGGGGTTTAAAAATAACTAATCCAGTCGAAGCCTTTGGATGAGATGGGCTTCACAAGCATAAATGTGATTTGCAGCAATCTAGGACCTGTAGCATTTCTTTGCCTGTAGGTGCAGCAGCTCTTTATAATCCTGTCATGGACTGTCGTCAAACACCAACGGGAAAGTGCATCTTGCCAGCAGAGCTGTGACAGAGTTTGGTGGGATGTGATCCCAGACCAGCCTGCAGTCAGGCTGTAGCCAAGGAATAGTTTGTGCTGGTGCTGGACCACTCGTTGGCATTAACCAGCCCATTGCATGTTTTTTGCAGGACCTGGTCCACGCCATGGCTGTGATGCAGCTGAGGTAGCTGCATTCTGCCTCTACCATCCTCCTTGCCATTTCAACCAGAAAAGTCATTTTTCATCTCCTAATGCGTAAAGTGGTGAGACTTCATTCTGCTCTCGAAAGTGGCAAATGTTAGTGACAGAGAAATGACCCTCACCTCCCCTTAGGACATCACGTCTCACAAAATAGCACAGGCAGTAACAGCGTGTTGACATTAAAAAGTACAGAGGCACTGAGAGAAAAAGCAACACTAGAACAGACTGCAGAGCAGGGATTCTGCATTGCACAACCCACTAATGCATGTTTAATACCAGCATACAAGTCTGCTTCAAGACTGGAGCGATCTTGTCAATTTAGTCCAAGTCACTTTATAAGTGAGGTAAGCAAAACCAAATCCAGGCAATTCAAACTGCAAATACACTTCCACACACAGGTCTCAGCCAACTGAACAAACCCTACCAAGATTCATACATGTGGTCCATTTGGATTTATTCTCTTTACGGGCTCCCTGTCTTGCCTCCCAAAAGAACAAAATTACTTCCAGATATTGGCTTGCTCAGGCATACCAAAACATTTACAAATGTATATGGCAATTTACATATGTCAGCCCACACGGTGAGCTGAGTCAGAGCTACTGCCAGAGCTTCTGCCTGATCTTCCCAGGTTCCCAGGTACTGCCCTTCGCTCTCCTCCCTGAGCCCACGCCTGGGTTTGCCAGCAGAGCCGAGGCAGCTCTTTGCTGCGTCACGCCTGAGGAATTCATCGCAGCGAGCTTCCCAGGTGAGGGAATAGTTAAAGCTTGCTGGGAAGCCTCTCAGCAGTGCATTTTTAAAGCTATTTCCTGACACCTCACCAGAAACACAAATCCCACTCAGTTTTCACTGCTAGTTATGTTCGTGTTTCCATGCTCTCCTCGCAGACTCTCGCAGGAAAGGCTTCTCTCACACCTGCTAAAGTCAGAGATTGCTGCCTGCTCCCCTAGTGACAAGTACAGCAGATCTCCAGCCTTGAGCAATGCTAGGCAGCCTGACCCATCCTGCTCAACTGCCCTGTGACCAGCCAGAAGTGAATCAAGGAGAGGGGATGCAAGGGCTGCAGCTGGACCTCTCCAGGGGCAGGAGTTCCACTGATGCCCTGCAAGATCCTTCCTGGGTCTGTTCCTGCAGCCCCAGCACTGACAGGTCCTTGCACAGGGCTGGGGCTCAGTGTAACCATATTATCAGTGAAATCCTAACAATTTTTCTTCCTGTACATTTTCTCTAGGGAAGAGCATCCCAGCCAGTGGAGCGTTGCATTTTGAAATCAAAACCTCATGTCTTTCTCGATTGGGAATGTGAAATGAGGACTTGAGGGTTGAAAGACATGTCAAGTTATGGGAAGCTGCAGGGGCTGAGGATTCCTATCTCCGAGGATACCGATTGTTACAGCCTTGACCTTTTCTGCAAATACCATCCTCCCTTATAAAAACGAGACTTGGAGTTTATTTAGAAATTCTTTTCAAGTAAGAAGTCATCTCCTCATAGCAGGAGGGGGATAAAAAGGGGGGTGCAGGGGCTTTTTTAATGATTTTTATTATATTCTGACACTGCTGGAGGGGTGTGCTCTGGGGACAGTGCCACTGGAGCCAGCGTGCTGGATATGCTGCTGAGCATCAGAGTGGCTCTGGTGACACGACAGAAACCAGCCCTGACCTGTGGTTCTGCAAGAGGAACTCAACAGGGTTGAAACCAAGCCTTGGCTGCCTTTCACAGTGCAAGAACAAAATGCCCCTGTGGCACAGACAGCACCAGCTTTCCCAGTGTCATTGGAAGCAGCAGCTTATGGAAGAGGTAAAACCAGGCTGCCTTTTAACATAGCACAGGATCAGCTCTCTGCTATCTAAGTCATTATGGCACGTAATCCCCTCTCTAAACCCTGCTTCCATTTCTCAAATTTTCTGCAGTTTGTATCTGCTTTTCTCTACCCCACAGTCACACCGGGCTACATTTGTCACCCATGAATAATCCCACTTACATTGCAGAGTCTCTTCCTACCCTGGAGAAAAATGCAGTGGGAGGTGTGGGGAAGCTCAGTGAAAGCTGACAGCCAGGAGAGACTGGGAAAGGCCTACAGAGCTCCTTATTTAGATGTCCTATTTTAAGATTAAAATGAAGAGGAACTATGCACATTCAGCATTTTGTTAAACTGACATGAAACCAAGTCACTACAAAGTCAGTTTGCAGAGGGATGCAGTGCATATGCTTGAAGCCTTCTGTAAAATATTGTTATTATTTATGATTGCAGTAGCTCCTGGCTGTCAGCAAGTCCCAGCCTTGGGGCTACTGACCCATGTATCACAGGAGAGAATCCTGGCCATAAAAAGTTTCCATTGGTAGAAGGAATTGTTGCCCTTTGCCTCCCCATGCAGAACATGAAATAGTGCCTACCTGGGCACTCAGCATTAACTCACTGCACAAGATGCTTTGGAATAGCAATGACAGGAGTTACGTGGTTTTTGCTCACAGCTACCACCTACACTTGCTGGCCTAAAAGCTGACACTGAGGATGAGTCTGCAGGAGCCCATTAAAAGCATTTTAGCCCATACAGAAAGAGGGAGTTGCAGGAGCCAGGATATCTTGAAGGGGGCAAGAAGATGCCCAGGGAAGCTGAAACTGCTCTGCAGCAAGAAAGGGCTCCTGAGGGTCCCAGCAGCCCACAGCTGACTCTGCAGATTCCTGGAAGAGGAGATGTATTTTGTGGCTCTCTGCATGGCATGGACTAGTGACAGCTGGTCACAGCCAGCAATTCAGGACCAGGGAATGAGTCTTAGACAATAATTAAAGGCCCAATCTTGTGTTCACCAAAGCCTCTGGTAAAACATCTTATTGATAATAGCAGGACATTAGAATTAGGCTTCTGCTAGAGCTGGGAATCACTGAAGCTTCCCTGCTCCATAGGCTTATCAGGGATAGTCTTGTCAAAATCAGAAAATAGATGAGGCTGAAAATAATCTGTTCTCAAACATCCCACATTCAGAAATGTCTGATCTGAGGCACGGGGTTTTTATGCAGCACTCCCTAAGCACAGACCGTTTGCAAACCATGGAAGAGCAGGCAATCCATAGTACCTTTCCACAAAATCCAGAGTCTTATGATGATTCAAATATGGCAAAGATAAAACTCGAATGCTGCTTTCAAAAACCGGCAATAAAGTTTACTAGGGTTTATAACATATACCATATTGCTTGAATTCTACACATAATGGCCTCTCCCCTTCCTTCTGCTGGGCACATATCACAGCTTTAGTACAGCCTGGAAGAAAGGTCAAGCCCTCTCTTCAGAGGACAAAGGACCAGCTATACATTCCCAGTGAAAGCAAGATGGTACCATTTATTTGGGAAAATGCAGCAATTACTCTGAGCAATAGCACAGACGATAAAAACTTGAAAGAGTGGTTAAAAAAGGACCAGAGACAGTACTGAGAACATGTGATGATGCTGTTTAAGCACATAAACTCATTTAGAAGCTTGCTTGGAACAAGCTGTTCTCAAGCACTGCCAGCGTGACCGGAGACAGGAACACCGTTAAGGTCCAATTGACCAATAAGTTGGTCAAACCCTCTCTCATGAGACTGCCAGCCAAATTTGTAAATATTGAAGGTCAGATAAACACACAAATGTTGCAATTTATTGGATTCACATTCCCCTGGAGATTCACCTGTTTTGTTCTGTTGGGACTAAGGGTCTCAGTGGATGGTGGGCAGCTCACAGGAAGATCGTGTTCTTTACCAGCATGGGGCAAAGGCAGGACAGAGAGGGCAGAGGCCACAATGGGAAGCCCAAGCTTCAGAGGCAAAAGAAACTCCAGAGCAACACCCATCCTTATCTTCAAAAGAAAAACACAAGTATTCTCCAAGCTTTGCAATTCTCTCAAGAATGAGAAAATGAGCAAATTTAAAATCCTTCAGGGGCCATAAAACCAGGTACTGCCAGTGAGGGATCACTTTGGATCAACATCAGCAGGAAAAGGGGGACTTATCCAGGGAGGTGGCTCGTCTGCAACAGGAACAGCATGTGCCCAGCAATACCAGAGTGACGCACAGGTCACTGGAGGGACGGCAACATGAAAGGCAGAGGCCAATTCAGTCCAGGAGATCCCTGTCCCCTGTCCCCACGTGCAGCCTGCACGAGGCATGTTTGTTGTGGTGAGCACGTCTGTCCTTAGGGCTGGAACCAGCAGAAGCTGCTGCAGGATCCAAGGTTGTCCCCTGGCTGCCACTGCAGTGCCACAGGTGTAGCTGCACCACAGTACACACATAGTAAGGGTTACACAACCCCAGCTGTAATACACTTGGTGACACACACACACCACGAGCACAGCTTACTCCTCCAGCAGAAATAAGCAGTGCAAGTCACAGGGACCCTCCTGTGGCACTGGTAATGCTGCACCAGCATGGTAGGAGGGCTGGTGCCCCCAGTCTGCTATTTGGTATTGGATAAATCAAAAATTACCCTGATTACAATCTCACAGCTCACAAAAATTACCACAAAAGCATAAAATTGGCTCCAGACTCTGTGCGCTGTGCTGAGCAAAATATAAGTATGTTGGTGTGGTGCATCTCAGCTGGCTGTATGGCACCAACAGAGCCATCTGGGGGTACACAGAGGCAGTGGGGACTGTGGTCCCCATGGCATCAGCTCACAGGGTGCAGTCACAGAGCCTGCAATCAGCTAAAATGATGCTACTGTTAGTAATAATATGACAGGACATGATTGAGGCTGAAATGCGCTTGTCCTGAGTTCTATGAATATGGCAGAAAAGGACTTAAGAGTCCAAGCAGATCAGAGAAAAAGGTAGAGAAGTAAAAATAAAGACATAGAAATAGCAGTTCTTACCCATAGGACTATGCTGATTCCCACTTAGTACTGTCTGCAAGTGGAGCAAGTCTGCAGCAAATGCAGACAGGGAGGGAAAGAGAAATGGAGAGAAAGAATTTCTTACCAGTCATCCCTGCACCCATCCTGAACACTGGCTTTGCTAAATGGTCACTGAGGCACCAATTACCTCCCAGTCTAGGTTTTCTCTTTTGATTATGACCAAGTGCTGCTCACTTAGAATCACAGAATCATGGAAGGGTTTGGCTTGGGAGAGACCTTAAAGATCATTTCATTCCAACTCCCTGACGTGGGCTGGGTGGCACACTTTGCACGAGATCAGGTTGCTCAGAGCCCCATCCAACCTGGCCTTGAAATTAATTTCAGTATCTCTGTACCTAATATCAAACTACAACTGACAGATCTCTCACAACAGCAACTGTGTCTCTAAGGTATTAAAAGCAAGAGAGAAAAAAGACACACTGCAAGAAGGACATCTCTGCTATGTGGGGCCCTGCTGCTAAGCTTATACTGCAGTTCAGATACTTTCAAGCTCCAGAAGGGTAAGGAATTAATTAGAGTTATTCCTGTTGTAGAACTGTATAGAGTCAATAGAAAGAAAAATATCAGAAGAGAGGAGGGTGCAAAGCAGGGACTGGATTAGGGACTTGATTACTGCATTGGTCTCTTTTTACGAGATAGGTGAAATTGCCACCAAAACAAAGACCAAGAAGGGCAACCCCACTGACTCCAGACTTTAGAAACAGGTGCAAAAGCCCATCCATGGTGGGAAGAAAAGACTGTGGGAGCATTTGCCAAGCTCTCCATGTCACTAGTGAGGAACTGCGCAATCAGCCGGGAGCAGGGCGGGTGGATCAGCCCCACACCAACCAGCCCAGCTGGCTCTGCCTTGTGCCCTTCTCAACAGCTGCCAAAGACAGGGCAACGATTTACCAGGAGGAGACCCCAGAGCACTGACACCTTATTTTATTTCTGGCTTTGAACTTCAGGAACGTCCAGGATTCCTGGCTGTGAGGTGTTGGTCACACCAGGTGAATTTACCCAGGGTCTCTGTTCCAGCCATGCAGTGTTGGAAAGCTTCAGTGCCTGCTTTCCATCTGACAGCAGCACAGCTGAACGAGAGAGATGCAAAACTAATCGTACCGAGAACGGAGCCAAAAAGGGATTCCAGCAACATGAAAACCAGAGGGAAATGCCAGAGTCATGCTATCTGTGATTGGTATCTGTGACCCTTCATTTTCCAAGAAGTAGCAATGATAACGAAGCTCTGCCCAGGTGAAAGATATCAGCAGGGCTAATTGTAGCTGAGCAGACTGATTCTCATGGCAATGCTGTTATCTCCCTGGATTCCAGCTCCCAGCGGCTGCTGTCATTGCTCAGAATATCCAGCAGCGAGAGAGAAAGGAAGAGAAGGAGTTAGAGAGAGAGAAAATTAAGGAACAGAGAGTAAAAGGGCAAACAGAAAAGAAACTGTAAGAATAGTCAGAACAGAAAGGGAAGAAACCGAGAAGATATGGAAAGATGCAAAGGCAAATGGGATTATTACATTAATTAGTTACTCCAAAATTCCCTCTTACAGGGGATTCAAGAGGGTGGAGCTGATGGCAGAAATTGCTCACTGTGGGTGGATTTCAAGAGACAAGCTCAACTCGACCCATCCCTGAGGAGGTCCATCTTCTGCAAGGAAAGACTAGAAATATGTAGAAGGCAGAGAGAGTAAAGAAATTACTCCAGAGACATTACCTCTCCACTGACTACTAATGAGCTGCTAATGAGGGTAAGCCTGTGCACACAGCATAGCACAGAAGGGAGGCTGCTCCCTAAAAACTCTGCCCCAAGAGTGTCCAGCAGGAAGGGAAGGGAAAGCCAAACACAGATAACTTTGCATCCACTACTACCACACCCCAGGCTATTCCCGCACCCATCCACCAATTTTCTGGTTCCTCTGTGTGTCCCTTACTTCCCATTCAATCTCCAGATTCTGGACAGTCCCAGCTTCAAAGAGGTAGGAGTTCTGCCCCACACAGTGCCCCAGCTGTGCCCTGCACACAGGCAGGGAACCTGCTGTGCCCGTGCTCGGCCAGCTGGACCTGTCAGACCTGCTGTGGTTGGCAGGTGGGTCTGGGCCACATTATTACTGCCCTTGGTATTCCTCCTCAGATCCAGGTAAATACATGGTACAAGAGTCCATGGACCAAGGAAGTGACGCTGAACACGGCCACAGCAAAGGATGAAAGGAGCAATGAGAAGTGACTTACAACAGCAGTTGTAAGTGTAGTGTGAGGTGGAAGGGATTTGTTGCCAAAATACAAGTGTCAGGAGCTAAATGATATGTGCTTTGCTATCCAAGACATCCAACCAGGACTGCAGGTATGGCTGAGGACCTCCTGGACACTGGTGGCCTTCTGGAGCCACAGCTGGAGGCCAAGCAGGACGCCTGAATTTGCAGAATTGACCTCAGAGAATTGTGCCCCAGACTCTCTCCCCAGGCCAGGCTGCAGCTCTGGGTTCTGGGGAAGTACCTCCAGATGGTATGTGGAAGCAGAGTCCTGTGGGCTTAGAGGGGAAAACTCCAAATCTCTCACAGCAACTCTTAGGTCCTGGTGTTTTAGGAATAAATGTCATGAGGATAAGAGCAGAAAATAAGATATCTTGCCCAGTCAAGGTTAATACCATCAAGAAAACCAGTGTCAGCCTCAAACAACCTGCTGGGTTATATATAGGCAGACAGTGGGGGGCTCTCAGTGTAGATGTACATTAACACATTCATTTTATTTTTTTTTTTCATTTCACCTATATGCATTTTAAGTTACATTAGAAATAGAATCAAAAATTATACCATATTCTCTTGACATCCCTTGTACTGTGGAGAAAAATTGCACAAATTATACATGATAACAGTATTTTAAAGGAAAGTCAAACTGCTGAAATGGTGGAAGTCCCACACTGTGACCAGAACATGTCAAGAAGCTCAACAAGATTTTGATAAAAATAAATTGTACTGCAACTATGGAAAAAACAGTTTGAATTGTTCATTCTGATTTATTCTATCAGATGTATGACAGTTTAATTTAGATAATAATTCCTTCTCATGAGTTCTTTTCTGAATTCCCATTTCAATCCTGATAAATTTTATGATAAATCACAAAAGAAAAACAAGTCTTGCAAAAAAAAAAAAAAGTGGAAAAATAAAAGCAAAAAAAGGTACTATGAATCACTTTCTTACAGAATAAAGTCTTCTCCTGAGAATCTGAATAAACACATGATAAATTGAGTAATTGTAAGTAAATATGTACAGGTATGGCAAAACCCAGAACAAATGTAGTGCAAGGGCTGTATTTAGGGCTCTGACCTACATCCCCTGGTGAACCACAGCAGTTTAAGATCCCTAAAGAATTTTGCTGTGGCTTGCTGACAGTCACCACTTCTGGAGCAGAATCAGCACCAGTGGAGACAAACCTCCATTTCAGAAGTTCCAGCTCCTACATCAGCTTAAGCCATTAATAAAGGTCAGTTTGCCCCAAAAGCACCCAAGTTATCAGACTGGAGAACATGAAGTGCAGCCTGTCCTGTCCCACAAGAACACAAGGCAGGGAACTGGGGACAGTAATATCCTAAACTGCTTGCCATGAGGTTCACCAGAGCACATCACCCAGCAAATCTGACTGCAAACAGTGTGAACCAGGATTTCTGTGAGGAAAAAAACACAACCCACAGCAGTCTGGGGCAGGACTGGGACTCATGACATGAACACCACAATTTAAAGCATGATATTGCCAGTGATCTGAATCCCTTGGCTATGGGCCAGCCCCCCATGCTCAAAACAAAGCTGCCCTTCTCCTCCTGTGTGTGACACAGGAAAAGGCACAGCAACATGACAAAGGCAGATAAGGGATTTCCACCCGTATTGCCCCAAAAACTGTGGAGCAGGCAGGAGATGGAGGGACCACCAGTTAGTTGGTTTTCCCTGGGCAAGAAGGATCAGTGCAGGTCACATGCAACCCCTAGCCCACCCCAGCACCATCAGGGCTCACCAACCCTCTTTTCTCACACCCCAGTGGGACCCCATAATGCTGTCAGCAGCTCCTGCTCACAGCCCTAAGAACAGACTTCGGAGGGAAAGCCCCAGTGCCCACTCCACGCTCATCTCCCAGAGACACAATTCCCTATTCTGTAGCACCATCTTCAGCAAGAGGGAGGAAAACACCTTCCACACACACCAGTACAGAGAGGTGGACCCAAAGGACCTGCAACCTGGGCTGCACTTACAACCAGGAGCAAAACAGAGAACAGATGGAAAATTTAGATTAGGGATGGAGACTTATGGCCTCTGGCATCCCAGAAAAACCCCAATGCAACTGAACTTGGGAACAGTTTGAGAAATTCAGTATTTTATTGTTAAACTCTTTGACCCACCTCCTTTGCTGGTGGCTGCTTTTCACCCAGCTAAAACCAAGATGTTTGCAAAATGCTCTGCTTGAGCCTCCCCACGAGCACTGCTCCCAGCACAGCCCTGAGGCAGCCACATCCACAATGGGAAGGAAATGAGTGTCACTTGTCCCCACAAAAGCAGCAGCAGGAGTGTAAAAAGTCTAACAGGGCCCCACAACTTGAAACATGTTGTTCCTCAGCCCCAGATTTTCCACACCCTCTCCCAGGCAGATTTAGAGCATCAGGGAGAGCAAAGGATGAAACTCAAAATGTGGCAGTGGCAGCAGCAGCAGCAAAATGACCCTTCACATTTTTCTACCTCCCAGCTGTTGAAGCAACATCAGACGTGACAAGGGTGGGGAGAGGACACAGAGCACGTGAAGGTGTTTGCTTCAGGTTTTCAATTTGTTTGATGACTCTCTTTATGTTTCCTCACTTCTGGAGAGGGACATCTTTCTCCTGTGAGTATCTCGATTTCTCATTTAACTTTGAGAATAATGAGCAGAGGAGGTATAAGTATTTAAAATAGGAAGATTGTTAATTTAGAACTTCCAAAAAATGGACAGTGGGCTCTTGAACAGTGGAAGCTTGACATTAGCTATGAGTAAACTTTAAGATTATTGCAAGAAACTTTTTAGTAAAAGAAAGTAAAATTTAAGAAGGTTTTTTTCAGGGGAGTTACACTCAGATCATTTGTGTCATTAGTTCTGAAGTTAGTTGCATTTTTCTAAGAGAAAAATAACCCAAATGGACAAAAATTATCACCAAGACATCAGATTTTTTCATTCTCTAATAAAAGAACTGAACAGTGTGCTGCTGGGAAAGAGAGCTAAGCTTATCCTTGTGCTCACTGCAGGGAGAATCTGCCCCTTGGTGTCAGGCAGTGTGAGTGCACACAAAACCTGATTTCTGCTACAGAAAAGCCCTGTGTTTAACCAGAGGGGGGCTGAGAACAGCCATCTCGAAGGCAAAGCTTCGACTCCTTTTGGCAACACCAGCTTTTCCCACAAAGCCACAGCTCAGATGTCTGTGCAGCAATGAGAAAGGAGTATAAACTGTCTCTGAACTCAGAGGGTTGTGCAAGCCACACATTCTAGTCAGGATTACAAAAGTTATGCAAATTTTCTCAAATTATTGGAGTGGGGGTTTGTTCCTGTGTCTTTTTTATTCACGAACTCTCTTGTCCTCTACCCCAGAGCTTCAGCTGGGAGTGCAACTCCCAGATATGTTTCAGTCGTTTCAGATACCCATCCCTCATCCCTCCCTCCCTTGCAGTACCTTTCTGCTTTCACTTGAAGGCAACCTTGCACCGCACATGTCTGTGAAGAGAAAGGGGCTGGGGAAGCACCGCAGCTCCTTCACCAGCAGGTATGACAGAACCACAGGATGGGTCAGGTTGGATGGGACCACAGTGGGTCACTGGTCCCACCTCCCTGCTCAAGCAGGGTTATCCCAGAGCACATGGCACAGGATTGTGTCCCAGATGGTTCTGGGATATCTCCAGTAAGGGAGACTCCACACTCTCTCTGGGTAATCTGTTCCAGTGCTCCATCACTGCACAAGAAAGAAATTCTTTCCCGTGTTCGGGTGGAACTTGCTGGGCATCAGTCCCTGCCCGTTGCCTCCTGTCCCATTGCTGGGCACCCCGAGCAGAGCCTGGTCCACCCCCTGACACCCTCCCTTGCAGGTAAGAAGGGAATGAGATCCAGCCACAGAGGAGAAACAGCTTAATTTTTCTTACAAGGTTTGATTCATTAACATTTGCACACTGATGGTTTTTGTTTAGCTGCTCTAAAGGTGGTTTAACCACTCTCTGATCTCAGTCTTGTAAAAAGCAGGAAAGAGGATCAGCAGCAGTGTGGGGAACACCTTTATCCCTGGGCAATGCTCAGTGCTCCCCCCAGCCTTGTCTATCCTCATGCATCGACAGTGACCACAACTAACAGCAGGGACAGAGTGGGAACTCAATTTTGAGCTGTGACAGAACAAGCTGGAAAGAGGGATATTTCCTAATCAGCTGTCCCCAAGGAATTTTATCCTTGGATACTCGGGGAGCCAGTTATCTCGGCCATTAGTGAACTTGTGAGGGACAGGTGAGATACCAGCAGACGGGCAAAGGGCAAAGGTAGTGTCTCTCCTCAAAAGCAGGGGACGAGAGGAACCAGGCCATTATAAAATCATCTCAGCAATCCCAATTATAGCCCTGTCTGCTTAACAGTGATGCCAGGAAAAACACCGGGAGAAACAGACACCTGAAAAAAAACCAAGAAAAATATCAGGATCTGTGAACTGGTCAATATCAAGTGGTACATGGGTTTTATGCAGAGAAGAAGAGTACAAAGAGGTGCAATATACAAGAATTTAAGAGTCTGGGGCTTTAAACATGTCTTTCCCATTAATTTCAGGGAACGGACACATTGATAAATTATACACATCCACCTCTTGACACTACTTTGGAAAGAACAGCCAAAAACATTACTGTGCATTAGGCTGCATTTATGAAACCACTCTTCAAAGCAGAGCAGTATTTAACATTTTCTTCTTTTCCTTCTGCTCAAAATGACCATCTGGCAACAGATTTTCTGGAATGAAGCCTTTTCTCTGGTTTCTGTTTGGGGACAAATCTGTGCCAGCTTCCAGCAGTTCATATGATTTAGGGATTCAGAATATAGTTCTCTTCTGAAATGTACGTGGGCTTGAAGTCAAATTCAGACAGTGAAAAGATCTGGTGTGAAGCAAGCTGTGGGTTACAGTACCATTTTCTCTATGTGCTTGCAATATGTCAAACTAGATTTGCATCCCTTTTCATACAGTCTGAGGCTAAATGGTCAATTCTGTATATTATCCACAGTTACTTTAGTTGCCCTAAGCCCACCAAACCTGTCTGGAGTCTCATTTAAAACTTCCAGGAACTTTCACTTGAAACTGTAGGATGCAAGATCCTGCTCAGATACAGCAGGGACAATTATAGTCAATAAAATTTTCTTTTAAAATAAAATCTAACTGCAAAAAGCTAAGAGGTCTTAGAGGCAAAACCCCCCATTTCAGGAGAATGTGGGAGTTGAAAGAATGCAGGCTATCCCAGAGGAACAACAATTCTCCCTGTGCATCAGCCTGTATTCATTTTAGAAGCAGCATCTGAAACTTTTAAGAACTAGACTGTATTGTCTGTGCTTGGCCATCAGTGCATGCCCAGGGCCTTGAAGACACAGGCAAGGAAAAAAAGGGTCTCATCTAATGACATGCACTGCCTCTGTGGCTATCTGGTCCCAATTGCACTCGGTCTATGGGCAGAAAATAGGAAATTAAATCTAAGACCCAGCTTGGAGACTTCAGGCCAGATTTCTGATCTTTTTTCCAAACGTCCCAGCACACTGGTGATGGAGCTCTGAAACCTGGCCATGTCCATCTGGGATGGGCAAGGAGCTGCACAGCCAGGGCAGGGAGAGAGCCCCAGCACGAGGGGAGAGCAGGGCCCTCCAGGCTGAGGGTCCTCAGAGGATTAAGCAGAGGACAATCCTGGTCTGCCCGTAATCAAACAGCTCACCCCATGGCTTTACCCACAGTCTCTCTTTCCCTTCTGCTGTCACATCACATCAGGGATTCCTCAGCATCCACCATGGGTACATCAGGCTGGGACTTGCTCTGCAGCTCATCCTGAAGCAGCCTTCCTTACACACCTCTACAGAGGCTGAACTCAGAGCAGGATGTGTGCTAGGGGTGCTGGATCATTAATGTTAGCACAGAGTTACCCAACTGCGAGGCCGAGGGATGATATTTTCCAATAAACCTTGGTACAGAGTTTTTGTTTCTCCCAAGCCAGCAATAGCTCCCACCCCATGGTGGTTGTTGAACAGGAGCACATGGGGGGTTGTGGGTCCACAGCCCACAGACCTCCCCACTGTGGGAGCACAGCAGCTACATGGAATTCCTGTGGATGAAACTCACAGCTGGTTTTAATATATAAAAAAGCCAAATTATAAAGGTAAGGAACTACAAGACATTCATCAAACAGGTAGGGGAAGACTGACTGAATATGTGGTTCAGGCTGAAAAGGAGCCAAGAATTTCTCTTCCCTGGAGAACCTGCCCAGACTCCATTGCACCTGATTAGCACAGGGTAAGACCCAGTTCCACGTATGCAGACACAGATAAGAGTGCATTACCTGCTAAAATCAGACAGAAGCATGAGGTGCTGCTCTGCAATAAGAGCAAAGAAACTCTGAGTTTGCTCCACAGACAGCTGTCAGCTCCTCGGACACACCAGCTGGGCTTTGGCTGCACCCAGACCACAATCTACCGGCCGTGTCAAATGTCCCATTTCCCCAAGTCTGCAGAGCTCATTAAAAAGAGGATCCAGACAGTGCTTTATCTCAGTGACAACTTTTTTTTCTGAAAACAGTTGAGAAAAACATGTTCAGCTATTGCCAAAAAAGATCACCAACAGCTATTGGCATCATCATCCCCCGGTTACGTGGTTTCCCAAGTGGCATAAGGGATGACAGGTTCATATTAATTCCAGTCAGCAAATGGATTATAAATACTCCCCCAGCCAGTTGCCACCTGATAGGACTGTCCTTGAGTCCTCCAATTGTGGAAGGGACTTGTCAACTCTAAATTTACCCACCAGCATGTATTGTATAAAACATACTCTGTGATCCTTGGTAGACACTTGTGCTATAGCCCAGCATGGATTAGACCAGAAACTGCTGGTTCCGTCAGCCAGACAGACATCTCACTATTGCTTATCTCAAGCCTTCAATGGCAGAAAGGAGAAAGGGATGGCTTTGACAGGATGCGTTGGGGTATTGGTCATGCAATTGCCACAGCAGTCAGTCCCATCGAGTCTGAGTTAGTAAAGTGATCAAAAGCTGGGCCCATGTCACACCTTTCTGATGAGGTAACAGCTTCTGTTCCAAAGGATAGCATTTCCCATCAGAAAAATGTCCCACTATGACAGATAAAAGTAAACCCACTCCAAGGATGGGATGTTCAAAACCAGACAGAGCTGATACAAAGCAGACTGAGATTGTATTCCCTGTAAAAAGCAGTAGACAGGATGCTTAAAGTTTCTACAGATGGACTATTCACTTGAAGAACCATAATTAGATTTAACTTTTGCAAAAGGGAAAGTAAACAAAAAGCAAGTGAGGAGATCCACTTTTTTCCTAGCTATAGAACAGTCCTAGTGTCTGCAGATTGGGCAGATGCTCCAGTTGATGGCACCTGTCTGCAGCAGATTTTCTCACCCCAAACAAAAAGGGGCTGCTGAGTTGGAGGACAGTTTATAAACCACCAGTTCAGGGCATTTACCCAAACTAAGCTCCTTTTTTTGCCTGTTACTTGTTCATTCACAACAGCTTTCCAAGACGGTCAGCTGAAGACAACATCTCATTCCTGTTGCTCAATGGCCACAGGTAAAACCTTCTCTCAGCTAGACAAAGACAGGGGAATTCCATGGCTGTTGAGGGCTGCAGGACATTTTGCTCCAATTTGGGCTTTTTCATGATTTCATGCTCCAGGTTATTTTTTCTCGGTGCTCCTCAGTGCTCTTGAGGACACTCAGATTCTCAGGCAGCAGCAAAAGGCTTCTGCTCACTGTCTGCATCCACAGCCTGTACCCCCTGGCCCAAACTCTGCGAGCCCTGGGGGCTGCCCAGCAGGACTGCAGGTCCCATAGGATGCACTTGGCCACAGAATGAGGGAAAGCAGCCCAAGGACACAGCAGTTGCTTCTGGACAGAGCAGGCTCTCCCACCTAATGGAGACTTGCCTCATATTTCCATTATTTCCACTTGATGAGCACATTTTAGCAGCTGAGCCAAAATGGTACCTGCCATTTTTTTGGAACCTATATCTACCTGGGGACTGGGTTTCGGAAAACCTCTAGGGAGAATAAGGCTGGAAAATTACACATCATAAAAATCCTGGGGATCTTTGCTTTGAGAGACTGTGGCACACCTCTGTGTTCAGGAAAACATTTGAACTTTGCACCCAGGACTGTGTATTTTTGTCACCTACCCCAGAATCACCCTAAACATAACAAAGTTATCCCCACCCCTCTCTGCTAAATAGCAATTTCTCCAGGCTTTCTCCATGTCTGGAAGACTGTAGTGTCTTTTAACATGAAAAAATTCTTTTAACTCACACTGCAGCTATGTCACACAGAGTACCACAAATCAATGGGTGCTTTTAACTTCAAACTCTGCACTTTAAATACAGGGGTAAAACTCCTGGATTATTTCCTCCCCACACGTGGGATAGGCAAAGGCAGAACCTCTCATACCATCAAAGCACTCAGAGACCCCTGAAATGAAAGAGGAACTGAAAAGCTCTGTCTTTGGAGTTTAGGATCTTGCTGTGGAACAAGGCAGGGAGCTCAACAGGAGGGATAAAACTAAACATTGAATGACTGCTTGCTGCACAAGCACTGTGGATCCTGTGCACTTTGAGAGACACGAGGCTTTAGGGAAAAAAGCAAAGCTGAAATAAATGCAAAAACCTTACAGGCAATGTATATAGCACAGTCACACCCTGAGTGCCAAGGGCCTGACCTTTGCAGCTCACACCAAGTCCCTTTTGCCTCATTTTTGCTTATGTGCAATGTATATAAAAAGCAGTTCAGAGCGATTCCAGTCATACAACAGACTTTTTCAAAATGCAGATTTACTCCAGGGCTACTGGAGCTTATAATAAAAATGTACACAGAGAAAATAGCATTTACTCCCTTCAAACTCTACTGTAGAAATCCATATTGCAGGACATTTTATCCTACTGGAACTTTAATCCAGCTAATGCTAACAAGTCATTCAGAATAAATGTAGTAGGAATGAGAACAGGAGAGAGAGTCAACTAAGCAAATGGATATACTCTTTTTCCATTAGATCTTACTCCAGCAGTGATGAGTCCATTGCTTCCTCGTGCACAACACCAAAAGCCTCAGCACTAACACAGCCAAGGATCAGCCCAGCAGAGGTTTCACATCCCTGATGAAATTTAAGTTCCCAAGACAGGAGATACATGGTCATTTTCCACACTGTTATGCCACAGTTTCCATCACCTTAAGTGCAGAGTGTTGCCTGAATGTGAACTACTGGATCAGGTTCATATTTTGTAAATATTATTGTTCTTTCATGAACTTTGCCATCAATGAGAGCGAAGCTAGAGAGGCTGGAACATGACACAATGCTTTGGAGCTTGGCTGTTAGTTATCCATTTTTTAAAAAGTGGGGAGAGACAAGGAAAAGGATAGTTTAGAATTGTGGTTAAACACGTTTTTTTCTCTAGAGACATTTAGGATTTTGTCTTTGCTTTGTTTATTCTTTCTTGGGACTAAGTAAAGTCATATTTTTAAACATAGGACATCCCCCCTTCCCTTTTATATGCTGAAATTCTGAGAGCTGCTCTAGACAGGGCTCAGGCTGTTCTGACTATTGGAGCCAAATGCATCTCTGAGAGTGTTTTCTTGTGGCTTAAGAACATATTTATTTTTTCAGTCATTCCACTTGGATGTACCTTTGTTCACTTTTCAGGAACAGTTTGGTCTCATGACTTTTTTCTTTAAAATTACAATATGTAATAAAGTCTCTAATTTTTCACCTCAGTTCTGTCATGGTACTTCAAGCACATGAATGATCCCTGTAATTCAGATGTTTAAAATTTGACGAGCGCATTAGGATCTTACTGAATAAGTGCTTACATATTTCCTTATTTCTCTTTGGGGGGGTTTATTGTCTTTTTCCTTTTCTTAAAAGTGGATGCAAAACCAAGGTCACATTTTTACCAAAGCGTGTTTTGACAGCAGGAGCAGTGAAGATCAGTGCCCTGGATGAAAACTTGGATGTGCCTCCTTTCTCTGGGATGGACTCTGCCAAACAGGAGGGCTGGAAGCAGCTAATCCTGAACTACACATATGAAGGTAGTGGTGGAAACAACTTCTGTTGGACACAGTGAAAGGAAAAAGCCTCAGAAAATAATTCAGTGTAGAGATTTCCATCTCCCTGGGCTAGCTGTGCCTGAAATGTGTTTCCAGATCCGAGGAGTGAGGATCCTGGAGGTTTCAGTCCCCCTGTGCAGACAGTGTCAAGTATCTCTGAGCTGGAGCTGGGGGTCGGGAGTGTCCCGGGCATGGAAGGGCTGTGCTGGAGCGGCTGCAGGGCTGGAGTGGGGAAGGCATCTGGGAAGAAGCAACACTGAGCCTGACAGCTCAGAGATGGCCAGATGTTTTCATCATTATGGAAAAAATCTGTTGGTGCCTCTTTGCCCAGAGAAACACTGGAGAAGGAAATATCCTCTTGAGCTCCGATCAAGGCTACATGTTAAATCTGCAGTGGGGCAGGGTCAAAAAAGAAAAAAAAAAAAAAAAAGAATAGAAATGGGAGGAAGGGATGTTTTCTGAATGGCTCTAACCTTCGATGTGAAAGTGCCCCAAAAAGCTGTATTGCCTCCCCAGGGACCTTTCCCCAGATCACTGCCTCAGAGAGCTGGAGAGACAGGGCCTGGAAGATGGGTCCAAGTCATGTTTCTCCAGCAACACCATCCCAGTGTTACCTTTTCCGTCCCCTGCAGCAGGTGCTGCCCCAGGAATGTGCATCCCTGTGGCCATGTAACCCTGGATCTGCAGACCAATGGAAACATGCATCCCAGGGCTTGCAAGGAGGCTGAGCACAGCAATAACGCAACCAGGAGCTGGAGATCCCTGTCCTGGGTTATGAAATCAGCTCCGAAGGAAGCCCACAGCCCCCCTGGCTCCGGACACCCCCAGGTGACACCCAGCCCGGTTTCCCCCGGGCAACAACTTGGGATTCATCCCTTTCCATGGATCCTCCCTTCCCAAAAAAAAGCGCGGACTGGCTCCCCCCAGCTCCTCTCGCTAATTTTAGCTTTCAGAAAGATACGGTGCAATTAAAAAGAGAAAGTAACCCCCAAGGACCGTGCGGGACAACAGTGTCTAAGAGTAAGAAAACGCCAGCAGTCAACCCCAAATCCTTTCAATTCCATAAGAAATAAACCCTGTTCCCGAAATCAAAGGGTGTTTAACGCTTCGTGCGTTTGTTTGGATTGGTTTTTGTTCTTTAATTGAAAAATAAAAAAGGCGGCAGCGGCTGGGTTTGGGGACGAGCACACATCGCTCAGAAGTGGCGGAAAGGAAGGGACCGAGGCAGCGCAGGCTCTTCTCCCTCCTTTCCTCCAGTTCTTTTTGCTGGATTGCCGGGGTTCCAAAGCAAAAAAAAATATATTAAAAAAGGCAGCCGTTTAATTAGTGCATTTTCCTCTACCGCTGATAATTAATGCAGGATTTGGGGACTAAAAATGGAGATATGGTTTTATTAGGTGACATGACTTTGAAATTAAAAAGAAAAAAAGGAAAAAAAAGGACGTGTGACAATGCCCGAAACTTGGAAATTTTACCCAGAAAAGAAAAAACCGGTAAAAACTTAGAAGAACTTTTACAAGATTGTCTTTTCTTTCTGCCCTTTTTTTCTTGACACAAACTTGAAATATATCATGTTTTACGTTCAGTGAATTGTACATTCATCAGATGGGTAAAGAAAACGCTTTCCCGTGCGTGTATTTGCCGGTAAATCTTTCTAATATATTTTTATTTTGCAGGGATATATCCCGAACCATTTCTCTCTGCTTAGCAAGCCGCGGGAGCACCCGAAGTTTTAGCTCTGCGGAGGAGATGCAGCAACGGGACCATTTGGAGAAACCGACCCATTTCAAAATCACAAAACCCCAAAACGGATGATTTCCCCGCTTTCAGATAAAAAACCGCCTCCCAGTCCTGATCCTGCGGGGGGATGAACCGCCAGAGGGGCTGCAGGGAGCCTCTTTTCCCGGTGCCTCTGTTTGCGGGGTTCAAGGGTGGGAAAGGAGGAAGCGACTCCACCAAACCCACGTTTCTGGGCCAAAAAAACCCCGCGGGTATGAGAACCCCGCGATAGCAGGGGCATCCCTTCCTTTCCTTTTTGTTTTTTCTTTTTTTGTTTTTATTTTGGAGTTGGTTGGTTGTGGGTTTTTTATTGAGTTTGGAGGGAGTTTTGTTTGTTTGTGGGGTTTTGTTGTGTTTTTAAAAAATTGTTTATTATTACCTCGAAGAGGCGCGGCGCTCGCAGCAAGAGCATCACCCTGGGGAGCGGCGGGGGATTTTGCAGAACATTGATGAGGCTCCCCGGACCAAGTGCAGGAAAACGAACGGGACCGTCCCTGGACTCTGGAGCAGAGGGGCGAGAAGGAAAGGCAGAGCCGGCCATCCCGGCAAGGCCCCACGGGACAAGGAGGCGGCAGCTCGACATGGACGGGGAAAGGGACAGGGACACACAGACCCTCCCGCCCGCGGTTCGCCCCTGGAGCAGCCGATTTCATGCCTGTCCGGCTGTGGGTCACAGGCTGGGCATTGCCGGAGCAAAGGGGACACTGCCGGGAGATGCCGCGGAGGAGGTGGGGGTCAGGGCTCTGTAACTCTACTCGCCCGGGTTCATCTTCCCATCCGTCTCGGCGGAGTTGATCCCCTCAGGAAGAGTTTTTTCCGCAGGGTAGGACATGAGATGGGTCCTGCTGCGGGAGCGCTGGGGGGACTCGCAGCCCAGCGCGGCTGAGCCGGCACCCCGGGCGGGGAGATGCTGGGAACGCGGACGGTCCCTCATCTCCGCGGGCATGTGTAGGGGGATAGATGCCTTTAAAGACAAATAAAGACCAAACACCGTCTCATGTTAAAGGGGCTCCCCCCAACCGGCCCTGCCCGCTGCCCCAGCCCGGCTCGGTCCCGGCCCCGGGCTCCGGGGACCGCCAAGCGCGCACGGTGACATCGCAAGACGGATCGGATTTGCATGGCCAGCAGGAAGTATCCGAGAAATCAGACCTTTATCTCCTCTGGAAAACATCGTGCGGACAGACAGGCTGCAAACACCCTGAAATCTTGCGGCGGTTTCCCGACCAAGCGCCGCTCCTGTTCCCACCGAGCCCATGGGAACCCTCTGCCTCGGGGAAGCAAGTCGGGCCAAAGCCCGGCTGCGTTTAGAGCTTTGTCCTTCGAAACAGCCCAGACTCCATAGTGCCTGAAAGGGATTTCGTTTTTAAAACAGTTTTCCTGGCCATCACCAGACTCCGGTGCGTCCTGGCTGCAGGACGCGTGTGCCAAACCATTGTCGCATTTGCGTGAAAGTCTCTTCAGTCCTTTAATTCCCCGTCCCTAAAAATTACCGTATTGCTGCTGCCCTGAGTGCGTCCCCCATGGAAACGTAACGAACTAGCGCTTTTGGGATTACCTGGACGCGTTAAAAAGCTTTTTCTGGAGCGCAGAAAACCGGCGGGTCTGTGACAAGCGCTAAGAATGCAACCGCTTCCCGGGAACGGGGAGAGGGCGGCAGGAAGGACGGCGAAACCCCATCTCACACCCTTCACCAGCTAACCCAACACACTTATAGGCATGAAAAAAAAAGTTACAGGCAGGGTAAAATTAAAGCTTTTCATTTATCGGCCCAGCTCCCAGCTTTCGCTTCAGACGGGGGGAAAAAACACTTCCAGCGCCCGAGGTGCAAGGAGCGGATTAATTGTCAGATTCCAGGCACGGAGCCCAGGGCAGGAGGGGAAACTCCACCGTGGCATTTGCTATCCAAGTACCCCTGCCCGAGTCACCCCACCCGAGTCAGCGACGGAGGAGGAAAGAGGAGACCGGGCCACACCCGGGGGCACCCCCGTGCTGCCCGGCCTGCCGAGGGAGCGGGACTGGGGGTGCCAAAACCGAAACAACACCGGAGAGGGGGTTTGGGCTTTGCTTAAATTGTCCTGAAACAAAGGAAAGGCACTTCGGTGCTGTCTGGCTGCCGCATTCGCGAGCTGTGCCCTGGCACCAGCGTGCCCGGCTGCATCCGAGCTCTCCAGCCGGTCTGAACGGAGGGAAGGGGACCGATGATGTCCTAAGTGCCCGGCGGGAGGAGCTGGGATCCCACAGCGCAGGCAAGAGCCCCAGAGGCCCCGCACCTGCCCCGCCGAGGGGTAGCGGGGCTGTCGAGGAGCCCCCCGGCTCACAGCGGGCAGAGGGGAGGCCCCTCGCCAAGGCCGGCTGCAAGTCAAGGTCAAAACTCTTTTTTTGACTGCCGGAAAAGGCGAGCTTCGTTAGAGCTTGAAAGGACCGGGGGGTAAAAAAAGAATGGGGGAAAAAAAAAAAAAAGTAAAGTAGAAAAAAAAGGAGTAGGTTTTTTAGCTGCGGCAAGGTAGAGCGCCTGGACAGCTCCAAAATCTTTTTGCTCTGTAGAATTCAAGAGGGATGAAAGCAAAACCCTCCCTGGACTCAGTCGCCCCCCGCAACCCCCAGACGCCTTCGGGGACGCCCGGTGGGACCCCGCCACGGCAGACACGAGCAGCAGCACCGCGATCCCGTCGGAAGAGTTTATTCAACCCGGGCTCGTCGGTTCGCAGCATCCCTTCCCAAGCGTTTGGAAGGAATAACTGGCCAAACGACCCCGGGGAGCCCTCGGGGACCCGCAGGGATCCCGCGGTCCCAGCGGCTCCCGCCGCCACGATGAGAACCGAGAGATTGGCACAAGTTCTCGCAAGGAAACCCTAATAGGTTATTTCTGGACTACTGGCTCTTAACAAATCTATAGCACCTGAAGTGTTAGCACTCAATTAGTGACAAGGTTTCAAACCCCGGCGTTTACTGGCGAGGCATAAACAGAGTTCTCGGGAGATAGCCGGGAATTAGGGCGGGAGGGGGCTCTGGACATCTTAACCGACTGGGATTAAGAGGAAAAGTTTTTTAAAAGGTCCCATCTCTCTCTAAACAGTCCAAGGTGTCGAAAGCTCAGGGGGAGAGAGGATGTGCTCTCCGGAGTTAATTGCGGGGTTGGAATTTTTTTTGTTTTGTTTGTTTGTTTTCACTAACAAAAGTTGTAAGTCTTTTTGGTGTCTTTTTTTTTTTAAGAAAAAAAGAAACCCTCTCCCCCCCAAAAAACGCAAATAAACAAACAAACAAACAAAAAACACAAAAAAAGAAAGAAAACACCCCACAATAAACCTAATACGAGTTGCATTTATCAATCCCGAAGAGAAACCTCGAGCGGGCGAGACGCTTTTCTGGGCGAGGGGAACCAGGGCAGGCTCAGTCTTGAGAGGGCAAGAGCAACCAGCAAACAGCGTGAAGGCGGCGGGGAGAGAACTGGACACCCCCCACCGCTTTTCCCTGCCAGCCAGAAAAACGAGAGAGGTTTTGCTCGCCCCGTCTGCTCCTCATACATCCACGGGGCCTGGGTCCCGGCTGGATGGGTGGGCTGGAGAAGGTATTTTAGGGCACTCCACCAGGGTCCTGTCTCCCTTTACTGAGTGTTAATAAAAGGCAATCAAAAGCGATCCCGCAGAAGGTACAAGCGGTGAGGGAGAGCTTGGGGTGCGGCGTATCCTTCCCTTTCGTCCCTGCCCCGCGGCTCAGCCGGGGCACTCGGGTGGCTGGGCAGGACAGGGACCAAGCCTGAGGGCTGCGAGCAGGGTCCGGAATCGGTCACCTTTGTCCCCTCCGCTGGACAGTCGGAGTTTGGCTTCAGCAGGCTGCTGGAGAGCACCGGGAAAGGGAGTAAGAGGGGGAGGGAAAAGGGGGAAGAATTGGTGCTGAGCCTCGACCCGGAAAGTCCGTGAGCTGCTGTATGTCAGTAACTTATTCATCAATCAGCCGGACACAGAGCAGACCTGGCCTCTCTTTGCGGAGTGTTTGCTTTTTCACCAATTATTGCGGCCCTGCAGCTCTTTTTGTTGATACAGTAGTTCTAAAAAGTGCTAATGTTCATTTATCAGGGGGCCGAGCCCGGGACTCCCACTAGTTGTGATTCTTCCAAAAATATAAACACGAAGAGAAGGGCTAAGGCTAAAGCCCCCATTTGTTTCTAAACCGCAGTATTAAAAGTGATGCATTGTTGAAGATAAAGCGGAGATAACGCTGTCTGTCTCCAATGAATGTCTCCCCGACGCATTAATGACATTCCAAATGATAGCTCCGGCTTATCATTCAATTAATCACTTCCACCCTGTGCAGCCGGGCCCGCATCGATCGGGAGCCGCCGTGTGACTGGGGGGCTGGAGGGAGAGCCCGTCAATCCTCAATGAACCGCGGACTGTCGGTCGGCAGTGCCCGCCCCGCGGACACGGAGCCCGGGATGCGCCCCGGGCCCGGAGGGGGCCAGGTGGGACAGAGGGAAACCTGCGGGGCAGGCACTGCCCTGGGAGCGCAGGGCCTGACCCGGGAAGGGCATTTTGGGCCCGGGATGGAGGAAGGGAGCGCTGGACGCCGTGTCTCCCGTCCCGACGGACGTGGATGTCACCGAGGCGGGCGAATCTGCGAACGCGGCTCTGGGTTTGGGAAGGACCGGGTTCACTTCGTTATTTTAGTATTTATCTATAGTACCCCCACTATTAGCTTGCAATAAAAAGGAGGCAATGAGGTTGGAAAGCCCGCCGGGGAGGCCGGAGGGCAAAGGGTGCCCCAGACACCCGGTAAAGTCTTGCCGCTGGCCCCTCTCCTGATCCGGCTGCCGAGGCTGCACCCACCTTCCCCAGGCGCTTCACCCCTTCTCCCGCAGCCGAGAAACATCCCCTCCGACTTGCTTCCCAGGGAATTCCGCAGGAAGCGCAGCCGCGAAGAGCCAGACGGCCGCTTGGCCAACCCCCTCCCCTCATTAAATCACAATATTTTAGGCCTCCCCGTACACCGTGATCGCTCCGACTGTCATCGCACGGTCCGGACCTGGTTCTCCGACAGAGCGCTCCCAGGACACCCGGAGGGTTCCGCAGCGTGGGGCTGCGAGCGCCGGGGGTGCTGCTACTGCTCCGGCCAGCGATCCCCGGAGAGCAGGGCGAGCCACAGCAAAAACATCCTCAATGAAATTCCACAGAAGGGAGTCCGAGGATGCCGAGACGCGAAATCTCTGGGGGAAGTGGGAAGGGAGGCAGCGGCGGGTCCGTTCAGGAAGGAGCAGCCCGGGCAGAGAAGCTGCGGGCAGGTGCTCGCCTTTCCACCCACCTCGGAGGGTCCCTTCCTGCGGGAGGACGAACGATTTGCACAACTGCGACCCTGCCGTCTCCCAGGGCAGGGTAGGACCGAGGGACCCCCAAACTCACCGCATCCCTGTAGAGTTTCTTCGGCTCCCACCGCCCGGGGCCGAACCCCTCCCGTGCCTCTCTCAGCCGGGTGCTGGAACGCTAAAGGAGATCCTTTCAAATATATTTTCTTTCTCGCCTCCCCCCGAACGCAAAAAGAGCCGTAACGCCCCTCCTCAACCTGTTACTTTGCCACTAAGGTTTATTTCAGCGACTCCACGCGAGTCAAATGAGTGAGCGCCCACCTCAGTCTCGGGAACCCGGGACCCGCGGGCAGCCCACCCGGCTGCGGGACCCCGGCCAGCCCTTGCTGCCCACCGCTTTGGCTTACTCGTCTTTTTCCCCTCTGTACTTTGCAACGCCTTCACCCGGCGCTTGTTTTTATTATTATTTCTTTCCCCGGACAGTGCTGGGGTTTTGATTTTTGCTTAGGTTGTATTTGTTTGTTTGATTTCTGTTTGGTTTGTTTGAAAGCTTTGCAAACAGACGGGAGAAAAACCCAATCGGCATTTCCCTCTCCCAAGCCAGGCAGGGGCTGTTCAGGGGCTCTCTGCTATCAGCTGCATTTTGCGAGCGTTGTGCTGCTTGAAAACATCTGTATAAACCCCAAGCGCGGATTTCCCCTTGAGCGTGCTTCACACAGCAGTGAACTCCCGCTTTCTAGTTCCTGCGATCGGATATTGCAGAATACTAAAAACGAAACCTCCGTTCCCTCGCTTAGAAAAAAAAAAAAAATATGAAATCAGCACATATTTGGTTGATGGTTTCCTCCCGGCCTGTTTATTTAATCTGACTGTATGATAGATAGCGTCAGATAGTGCCTTTGTACACATTAGGCCATTCTAGGGGTTTTTTTTAATGGATGAACAAACTCAGCGCGGAAAAGCTGGATAAATGCAGTGCCGCCCCTTTAAATGAGCAGAGATGTTTTTGAGATGTATTACTATATTAGGTGACATGGAACTTTGCATCTCTCATACCATCACTGCAATGTTGGCCAATAGAAAGCTAAAGTCACCCAAAAACTGCCTAGTCCCTCCTTCCCTTCCCTTATGGTCTGGTCCTACCTGCCTGCAGTGCACAAGTCAAGGCTACTCGCGGGAATGCTATGTGCCCCCTCCGTGAGCCCACGCTACACCACTGCTCCAGGTTGGCTGCTCCCCACCTACTTTTCCATGACCCTGGGCTCCGGCCGCTGCCCCGCTCTCCTCCGCAATGTTTCCTAGCCCTGTGACAACGACACCCTTCTCGGTCAAGGATATTTTGAACCTGGAACAGCATCAGAGCGGCCTGGCCTCCATGGAGCTCTCCTCGCTGGCCTCCCCCTCCTGCATGCTGGCCACCTTCAAGCAGGAGACCTACAGTGCTGAGCCCCCGGCCCTGCCCGACCTGCGGGAGGAGCTGCCCGAGCCGCCCCCAGCCAAAACAGCCGCCGCCTTCCCTGGCTCCTACTACGTGAAAAGCTACGTGGAGATGGACTCGGCCAAGGATGCCAAGGGGGACAAGAAAGGTAAAGCCAAGGGCTGCGCTCCGGGGCTCGCCGGTGGTCCCAAGGGCAGGGGGACGGTGACACCCCAGCCGGGGGGTCCCCAGGGCTGCGGGGGAAGAGGGGACAGTGCGGGGCTGCGCCCACCCTCGGGGCCTGGGGGGGGAAGAGCGCGGAGAGCGGGAGCATCTTCATCCCCTCCCGTGCCCCGCGGTGCAGGAGCGGGACAGACCCACGGTGGGAAGTGCCCTGATGACCCCGGGCCAGAGACCCACCCGAGCGGGGCCGAGGCCGGGATTCTGCCCAACGGGACGGGCAGGGCTGCAGGATGATATGCGAGGTCTCGCGTTTGTACAGAAATTAGGTGGCAGATGGGATTCATAATTCGTTCAGCTGAGTGTGAGCCCGTGGGTCGGGCTGGGATTCGGTACAAAGGCTACATGTGATAAATCCAGGCTGGGGCACAGGCGGTCGCGATTCAAGTCAGTGCACAGAGCATCCTTGCTTTCAAACAAACAGAAAAGATGGAAACTTTGCTAGAGGTAGTTCCAGAGCAGAGCACGGCCGGTCCCACTGCCGCAGGAGCGGGTCCCAGCGGCGGCCTGCAGGGCTGAGGCACAGGAGGCCGGGGCAGGGCTGGGGAAGAGCCAGGGCTCGCTCCCATTGCACGCTGTTTATTGAACTTTGCCTTATGACTTTTGCACATTTTTTTTCCTCCCAATTTTTCCTTCTCCCATTTGTTTTGCTGCAGAGCTGTGTTCCCTGCACAAGAGCCTGGAGCAGGAGAAAAGAGACCTGGAAGATCCCGAGCGCCCCAGACAGAGGAAAAGGAGGAAACCTCGCGTCCTCTTTTCTCAAGCTCAAGTCTACGAACTGGAAAGAAGGTTCAAGCAGCAGAAATACCTCTCGGCTCCAGAGAGAGACCATCTAGCGAACGTCCTAAAGCTCACCTCCACCCAGGTGAAAATTTGGTTCCAGAATCGAAGGTATAAATGCAAAAGGCAGAGACAGGATCAGACCCTGGAAATGGTGGGGATCCCTCCCCCTCGGCGGATAGCGGTGCCGGTGCTGGTGCGCGACGGGAAGCCCTGCCTGGGAGAATCTTCTCCCTACAGTTCGCCGTACAATGTCAGCATTAACCCCTACAGCTACAACGCCTACCCCGCGTACACCAACTACAACAGCCCCGCCTGCAACGCCAACTACAACTGCAACTACCCCTCCATGCAGCCCATGCAGCCCTCGGCGGCCGGCAACAACTTCATGAACTTCAGCGTGGGGGACTTGAATTCGGTGCAGACGCCCATCCCGCAGGGGAACGCGGGGATCTCCACATTGCACGGGATCCGGGCGTGGTAGAGCCGGCCCCGCACCCAGCCTGGCTCCCTCCGCGGACCGCGGCCGTGGGGATGGAGGGGCTCCGGCCGCGGGGATGGAGGGGCTCCGGCCGTGGGGATGGAGGGGCTCCGGCCGCGCCTGCGAGCCGGGCTCGGGACACTGCCAGGCTGCGGGGATGAGGACGGTCCAGTGTAGCATCCCGGCGGAGTTCACTAACGTGGTGGCCATTTGCAGGGGGGGGTCCCTGATATTTCATGCGGTGGCTGCGCTCCCTGCGGGGCCAGGCGGGCACCGGCGGGGAGGAGCGGCACTGCCCGCAGCTCCCGAACCCTCTCGCTCCACTTCCACAGGGGTCTTCACCCCGGTAATTCCCCTCCTTCCTACCTACAAACCAGCCGGTCATCTTGCTTGACTTGTTCCCAACAACAGCTAGCCAAGCCCTACAACTCTCTATTTTATTTTTTTTAAAAAAAACTTTTACGTGTACTAATTATTACTGACATCCACATTTAATTTTTTTGCACTTCCCTTACGGTTCCCGCTGTTCGTCCAGTTCAGCATCTCGCCACCTCCAGCTCTCCCCTGGGAGGCTGCCACGGCCGGCCTGTGCTGCGGGCCGGGAGCGGCTCCCCCCGCGCACGGATGAGGACAGACCCCCCTACCCCACCCCGGCCGAGGGACACAGACCCTCCGGCCCGCCAGGTCCCGTAGGGTAATGCACTAAGACGTGAGTTAGTATGGAAATGCACTGTCCGTCCCTTCCTACGTGTCGCCCTTTGCTGTACAAGCTGACGGAGGTCAGCGAGTTGTCATTAAAGAGAGTGGCTGAACCTTGGCGTCCCTGGCGTTCCTTGCGCGGCCCGTCCCGGGGGGCGGTGGGTGCGGAGCCCCCCCGTCCTGGGGGCTCTCACGGGCCGGCCCTGCCGCCTGCCCCGCTCCGGGAACCTTTCCCTGCCGCTCTCCCCTGGTTTCAGCATCTCCCCTTTCGGCACCAACAAACGGCACTCATATTTTAAGGTCCTTCAAAAATAACTTTAAAGCCACTTCTCGAGCTCACGGCCCGGACAGGACCGCTCTGCATCGCTCATGTCCTGATCACCACGCGGGGTTGGGATGGGGACTGATCCTGTTCCCTGTCCCAATCAGTGACCCCCTCGCTCCCAGTACCCGGGGTAGAGCGGCTGATTTCTTCCCTGCACGGAAAATTAGTGCAAGGAGGATACCGACACCCCAAGTCATAAACCAGAGGGAACTGTCCCTAGCACACCCGCAGGAGGTTTCCACAGCCTCTCCGCATCCTGTCCCCAAACAGGGAGAGGGGCAAAGGACCCCTCGCCTGCCTCCGAACTGTCCAGGCACAGCGAGTGGGGCTTCGACCGCCCGGCTCCTGCCTCTCCTCTCCCTCAGCCACAGCCTCTCGGCCTCTTTTACAGTAGTCGCTATCAAATGTCAATTATTGGGAGTGAGAAACAACAAACATTGTAATTCAGCGCAGTCACAACATCCTCTGAGTGTCTGAGACTGTCCGGCCCGGTGACAAGGCGATTAGGGGAACCTGCAACTCCTCCTGCCTTGGCCATATCGGCCCCATCAGTAAACAGGGATGGAGACAGGGTGGCTGTGGCCCTGGGACATGGGATGAAAGGCTGACAGTGAATGGAAGCTGCCTGAAGCCTCTATCCCTCCCTCCCAAGGGGACCAACCTCACACACGCCCCGAGGTAGGATTGCACAGATAAGGAGCTTCTACCTCCTTCCTATCTCTGAAAATGGAAGAGGAGCCCTGGGTGCTGTTCACAAAGCCCCAAATGCAGCATGGAGTGTAGACACCTGTCTGTGGCTCAGGGCCGGGCAAAGTGGGGCCTTCTGCCTCATTCCAAGGACAGTCTGTCTCGGGGATACTCACCCCAAAGAGCCACAGGCACATGGGGTCTGTCACAACAAAGGGGACCAGAGTCTGTCAAACTCTAGCAGGGACACAGGGTGGCCCCACAGCTGTGCAATCCAGGAAGAAGCAAAGGCTACTTCTCATTTGAAACCTCTCCAAGCTGGTATCACTGGCTGCATGAAGACTTTTGTCATCTTCCTGCCTTGGAAGGACACACAGGCTTCAGCAGATGGTAGAGAAGCAGAGGTTAGCCAGAAGATACTCCCATCCTAAAAAAAGTATGTCTACACCTTCCTGAGAGCTCCAGGCAAGGAGCATGGAAAGCAGCAGGAGAAAACTGAGTTTAAACTCTGCAACTGTTAAATATGGGGGAGTCACAGTTTGGAGCCTCAATTTGCCTGATCTGTAAAATAGGCACCATGCTGCTGTCCCACTCCATGCCCCTGGTGTCACTGACTGCTGAATTCTGCCTATGCAGAACGTGGCCAGGATCAGAGCACACAGGGAACCCTCAGAAGGCAGGACAAGTCCTGAGTTAGCATGGCAGAAGGCACTAAGATCAGCTAAAACTTGAACCACTACTTTCAGAAGCTGGTCCCAAGTAGGGCTTTTCATTAAGTGTTCAACCAAGATAAACTCCAATGAAACTTCAGGAAAATCCACAGGAAAAAGTAACTCCTCATATCAACACAGCACCCTTCTCCACATACTCCCAGCATCCTTTCCCTTCCTCAGTTCCCTTATTTTCTTCAAACCTGTTTATTTCCCTCCCATAATAATCTCAGAGCTGCAACTATCAGGGAATCTGAGTGTCCAGTGAGGCTTTCCCTGCTCGGCAGGGGCCGTTCTGGGCATCAGCTTTGGGTCTGATTTTCAGGACTTCACTGTGCTCACTCTCAATGGGGATGAACGTACAGCTCCTGCCTACACACTCCTCTCCTCTCCATGCTTCCCTGTTTCGGAGGGAATTGCATCACGAGCAGATATATGGCAGCATAAGACAGGGGCTCGGAGCAGCAGCTGGAGCCTTGGAGCCAGTTCCGAAAGCGATTTAGGCAGAGGACACAAGCACAGCTGGCTGAGGCCGAGGCAACCCGGCTCCGGCAGGGGCACCAGCAGCCAGGGTTAAAGACCTTCCATTAGCTGGATTAACGGGACGAACAAGAGAGATACAGTGGGAATTAACCCCCAGCCCACTGATTTTGGGCAAGGGGGGCTCGCTGTCCTCACACACACATTGCTGCTATTCCTGCCCTCCGCAGCAAGAACAGCCAGCAGGGGCAGGTGGGGGTAAAAGGTCCGTCCAGGATTTCCAAAGGCACCAGCGCTGCCGGCAAATACCGCGGCCCGGGGATGCGCTCCCCCGAGCCCGGCCCTCCCAAAGGCTTAGAAAAACTGAATATGTCAAATCTGACACGTTCCTCGCTCGGAGCCTGAAGGTTTCACATCTCTAGAGCAACATGAAAAGACTTTGCTTAGAAAAGGTTATTCCAGAGGAGACGGCAGGATACTGGCATTTCCCCAGGGAACCTGAAATCAGAGATCCTCTCAGTGTTGGAGGGCATGCTAAGGGGTGTGCGAAAGAGCTTTTAATAAGATTTGCACTTGGATTTGATCTCACTTTTTTCCCCAGATTTTTTGGGGGATTACACAGCCTGGCACTGGCTTTCATTGCTCTGTTTCAGTACAGCTTTCCTCAGAGAATTCAGTGCTCCAGCTCCACCTGAAGGTAACAGGGCAAGTGCAGCTCAGCACCACTTGTCTTCTTGAGACAAACTGCATATGGTAAGTTTGTACAAACTATTTGGAATTCACACAATTTGTACAGCAACAAGTTGTCAGCTGTAAGGGACTGATACCAAATCCCTTGCCATTAGCAGTTTTGTAGGAATTAAGTAATAGTTTTTCCTAAATAACATCCATGCAGTTCCTAAAATGTTTTTATGACCAGAATTTTATTCCTTAAGTTCAAGGAGTTTTCACATCCAAAGTTATTCTCTGGAGTCAGAAAACAAGGATATATGATCCAGGCAGGAATTAGTGAAAGGTTTCAGTGTTCCCGAGGAGCCCACCAGGAAAACAACAGATCAACAAGCCTCTCTCCTTAGTCTCCTGCTCCTAATTCATCTCACTGACATCAGTTTAGATCAGTATCAGCAGTAAGTGATTTCTTGTTAATGGGGATTATTAAGAAGAATCAACACCTTTAAAATGCCACTCCACATTGTCTCCACAGCAAGAAAGGGATGGGATTTCAGACTGGAGTCCAATTTTTCATTCCTGTGTGGTTCCTTATTGCCTGCAAAACGAACTCAATGCTACATTTTGATGCAGAAAGAGAGGGAAGAGGAGATTTCTCCTAAGCAGAAGATCAAAGACTAGCAGTACATTTGTGAAAGTTCATTAATCAAGGTTTATGAAAGTTAATCAATCAAGGTTTAGCAAAGTGACATGGAATACATTACTTGAAAATCTCTACCTGCCTCCTACAGTCATTTTAAACTCTGCCACTCCAGAGTTTCATTCAATAAGAAGCCCCATTAAGCGACAGGATCATCCTGGCAGTGCATCAGCCACAGGCCTTTCCTATTGCAGTACTGCAGGGACTTGCCCCAGGCTGGTGCTAGAGCTGCTGAGCAAAAACACGTGAGTTTCTCTGTCTTTGCATAAATGAGTTACTGGAACTTCAAATCACATACAAGTCATGTTGATGGAGTCTGGGTGACTAGGCTAAGACAGAAAATAAACTGTTTCCCAGAGACTGAGCAAGAGGAAAAACTAACAGAAGCCTAGGAAGAGAGATGAACATTCAGAAAACAAAGCAGAGTATTTTTAAACCAGCTTTGTGTGTGCAAGCAGTTGGTGCGCTGACTCCACTTACATACGTCTGTTAAGTCATCCCTGTTTGAAATAACTTTTTTTTGGTGTCAACAAACAATCAGGATCAAATGGCCAAACCACAGGCCTGTAAGTCAGGACACTGGTTGCTTTTCCCAACTCCATTAGAGAGAGGCATCATATTTGCAACAAGCTCAGCATGGGCAGACCCTCAGCCCCTGCAAGCAGGGACCCTGCAGGTGCACAGGTTCCCCAACACAGCTTGCAGACATCACTCAGTACCTGCTTAGTTTGATGTGCTGGAAAAGTAAGTTATTCAAAAGTAAAACTTGTAAGTGGAAAGAATCTTAGTGGCCAAAATAATTTTATTTCTTAGAGTTGGTTGAAATTCATTGGTCTTGGGGAGACATCCTGGAGCTAAATTTGTGGAGATAGGTAGGCTGAAGGCATAAATGAAACTAGTGTACAGTGGGCGAGGTCAGGAGTTAACGGGCTCAAATAGCAAAAGAAAAGCAGGTTTGCGTTTCAAATTCTGTGAATCGTTCTAACTATTACTTAGTAACAAACATGAAAAACAGAATTTAGAAAGGCATTTTAGAGTTTTAGTCACAGAACCAACAAATCCAATTGTTGAACAAACTATTAACTTCCACAGTTAAAAACACCTACCCTCAGAAACATTTTCTAGGTGTTCTGCATATTTGGAACAGGATTTAGTGTTCTGTGCTGCTGCAAGAATACACCAGAGTTTATTTTAGCACAGCAGACATTTCCTAAATAGATTGCACTGTCCTTCAGCAGAAGTTTTGAATAAGTCACAGTACTGGCTCCTAGAAATTGCCCCTAAATCCCATTTCCCTGGCCAGGATGTTTTTGCACCCCTTACTATCTGTGGAAAAGGAAAGCTGCTTTCAGAGCAGTGGCTGCAGTCAGTGGAGGAGCAGTGCACAGACACGTGCACGGTGCTGGCTGTCAGCAGGAGAAGCCGTTGAAAAACAGGACACAAATTCAAATCTATTTCAGTCAAATAAGTAAGTTTCTTCTACTTTTAAGTACCAAAAAAATTAAAATGAGGACCTACTGCCTGCCTTCAGCAAGTCAGTTCTAATGATATCAAAGACATGATTTATGCTGTTTCAAAGGAGGAAAATATAAATCTTGGTTGACCTGAGGTTTCATGTGCTGCTTCATGCATTGTGCAGTGTCAGCTGCTTCCCTCTCTGCCACATACCCAGAGACAGGTCCAGATCCATCCTGCAATTACACACACTTCACTTTACGGACATGGCTAATCCCACTGAAGATTCCATACCAACACAGACAGCGTATGAGGGCTCAGAGTGGAAGTAGGCAGACATGCTGACACTTGGTTACATTTCTGGCATCCCCCCATGCTGAGGTTCTCATTTCCCTCTGCTATTTATTTCTGGTTATGAGGGTTAGAGGAGTTTCCCTACTTGTTCTGGGTCATATCTGAGTTTTTCTGTCCAATTCCATGTCCAGAAAGCCTGTACATCCCTGGGGATTGCAGGAGCCCCCATCCCAGAACCACTAAAAACACAGCCTTGCTCAGAATGCAGGTTTCTCATTGCTGTCTTTATAAACAGCCCTTTTCAATCAATGCCAAAACAAACCAGCTTTACTCAACTCTGGTTCTGAAGACATGAAAGTGCAAATGCTTCTGTAAAAAGAAATGTTCTGCCATATATCGCATCTAACACACACAGGTATCCAGTGTGCTCATCTGGGACTACAGGCTAAGTTCTCCTTTTAGATGCACACAAGAAAATTAATAAATAAAAAAAGGAAAAAAACCAGTGAGAGCTCCTGGTCACTGGCTTCTCTGAGAGTCTACATTTGCCTCATTAGACACCAATTTAGAGCCCACCAGTATTTCACTTTGAGTATTTAATCCTAAATCATTTCTTACCTAATGAAGCATTAGAACTGGAAATCAAATTTCCCTATTCAGTCCTCAGTGGTAACACTTTCTAGACCATTTCATTTTTATACATGCAAATATTATTTCCCATGTAACAAGATGAAAGTAAATACTTGGTACTTTTCCCCACCAAAAAAAAGTAAGAGCACATGAGAGAATCACCCCCAGTGCAGCACACTGGAATGGCAGGGACAATTGTAGGTTAATTTCCAAATATCCTCTTTGCTTTTCTGTCTTTCCCAACCACATTTCCAGTCCTATTGGTCTCAGTGTTCTGGTTGTGAAAACACTGTGCTCTGCCCCTTTGATCAGCTACTGAAAAGCCCTTTCATGTCTCACTGTCTTCATTACCTTACATTTTAATTGCTGGCCTTGCACAGGACAGACAGGTGGCACAAGGTCACAGCAGGAGATGATGGATGGCTTTTGGCAGTGTGTGTCCAGACTATACACACCAAAAATCAACCTGTGGGGCAGAACCGGGGGATCTGCTGGGGGAGGATCAGCAGGGCACGCTCAGCATCCGTTGGCTGCAGCCACCAAAGACCTATTTTGGGTCCTGTTAGGAAATAATAATGAAGTACACTTCTTCGGTTCTTTCAGATTACTATTTCAAAGGCCCCCCACAAGTGTTACTTATCTGAGCACCACCATCCCTGCAGCTACTGGGACCACCATTTCACACACCCATGAAAAGACATCCAGAAACAGGAACTGAACTCAAGTTATTCAGAAAACCAGAGTGAAACTCCAAAGTTTCACATCAAAGCTCCCGCACTGATGTCTGAGCCCTGGTGAAGATTTCTGAATAAAAGAATCCATTTCAGGTGCTAGTTTTGTTTTAAACCCCATAAAAATCACTTTTACATACAGTTTCCCTTGTTTTTCCCTGGAAGATGACAATTTGATTCTTTGGATTACTGATGTACAGGAAATTCAGTTTTGCCTTAACTCCACCTACTTACACTTAAATACCCATCATTACTACAATACAAGAGGTTTCTTCTCCAATGCATTTGACTTGTTGACTTCTTGGTCATGACAAGGTCTGTTGCAAGCAGAGCTATGCTGGATAGTGAGCACCATTCTGCTATTTGATCTACTCAAACAAGGGGTTGGAAATCACAAGGAGGAAATTACTTCCTACTGTACAACAGAAGATATCAGGCTAGAGAATCTTACTTGTCCTTTTGAAAACCTTTAGGTGAACAAAGCAGGCTCTCAAAGCAAAGGCTGGATAAAAATTTGCTTCTAAATGTCATGTAATTCAGACCCAAACTTGATTTCCAAGCCATGATCTCAGTTCTGGGGACATATGATGCTCTTCCAGTGAAAGTCTAGACTGAAGTACAGGTGCCTGAGACTGGAGAGGTCATTTAAGCAATTAGTTTCCACTTACAGCATCTTTTTATTTTTAAGATGAAATAACACCACACAGATTTTGCAGATTTTACTGTATGCCAGTTGGAGAGCATCATTCTCTTCAAAATTTGTTGACTCGCTGCTTTCAAGTGAAAAGTTTTCTTTGAGATAATTCCTGTTTTATCAACCAAGATAGCAGAATCCCACCCACCTTCTGAGGAGAATGAAAACAAATAGAAGAGGTTCTTAACCAGTTGAGGAAAAACAATGTGGACCTCAGCACTTTGTTCTGTTTTTTTTTTTTTTTTTCTTAAATATATAATAGATGACTTGGGAATTTTTTTTAGCCACAGACATTTTGTGGGACACCTTTGGGGAAAAAATTTAAATAAAAAGCAGTCTGTGAAAACACAGCCCTGCAGAGTGTTCTTTATCTGTGCTTGTCATTGCTGCAGCACCCACTCCTTGTTGCTTTGCTTTTTTTCAGTAGACTCAGAGTTGGCAAGACCTTGAAATTGGAAAGACTATTTTGATTGTGACTTTGACATTCCTTTGTGGTATCTTGAGATGGTCATTTAATCTCACATGCGTCATGAAAGAGGCAGAGAGTTCAGGTGAGGAAGAAGGATCCTCCATCGCCTGCTAAACACATGCAGGCTGCAAAGACACAGACAGAAATCCCTGCTTCGGATGGAAAAATGGGTGGAGGGTGGGGGGGAAGTGCAGGCAAGCCTTTGCCCAGAGAGTAATTGACTTTTCAAAAGAGAAAATGCTTTCTGCTGCCCTGAGCTAAAGATAGGATGGGCACAAGCAGCAGCTTTTTAAAGCAGCAGATCTCACCTTATCACAAATCCCCGAGGAGGGAACAGCACTTCCACCACTGCAGTCTCACAGAGCTCTTCCCCTGCACCAGCATCACCCACAGGGCAAGTCGCTGGTCCTGGGGACCTGGCTGCACCCCAAACACCCGGAGGGACCTTTCTGGAGCAGCTCCCCTGTTATTACCCCAGCATTCCTCTCCTTTATCATTTTGACTTTTGACCTTGAGATGGACAGGGCTCTGCTGTGCCACCCTCGCTGCTTCCATCCAGCCCAAACCCCCTCCCTGCCTTGGAGAGGCTTTGCAGAAAGGGCATTGTGGTGATAGATTTGTCAAGACCAAGGGTCAAGTTTATGTTGATCTACAGGTGTTAGAAGTGTATTGATCCAATGATTGAGGTCCCTGAGAGGTCGCCATAAATCCTCAGGGGGATGAAAATACCACATAACTTGCTTGCAGATGTTGCAGAAGTAACCAGATAAAGAAAAGCATCCCCCCAGTAAGTGTTAACAGACACCGTTGGAGCAGCAGGTGATGCCACAATGTTATTTTGCTCTAAGCCAGGGTGGTCAAACCTATAAAAAGGTGAAAACATCAAGCAATTCAGGCCCTTCTCAGGGCAAAATAAGCACACTTGTTTCATCTCAGATTGGGATGTCTTTGGCTTGCACAAGACAAGAGACAGACTTTAGTACAAACACTTTGCCCCTTCTAGTCAGCACTTTCCACGTGTTTCCCTGATGGTTGTGAATTATGCTCACCTCAAAAAGTGCTTTTGTGCACATAACCACAGAATGGTTTGGGTTGGAAGGGCCCTTAAAGATCATCCCGTTCCAAGCCCCTGCCATGGGCAGGGACACCTCCCACTAGACCAGGTTGCTCCAAGCCCTGTCCTTGGACACTTCCAGGGATGGGGCAGCCACAGCTTCTCTGGGCAACCTGTGCCAGGGCCTCACCACCCTCATAGGGAAGAATTTCTTCCTGATTCTTCCTGATATTCATCCTTAATTCCCCCTCTAAGTTTGAAGCCATTCCCCCTTGTCCTGTCAACTCCAGTCCCTGATGCAGAGTCCCTCTCCAGCATCCCTGTAGCCCATTCAGACACTGGAAGGGGCTGTGAGGTCTCTACACAACCTTCCCTTCTCCAGCTGAACAGCCCCAGCTCTCTCAGGCTCTGTCCAGAGGGGAGGTGCTCCAGTCCCCTTACCAACCTTCTGCACTTTCTCCAACAGCTCCACACCCTTCTAGAATCATTTTAGAATATAATAATTCACTCAGAAAGAACCTACAATGACCATCTAGTCGAACTCTGTGATTTTGCAGATAGAAAAACCATTGCATCAGGTACAGGCACAGCAGACATATAAAAAGAATCTCCTCATCTGAATTTCCAGCTCCTCAGCCAACACTGATGCTGAAGTTCTCCAAAGCATTTGACAGTGACCAGCATGCACACTGTGACCCCTGGAGCCGGGGACCAGGGACTCTTTCCAGCAGCAGCTCAGGGTTCCTGTAACCGGATGATTTAAGCCCAGCAGCTCTGGCAGAGCGTGATGCTCAATCCCTTTATCATGTCTCCTCTCCCTGCGGCAGCCAGAGCGAGGGCTAATTTTAAAAAGCAGTGATATGGTGCTGCTGCAGGCACACACATTGCAGTTGGAATTGAAATAGAAACAGGCATAAACCGCTCTACAGTTGGGATATTGTACAGTGACTATATGGAGTTGAGTTAAAATGCAGCAAGGTAACTTATTAATTTGTTGAAGCTCAAAAGTTTAAAAATACAACTGGAAAATTTGAGTACAATCTATTTTGAGTCATTCTGGGGATTAATAAAACAAACACTAACGTAATTTTAATAAGAACAAGTTCATAGTCAAACCTAATTTTCACCTGACTCCATTCCTTTGGAAGAATAACCCTTTAACATATTAAATCAAGACAATGCAAGGCACTGATCTCCTCTCTGGTGAGCAGTGACAGGACCCAAGGGAATGATACGAAGCTGAGTCAGGGGAGGTTTGAGGTGGATATTAGGGAAAGGTTCTTCACCCAGAGAATGATTGAGCACTCTGGGTGAAGAACTTTTTCCTAATATCCAGCCTAAACCTCTCCCAGCACAGCTACATGTCTCCCACGCCTGACTACGAACCCAATACTGGAGAAAGTTTCAATCCCACCCTCACTACCTTTATCCATATTGAGCCCAACCATGCTGAAATTAGCAGGTCTTTGTTCTGCTGGGGCCAGCAGAGTAGGAAAGCAGGACACGGTGCAGAACTTTATTTCACAGTGCTACCTAGTGGTTTCTGGAACAAATGATCAGTTCCTCAAAATCCTTCTCCAGACAGAACCTCAGTGTGAAGTAAGTACCAATGCATATCAAATCTAAACCTCCACCACTGCCTGAAATGGGTAGGAACTATATATTTAAACTTCTGAGAGGGGAAAAAAAAAAAAAAAATCAAACACTTGTAAATTAATCCCAAGGATTTCTGGCTGGATATTCATACATGCAAGCACATCAACAACCCCACCCCAACCTCCTGCACCTGTAGCAGATACCAGGATAGGCAGCACCTTTATACAATAACCAGGATTTTTCCTACCTCACCACTGCCAGAGATTAGCACAGGAACATGGAACTAGTGGCATTCACAGCCCTTCAGAGTCTGCGTCCCTGTCCTTTTCATTCTCTCTCACAGCACCAAATGTTGATGCCAGCTCTGTGACCAGGTTTTGCCAGATTTCCTGCCAGTATGGGGACACTCATCAGAAAGAGCAACAAAGCCTCCTTCCCTCCAAAAATGCTTCCACATTTCTCTCAAACTTTCCTTTACTCCTTAGCAGAGATTGTTGAACTGACTTGGGGTAGTTCAGTATCACCTCCTTCCTGTCACACATCTGTCAGTCTGTATCGATTTATATATTGATCTATACATTTTCCAGCATCACAGATGTCTTGGTAAAGGAGCAGTGCTGTTGGACTCTTTGTCCACACAAGACAAGGTTTAGATGCTGAAGCAGCACAACTAAATGAAGTCCTGTTAAAAACTGGCAGGTCAGAGCAAGAGCCAAGCCTGGCAGGATTCAGTGGAAGATGTTAAATCCAAGTATGAGATACAGCTACTAGACAGGACAGTTTTCCCATATTTAGACAGAGGAGAACAATCCTTGTTTCCCTGGGCAATGCTTGTGATCACCAGATGAAAGGAGTCATGTAAGTACTAAGTAGTATTAATAGTCACAGGCATTATATATATATATGAGAATAATACAGTCAAACAATACTTAACAGTTATTTCCAATAGCAACATTTGTATAATGCCATTGACACTCAACTGCTGATAAGTTGGACACACTTAAGGAATTTTAATAAGCCTTTGAAAAGCTTTAACTGATGCGAATTAAGCTCCGAGATAATTCAGACGCGGGGCTATCATTCTTCAGTTAAAAATAATTGATCTTGGCTGTAAACGTCACTTCTTACGCCCTGGAGTACAAAGGCAAAGAAAATGTCATTTGTCACCAGCAGTGTCTGGGGCTGATGAACAGGTTCAGAGAGGAGCTGCTGAGCCTGGGCTGTGCGAGGGACCCCTCGGCTCTGCTCACCCACAGGAACTTCTCCTCCCGTGGGGTCACGGACAGGGAACCTCACAGGAATACGACTGAGATATGTGAATTAACAATACACGTGTGGTTATTACTACAAAGACACTAACTCCAGTGCCCATGGCGAGTGCAGAAAGGACTGCTACTATCTTTTGGCTTTAATCCACAAAAATAGCTCTGCTGCCACTGCCCTCTTGTTTTCATCCACAGTTTAGTACTGAACATAAAAAGCTTCTTCTTGTTCTATACTTGCTACTTGTTGTTCCAGGAGTTACTCTTTCCTAACTGGCAATTCCTGTCTATCTTTTCTCGAATTCTCTAAGAGAACACATCTTTTTGACAGTCTGATAAGACCACAAGCTCTTGTTGAAATCTACAAACCTAAATATTCACAGACAACTTCATAAAAATTAATTAACTTGCAGTAATGAGAATTCAAATTCCTGCTTCCTGTTCATTCAGCATGAATATTACCCAATTTATTGTCTACAAAATTGTTTACCATTAAGTCTGTGAAAGATCAGGAAGCAAGTTTGGGTCAAAGTCTTCAATTAGCAAAGACAGAAGTATTTTAAACAAATCTGAACATAAAGAGAATGCTTCTGGTGGTTTTGTCCCCCTTTTTCCCCCCTTAGGAGTTTTATTTCTCTCCTATTTTTGGCTGGCTGGTTTTGAATAAGCAGATTACTGTCAACAAACCACTCAGTGACAGCCAGGACTCACTGGCATTAAACTATTTGCATTTTTGCGTCAACTATTTTCAAATATCACCTCTGACATGTAAATAAATGGGAATAATGTTATGATTCTTATCAGCATTTGCAATTTTATATCCAAATAAAAAGAAGGAAAAGCAGCATCCTTCTAAGAACATGGTTCAGAAAGGGATTCTTCATTATTTAATCCTAAATACATAGCAGTGATATACATAAAAGAGATCATTTATATAAATATATATACCAATATCCAGAACAGGGCAAGGCTTGCTTCTCTTGGAAACATCGAGCTATTATCAGACACAGGACAGGAGGCCAACCGGATCAATAAACATACTCAATATAGAAAAATCTTATCTTCATTTCAGGCTGGCTGCCCTTAATGTCAGCACCCAAATACCACTGACAGAGTTATCTCCCATCAGCAGCAGCAAAAACTGTTTGGTGCTTGGGTGACACCTACAAAAAGCCAATAACCCAAACAGGAAAATTTGGTCCCGCTGTCCATTTCAAAGATAAAGGGAAACCAGTGCACCCTGCCCTGGTCTTAGTGCCTTTATCAGGACTACAAAACATCACTTTGCAGCCCGTGTGGGTTCTGATTTCCACTCTCCAGTCCCCCTGGGACGATGCAAACTGAAGAACTTGCGTGTATAACCAGACCAGAGCCCCGGCAGGGTCAGGTCCGAAAGCGCCCCTGGATGTGACACTCAGCCATCATGCTGTTGAAAAGAAGAAAGCAAAAAGCTTTCATGTTGTTCTATATATATGTGGTTCTATCTATAGGGCCTGGTGTGTGCTGATCCCAGCAGAGACGTTCTCCCTGCCTGCCCTTTGGGCGCTTATCGCGGCCCCGGAGGGACACACGCAGCATTATCACCGGGCCAGGCTCGGAGCAGCAGAGTGGCATTTTCCTTTCATGCAGCCACCGACACCAAGCACGGGGCAAAGCATCCCACAGCACCACGGCACAGCCCCGACCCCGCCTGGCAGGCTCTAGGAGCTGGAGATAAGTGGGATGCAGGAGTCAGCTCTGATGTTGCAGCAGGAGACAAAGGTCAGGAGCGATAACATCTGATCAGCCTCACGTTGGGAGGTTAAAAATAAAAGGAAGACCAAGTGGAAGCGAGAGGCTGTGGTGGTCTAAGGTATGGCAAGATGCCACAGCACCCCAGGGAGACCTTCCCCTGATTTGCTTCTCAACTCCAACCCAACTGTTTTTAAAAACTTCCCAGGGCTGCAGGAGCCTCATGATTCACTCAGCATTTTGGTACCCAAGACATCACTTTGAGGCAGATGCACGGCCACAATTAGCTCTGGCTTTGCACAGTTACAGAGAACCACGAGAGCAACTCTCTCAATGCATCACTCAAAGAAACCAGGACAAAGTCTCCATCACATGTTCCTGTGAGAAAACCAAAACCTCAGCTCAGTGGGACTGTCATTTACCCTGTGGCACAGAGCAGCCCAGACCCTGTTTGTATCATTTTATAGAAGCAAGCAGACAATGATAAAGTTCTCTTAATCAGTGTAACAGCCTCAGCCTGAACAAGTTCACAACCAGCTGCATTAAGCCAGCCTACAAACAGTTTTCCATAGTGACAGGATGATGCAAGAACCCCTGGATTCGGGGTTTTACACAGCTGAAAATCCAGCAGCACAACGGGACAGATGCAGAGATAGCAGAGATAGTAACAACTGGTTCTGTGACTCACAGCTGCAATTAGTCCATTAGTCAAAGACCCCAGCACAGCCTGGAACCAGGAGAGCATCAGTTTTCAGGACTGGGTCATCCCTGATCGGGAAGTGAACACTCAGTGAATGTTTGATGTGAGCATGGACATGCACAGTACACTGAGCAACCTGGAAAGCTAAAGATAATATTGCTCCAGGTAGCACACATGGTTACACTACTCACACAACACGGATTGGTGTCATTTGAGACTTGTTTCCAGGAAGTTTTCATTGTCATCTTTTTTTTCCCTACCAAACTTTGAGCAACACAGTTACACAGCAGAGAAAGGGGAAAAGTCTAACTTCTCCACCTTGAACATTCAGGTTCAATTACCCTTCTTATTCATTGCTGAATGAAAATTCCAGCAGCTCTCAAATACTGGAAAGATTACAGCCTCAACTGACCCCACTATTCCCCAATAAGCAGAACTTAAGACGTGCATGACTGAGGAATACTCAATGATATAATCAACTGCTGCATATGATCAGAGGACCAAATATTGTCCTAAAATATAAAGTACAAATACAAGCTCTTTCCACTTTAAAGTTTCTCTCAGCTACTGTAAAAATACCATAATTAGAGGTATGAAAAAGGGACAAAAAGTGGTTTAGAGAGCCAGGGCTCTTTAGCCCAGAGAAGAGGTTTCTTACCAAGGGGAAGGGAATCTTATCTATCTACATAAACACCTGGAGGAAGGGGGCATAGAGAGCCAGGCTCTTTGCAGCAGTGCCCAGTGACAGGAGCTGAAACAATGAACCCAAACTGGGACAGAGGAGAAACTCTGAATACCAGGAATCGTGTTTTGGCAGTGAGGGTGATCAAATAGGTTGTGGAGTCTCCATCCTTGGAGATACTCAAAATCCATCTGGCAGTCCTGGGCAAAGCTCTCTGTGGTCCTGCTTAAGCAGGGGCTTGGACCAGGAGAGCTCCAGAGGTATCTACCAACCTCAACCAGTCTGTGGGCCTGAAAAACAGGGATAACCAGGAAACTGGACAGCAGCAGAGGAAACTTCCAGTCCTGTTTAAAGGACTAAGTTTAGAAGCAAGGTTTCTGTCCTCACCAACCACCCTCACAGGAAGAACTGCACCAATTCTTCAGCAGTTTGAAAAAATTCCTTGGGGGATACTTGGCATTTTTATGGCTCAACACTGTGGCTGCTGTTGTGCTCTGACAGCACTGAGGGTGTTTGGTTGTGGTACAAAACTGTTGCCTGTTTGGAGAATGCTCATCTCACCTTTATGGGACTGAAACACAGCAAACACTCAGGCACCAACTAAAGAAGGGCTTGGTGCACTTTTGCAGCAACATACAAAGACACCACAACTTGGCAAAGTATTTGCTTAAGACTTCTCTTCTGGGAAAACCACATCATTACAAACAGAGAGGAGAAGCAATAATAAGCTGATTTCAACTCCCCCTTTTCAAAGAAGAGCCCCATGTATTTGCAGACAAGTATGCACATGCCCCCTGGATATTCTCAGCCCCCAAAGATTCCAGCCTGACTTGCCTGGCTTGCTCTGGGCCACTTGGCATGTGACAGCAGCCACGTACATTTGGCAGAGACATTTTTAGAAACTTCCAAGCTATGAATTCACCTTTCCATTTTGGTAAAGCCAGTTATGTAGTAAGCATTTTAAAAGCACAACTTCAGACACAAACTTAATTTCTCCTCAATTCTCATGGGAGGTAGAATAAGTAATATTACACTCTTCATTTATTTTCCCACAGAGTTAGCCTGTAATATTTCTGTATTTGCTGACACCATAATCAATAACAAAATAATTATAAGTCAAATCAAATCAGTCTTTTCAGCACAGTTACAGCACATGTTAAAACTGTTTCCAGTTCTTTTCCTCACGTCTATGTTTTATCACAACCACTAAAAGGTGACTTTCCCTGGAAACACACATCTAAGTGCTTAGGAGGTGACCTTCATGCTGCAGATTTCAGGGATGTACTGGATACCTGGCAGGCACCTGCTCCTGTCCACAGGCTTTTCACCACATCCATGTAGGAATGGAGACCAGGATTGTATCTGCATCCACAGCCCAGTAACCATGTGCTGGCAACACAGATAAATACCCAACAGCACCATCTGGCTCCTGACACACTAAGGGTCAACTTCCAGACATTTTCTCTTTTTCCACAGGTGCTCAGAAAAAGCAAACTGCTCTTAGTGGAGTGCATTGGACTCCATAGGCAGGACCTGACAGACTCCACACACCTGCAAGCCCTAAACCTCTAAATCCAGAGGCATCAGAGCTGCCCCATCCTCATCCCTAAGTGGCTCCAGCTGCACAGCCAAACACCCTCAGTCCTTTAAACAGCTTCAGCCCCCTTTGCCTGGAGGACACAGCTAATGAACCACCACTCAGCTGATGAGTTCATTAACCCACAGCTGCTTGATTGCTACCAGCTGTGTGTCCCAGCCCCCGAACTCCACCACAACATTTCAGGCTCTTTTTAAGCTCACAGTAGTTCCTTACTCCTTGTTTGAAAGGAGTGTTTTTCTTCAAATGAAAAATATTTTTACTGCAACTGTTTTGTGACAGTAAATCCCACTGTCAGCTTGCAGAGACCACGTATGATACCTGCTGCCCAGGGTGTAACAGGAACACTCCAGCTTTCTTTCGCCTATGCATGAACCCTCCTGAACAGCCCTGAACACTTCTCCAGAGCCTTCTCTCTTTCTTTCTTTCTTCCTTCCCAAACACTTTCTGCTTCTGCAGTCATGGAGTTCTTGGTCTCAGAAAGGTTCCAACTCCTTCCCCCAAGTCACGCCCAAGCCCGAAAGCGCAGAGGGAGCAGAGGCCATCCCCTTCTCACCCTCTGTGATGGCTCTGCTGCACTTCAGGGCAGACTCAAAGGGTGAAGCACCTAAGAAAATACTATTCCCTTTCAAAAAAAACAGCGTGATGCCATTTTTGACCCTTCCCAACACAACCTTGAGCACACAGCAGCAAGACTCCAAGATGCACCATCCCGTGCGCAAAGAGAAATCCTTCTGCAGATATAGAAAACCTGCACAGGAACAACTTTCCACACTTCCTGAGTAAGACAACAAAAATCCAGACACAACCACCTCTTCTTTCCCCAGTGTTGCTCCCACTCACTTATTCAAAAAATGAGATATGAAGCCCTACCTTCAGGCCCGGAGCAGTCCGTAGGTGAGGAGCGAGGCGGACACCTCACGGCTGTGTGGAGGGAGGGTATTTGAGCACACCCACTCAACCACCCCCAGCTGTGGCCTGTCAGGGCTGATTGGGGCATCCCACTGTGCCAGGAGGGCTCCAGGGCACTATCACAGCCCTGGCTCTGCTCCAGGACAGGGTGTCTCTTGAGGAACCACTTCATTTGGTTCACCCCACATACTATTTCCTTCACCAAATCACCCTTCTTACCCCAATGAGGAAGTAACATTTATCTTGCTGTCTCCACTGATTCTTCTTTCCAGATATGTGGTCCATCAGGAGCCTGGGTAATTTCTGGCTGCCTATGGAAGGAAACCATTCAAGTGCAAAGTACTGCAGATCAACCTGTGGCATCCTGGGATGGGGGGAAGGGGATAATTCTACTCTTGCCCTCTCCCAGAAGGTCCTGTTGTCCTTGGTATTTTTTCACTCATTCCCTTGTCTCTCAGGACTACAAAGGTGACCAAGCCTCAAACTTACATCCTGCAATTCACTTGATGTCTTATTTCTTAGGATACATGTAGCACTGCCTTTTAAAAAAGTTACTTCTAACTGCTAAATTAAGGCAGTATTTAACCATTTTGTGAGAATTTCCTAAACAGAATGTCAACTTTACCAGCCACCTCAGAAGAAGTGATGAAACATCAACTTTAAGAACACTGCAGTGCAGTTTTTGGTACCTCAAGGTACTATGTGAAGTGTAGCAGTTGGTATTTATGTTATTAATTCAAATAAACTTACATTACTAAAGCAGAAGAGATAGGGAAGGTAAAGATTTTACTGAGAAGAGATCACCTGTATGAACAAAATGCCCAACTTTCAAATGTACAACTTGGCAGTATTTTGCAAATATAAAGCATTAAGTGAAATTTTATAAAGGACCAAAAAGCCTTTTGATTTCAACAGATCTGTAATGTAATTCTCAAATATACTGTGTGAATTAATAGTAACAAATGGGGTTCCCATTTTTGATTTGGCCAGAGCCCTCCCAAGGGCAGAGGAGCAGAGCCAGGCTGCACAGGTGTTATGATCCCAGGAAAAACAATCCATAAGCAACCACTGCTACTAAACAAGAATTTTTACACTGGAAGGCTCTTTCAACCCATTAGACTTTGTTTTTAAACAAAACCATGTTTACATGAATACAATAAATAGTTTATTAATGGAATGTATATGGATTTCTTTCTTCCACCCTTCCTCTTACTCTCAGCACCTTACACACAGATGCCAGAGCAGTTTCCAGTCCAAGCCACGGACAAAAGTTAATTTCAAGGCAAAAAGCAATGAAAGGTTTAAAGTTCAGACTGGCACCTTTAAATGACCAGTTCCTCAAGTGTTTGATTCCCACGAATCTACAGGCAAATTAGCATTTCTTCTTTCCACACCATGATCCACCTGCTTCTTCCCAAATCCTGCCCATTTAAGATCTTCTGAGGGAGGTCACAAGCTCCACGGGGACAGCATAAAGTCCTGCCTGCTCCACCGCTCCTCCAGCTATTGCAACATTCCTTTACTATTTCATTTTAAAGCCCCACCATTATCAGCCATCTCTTTCTGATTTTTTTTTTTTAATAGTTCAGATTAGTGCTGGAATTTTACAAAAATGGAAAGAGTCTTTTCTTCAAGATATAGAGCACGGTGGCCAGGAACAGGGCGAGGGCCAGGAAGATGAGCAGCTTGTCTGTCAGCTCCCTGCGGTTGTACTTGGTTATGAGCTTCCGCCCCAGCTGAATCGTCCCAGACATCGACTTGAATTCCTCATTTGCTTCCAGGATGGTTCGTGAAGAATTGGCTGAAATTAAGGGGGGGAATAATTAAGATCAGCCAGTTGTCCTTCAAAAATACACAGATAAGTATGCAAGGATGAGATATTTGGCAAAACAGAGAGTGCTTGAGAGATCCCACTGGGTCAGACTGACTTGTGGGTGAAACACACACAGACTGTTCTCACAGTTGTCAACTCAGTTGTGCTAAGGAAAAAGGCAAAGCAAAATAACAGCACTGAAAAGCTTAAAGACCTACTAAAGTTCCTGAATTTTTAGTTTTTAGGTTACCAGGTCAAATCTAGTTCATGTTTTTCAGTCAGTGCTGAGACTTTGCTGGAAGCAGAGTGATGTAGGAATGGTGCAAGAACCACGAACTGGAGAGAAAAATCACTAACACTATCAGCAGCAGTTTTGGCAACAGCAGGACAGGGCAATATTTGAATATATTAATTGCACAACTGAAACTTTTCTCCCAAGCCAGAGCAGTAAATCAGTCTGATTCAGACGTACTTGCAAAAAGAGAAAGAGCAGCATGCAGTAGTAAGAGATCCTTAATAGGATGATAATGATCTTAATTTTTGACAAATATAATTTTTTGCCTAATAAAAATGAGAAAAGTTAACTAGAAGTGCGTTGAATAGTCTCAACTTCTCTTTCCCTGTGAGAAAACAAACAAGCAAACAAATGCCCCAAGCTGCTCGGCCTTTCTCCTTTCATATTACTCAATGAAAACAAAAGCCCTGAAAGTCCCTTTTTCTTCCACTACAGAATACACAGCTTGTAGGACAGTGAACGCTGCAACACTCTACACTGCCCAGACTGCTCACAGAAGGGTCAAATCCAACACTGTCTAGTTCACAAAAACAAGCAGAGTAGAAATAAGTTTGTAATATTTTGCAAAACATTTTGTCTCATCACGCCCCATTTCAGGAGGCATTTTGATCCAAGTGAAAACAGAAAACTTGTTTCCCAGAGCTAAAGACAAAGCAGAGCCTCTCTGCTCCACAGCCTCACTCACTGCATCCTAGCGAAGGACTTGCTCAGAAAAAAGGAATTCTAACTGCTAACTCAGAATTTGCAGTTGGGTTTTGAAAATGACCTTTAATAGTTTTTCCCTTGACAAACTCCAAGTGTTGTTCAGTCAGGGTGAAAAAGTGTCAGCCAAAGTGTCTTTTTAATTGGAGAAGGAACATGCTGCTTCTGCAGGAACAAACCATGCCCAGCTGCCACCTCAGACAGGACAGAAAGCAAGGAGGGCAAAACTGCATTATTTATCCTCATCTTTAAACTGTTCCCTCTTCTGCCCAAAAGCACAGCTAGAAAGAGGCCCAGGCAGCAGAGACTCAACTTTTAAATGCTTCATGAATCACCAGTTCTGACAGGTCACTTGATTTATTGGTTTAGGAGTCTAAGCCAAGGAACTGGGTGAAATCTTGGTTTCACAGTCCCTGATGCACTGCTGACAGAGCAAGTGACCTTGGGTTCAAGTCACTTGATCTTCTTGTCTCTCAGTCATCCCAGCTGGAGCCTGGGTGGAAACAGCCTTCCAGCCAGACTCCTTCCTCCGTGTATGGACTTGCACCCATGCTTTTATTTTCTCTGCCATGACCAAATCCATGACAGGACAGTGGCACAGAGTAACATCACACACCCTCTTGGCACTGTGTGAGCTCACATTGCTTTTACAACTGTGTTTATGTGAAACTGAAACAAAAGCTCCTCATCCTGACCCCTTTTCCTTTTCATAATTATGAAACAGAAACTCCAACAAACAGCTCCACACAAAGTACACTATTATTTCCTGTTTATGTCCAACTGCTACAAAAGTTCTGCTGGGCAGTCCTTTAATTACCACTGTAGTATGTTCTCCTACAGCAAAACAGGTTTCCAATCTGCTCCACATTTGTCAGTTTCTCTCCCCATCCTGAAAGAACTGCCAAAAAATGCTTCAATCACCCAATCCATAGTCAAAGCACCATCTGTACCTAAGGTCTGCACGGTCTCCTCACTCTGCTGCACTTGCTGTGACATCATCCTGCTGATGCTCATCAGACTCTCTGTGATGTTACTTGCACTCTCTGCCAGGCTTTCCTTTGTAGTCTTCCTGAAAAGGAAAGGGGAAAAGTGAGGCAGGAAGGGATAAAACTATTTCTTTGGGTACTTTGGGAAAATACTGCTGCCAGGGAGCCTGGCACCAAACATCTCTGCCAGTGTACAAAAGACACAGCTAGTTTTCACTGCATAAGAAATTCAGATTATCTTCATTAAGCAAATAAACAAACAAGAATTTTTTAAAATAATCACAAAATATTAAAGTCCTGAGCCCAAAAACCCAGCCAGTGGCTCAGAATCATATTTCACTACTTACTCATCCTGGACTGTGTAACTTGGAGCTGCTATGGAAGCACTAATACAAATTACAATTTTATTATCCTGGGAATACCATTTGTTGCTTTCCATATACAACTTATATACACTTACATCCAGGTCTGCATGTGAAAACAGCTTGGATAATGATCTATTACTCATTTAGAATCTTGACTGGAATTAATGTCAAAGTTGGCAAGAAAAACTCTAAGTGCTACCTTACCCCCTTTTTTTGCTTAGACATGCCAATGCCAAGAAAACCTGAAATTATCACAATCCTTAACAGTTCAAATCTTCACAAAAGGGAAATGCACACATAAAAGAAAAGCCATGTTCCAGATATAATTAACTTTATGTCACTTCCATTTAAAACGAGTGAATACAGCAGACACTGTTTGAATTTCAGACTACAGTGGGACAGTCTGATACCTTTGTCTTAAGGAGTCTCTTCCCTGTAGCAGCTGATCTTTCTCAGAGTTGTCAATAGCAATTTTGCAGGCCAGATTTGCCTTCCTCCAAGCTGCCTGATTGCTGAAATCACAAGAGCAGAGTGCTGTAACATAATGGTAACACTTGGCAAGCACAGACAATTATCACAAAGCAGTCACTGCTGTAACTGAGCACCCCTGGCATGTGCACACACCTTCACAAACCACAGAACCATTTAGGCTGGAGAAGACCTCTGAGAACACTGAGCCCAACCTGTGACCAATACCCACCATGTCAACCAGACCAGAGCACCGAGTGGCACATCCAGTTGTTCCTTGAACACCTCCAGGGATGGGAACTCCACCACCCTCCTGGTCAGCCCCTTCCAATGCCTGACAACCGTTTCCATGAAGAAATTCTTCCTGATGTCCAGCCTGAACCTCTCCTGTCACAGCCTGAGGCTGTTTGCTCTTGTCCTGTCCCTCGTCCCCTGGAAGCAGAGCCCGACTCCTACGTGGCTCCCACTCCTGTTAAGGAGTTGTAGAGAGAGAGAAGGTCCCCCCTGAGCCTCCTTTTCTCCAGGCTGAGCCCCCCCAGCTCCTCAATTTCTCTATATTACACCACAGAGTAACAGTATACTGTCCCAACATTCCTTTTCCTCAGTGTATCATTTACAGAGCAAGGGAGGAAGAAAACTGTGCCAGCTGTTGAATGACAGACTCTCAAGCCACCTACTTTGAGCTCAAGTACTCAAAAGGACAGACTAGAGTTAAGGAGCCAGGACAGGAGACTGGAAAGGAAGAGAGTCATATCCTTTCCATCCCTCACCTCTTGGTCTTGGGCAAAACACATCAAGTCAGCAACTGTATTCGCAGAACAGAATCTGAGGGGTGATTTACCAAAGTCAGACTGTGGTTACAGGGCACCTGGGAACAGCACCAGCTGCCAGACCCACCTGAGCATTTGTTTCTTGTGGTTCTCCACCTCCCGCAGCAAGGCCTGTTTCTCCGACTCCTTGTCCTGCTCCCTCGCCATCTGCTCCAGCTCCTTCGGCCGAGAGCACAAACACCAAACCCTCATCAACCACCTGCAGCTCGCACACCCCGGCCAGGGAGGGAATTCAGAGCAGATTGATCTGATAAATCCCCAGCACGGAGGTGAAACCCCTTTACCTGCAGCTGGGACCCCCCAAACTCACAACCGGGACCCCCAGCCCAGTGTGGGGACCCCTAAACCCACAGCTGGGATACCTAAATCCACAATCAGGACGCCCAATCCACAACCAGGACCCCCAACCCCACAGCCAGGACCCCCCAACCCACAGCCGGGACCCCCAACCCCACAGCCAGGACCCCCCAACCCACAGCTGGGACACCCAATCCAGAATTGGGACCCCCAGCCCAGTGCAGGGACCCCCCAACCCACAGCCGGGACCCCCCAACCCACAGCCGGGCCCCCCACGCCCCTCACCTGGATGCAGCCGCGCAGATGTCGGAACTTCTCCTTCACGGCGGCGTTGAGCTCCGTGAGGGCGCTGAGCGGCCCGGGGCAGTCCCGGATGTCCTGGAACACAGCGGCGCGGTCAGCGCGGCTCCCCGCGGCTCTCCCCCGTCCCCCCGCGCCCGCGGCCGTGCCGGGGTGCCCGCGGCGGTACCTGCACGGCCGCCTTGATCTCCAGGTCGAACTTGACGATCTCCTGGTGGCAGACCCGCAGCGGCACCGCCATGGCCGCCATGGCCGCCATGCTGCCCGCGCACAGCGCGCATGCGCAGCGCATCCCGCGCACAGCGCCCCCTGCCGGCACAGCCGCAGGACCCACGTGGGGACCGGTCCGGAGGGGATGGGTGTGATCCATTGGGAATAGGTGTGATCCATTGGGGATGGGTGTGATCCATTGGGAATAGGTGTGATCCATTGGGGATGGGTGTGATCCATTGGGAATGGGTGTGTGATCCATTGGGAATAGGTGTGATCCATTGGGG
>JAWWEE010000025.1:15928337-15948187 GCA_035221455.1 Xenops minutus
ACACCGACCAACCCGACCGACCCGCCATGCCCCCCGCCCCGCGACCCCCAGCAGGGCTGCGGCGGCCGGAGCGCCTCCCGGGGAAAGCCCCTTCTCGGGGCTGCCGCTGGCCAGCGAACCGGCATTCCCCCCGCGCTGCCCTTACATAAACGCGGGGCCGGTCCCCGCGCCGCCCTGCCCCGCACTCGCAGAGCGGGCACCCCTCTCCGCCCTCCCTGCCCTGCCCTGCCCCGCAGCCCTCGCTCCCAGCGGAGCCGCTCGGCCGGGCAGCGGGCACGGCGAGCCCGCCCCGCCGGGCCACCCGCGGCCGCCCCGGGCACTCCGACAGGTCGGAGGAGGAGGAGGATCCCGCAGGCAGCGGAGCGCAGGGGCTGCCGAGCCCTCCCGCCTGCCCGTGCAGCCCGGCAGCCCCTCCGCCCGCTCACCCGGCGCTGCCGGGCCGCACGGCGCTGCGCTCTCGCTGCCAGACCCGCTCTCCCGTAAAGGCACGGCCGCTCCCGCGGGGCGGCGGCCGGAGGGCACAGCCCGGCCCCGCTCCGCTCCGCTCAGCCCGCAGCCCCCGGCCCGCACACCCGCCCCCCGCGCCCCGCCGCTGCCCCGCGGCCCCGGCACACACACCCCCCGCGCCGGGGCGGGCAGAGGGGCCGCTGGCACCGTCCCCGTCCCGCCGCCCCGGGCAGGCACAGCCCTCCGGCGCTGCCTCCCCCGCAGCCCCCTGCCCGGACACACCGCCCGCCCCCGCCGCACGCCCCGAGCCCCCCCCGGTGCCCGCGGCCGCTGCCGGCCCGTCGGGGCTCACCGCGCTCAGCGGGGGCCGCGGCCCGGCCCGGCCCCTCCATGCGGCCCCGGGTTTGTTTGTTTATGTCCCTTCCTGACGGGTTCCCGGAAATCGCGTGACTCGCCCCTCACGTGGCCCGAGGGGGCGGGCGCGCGCGGGGGGGCGGGGGGAAGGGGGCTACGACAGCCAATCGCCGGCGGGCGGCGCGTCACGTGAGGGCTGCGCGGCGCGCGGGGGGTATTTAAGGCGGGCGGGCGGGTACCCGCGCACAGAGCACGGGGGGTGCGGCAGGAGGAGCAGCTTCTTATGGGGCTGCTCCTCCTGCGGCCCTGCCCGTTCCCGTCCTTATCCCCGGGGCCCTGCTCACGTACCTACCCCCCTCAGCTATCCACACATCTTGTATCTGCAGCTCAGTACTTTTCCTACCGTCTCCAGCTACCCCCCTCCCACCTTTCACAGTGACAAGTAGCTGGCCTGCACTGCTGAAGACACAACTGCAGAAATCGCTGCTTATAAAAATAATAAAAAATAGACCCAGCCGTTCTTATCTTGCTATTTGAAAATAACCTTGCTTTTGTTGGTCAGATAACTTTCTGCATTTCTTCTTTTGCCCCAGAGACTCCATAGCACTTGATTCTGGAATCAAGAGATTGGCCACCCAACTCTGACACTGACTCAGCCCTTCACAGGCATAAAATGCTTCCATGATTTACAGTAGACAAAAAGTGAACTTCCATTAACTCTACAGAACAATTTCTTGTGAGGGGCGGAGATGCAGGTATTTGAATTTCCTGAACAATATCAACAAAAGCAGTGACAAGCATTTGAAATGACCTACACTCGCTCTACACACTGCCAGTGTTTATGACTTAAAGTCTTCAAGACTTGACTATGAAGCCAGTTTCCTTAGTCTTACTAATTTTTTACCTTCTTCCCAAATACGTGTCATTGCAGACACAGGTTTTCTATTGCAAGCACCACAAGCTTCCTTCATTTATACTTAAACATTTGGTATTCTTATGTTGTTGCAAAACGGAGAGGTTAAAGGCTTTGGTACCTGAATTGTTTGTTAAATGCAAGTGGCTGAATCTTCTCTAACTTCCTGCAGTCATGCAAAAAAAAAAAAAAAAAAAAAAATTATCCGAAGCACTGTTAATTTCTGGCACACATGGACACCATTCCACAACCACGATGTAGACAGTAGGTCACACAACATTCAGCAAAACAGAGACAAAACAGTATTTTTTCAGCTTCTTTGGGCATGTCACTACCTGACATCTCCTTCAGAGGAAATATTAACCACCCTGAAAAAGGGAAATTTCTTTCTGGGAAGCATCTAAGTGAAAATTGCTCTAAGGCTTGTTTGTCCAGGCTTGGAATAGCTCTTTCCATTAAGTTCACCAACAGTGAAACACATCATGGGAACTCTGTTTTACTTCTTTCTTCTATAGCAAGTGATAGTTTAGAACCTAAAATAGAAAGGTTGTTAAAGAAGTGGTAATACAATATACTAACAGCACTGTTTGTCATTGAGTGGTTTCTTTTTGGATATCTTGCTTTTGGGTAAATATGAAAAGCAGATCCATGTATTTTAAAATCTGTTGCACATTCAAATATGTCAATGTCCTGAAGTATTTCTACCTCCCTTCTCATACAATGTCAACATATCTTATTCTTCACACACTTAAAAATCCAAACAGCCACTTAAGTTTTTCTGCGATCATTTGGTTTCAATTTTCATAGGAACTATTTGCTACAGACTGTAGAACAGGATGGTCTACAATGCTTGCATGATAAAATACACCTCTCAGTAGAAGGTAATGTAACAAAAAAATCCACTATTCCAGTCTCAACAGTTGCTATGTTTATTTGTAATAATGGGCACATTCTTCCTTCTTCTGCAATTCACACTGTCCAGTTTTTGATCACTGCAAGTTACATGTCAGGATCTTGGAATTTCCTGTATACTAATGAGCCCTATCCCAAGTTAAGGGTGCTATCCAAGAGGAAAAAGGAAAAGAAAAAGAACCACTCCATTATGTCCTTGAGCGTAACAATGAAACACAGCAGGGAATAACTGCAATTTATCTGGACATGATGGAAGGAAGTAAGGAAGTATTCATGAAGGCTCCAGTGCATGCAACAGCATTCATACCCTTGGAAGTTAGTCCTTGGCAAATGACTTGCTAGATCCATTCCCATCCCATCATCTAAATTTCCTCAGCTCAGCTCCAACTGCCCGATTAAACCCACAGAAAGGCACATTGTAACAGTTAAACATGGCAAAAGAACATTTTGTATAAAGCAGAGGATTAGTTTATTTCCAGGCATGAGAAATTTAAGACCAAATTTCTCAGGAATACAACTCATATGGAAAAAACAATGCCATCAGCACATGGCACCACTGTTTCTCCTCTCCTCATACAGTTTATTGCACACATTTTTGTCAAGCGCAAACAGAACAGGGGTGAACAGCACAATGACTGAGACAATCTAAGACCTGCAAGATACATAAAGTGTCCCTAAAGTGTGAGAAAAATCAATAGGAAATTACTCTATGACCCGTAAAAACTTCAAAAATTTTCATCACATCTGGAGTTAACAGTCAAAAATTGACAGTATCAAAGAGAAGTATAAATTGCATTAGGCACGCTGTTAAACGGTACAGTAGGAAAAATAGAGGGCTTTGAACAAGCCACTTGAAGCACAACAGAAAGGTTAAGGCATTACTGCAGGCTTGGTATCCAACCAGCTACGTAAAGGGCATCTTTGGGTCAGTGGAGTTTTTCATCAATCTGTTCTTTACCTGGAAAGCAAGAGACAATTTCATTATTCCTTTCCATGGAGACAATTTACTAACTGAAGACCTGGTTGTTAACCACAACTATTTCCATTCCACAAACACAATGAGAAATGGTCAAGAACTGTAGATAATTCATCTATACGGATGTTTTCTTGGCAGCTTCACTTCTGGAGTTACTGAAAGTAGTTTTAGTTACATTCTAAGCTGGTAGAACAACTATTTCACCAGAATGTTTTCACTGCTGTAACAGCATCCAGTGTTCAATCAGTCAGCATATGTAGAGCTCCTCACATTGTAGTGAGGAGCTCACTGGAGCATTTTCAGTTTGCTCAGTTGGTAAAATAAAATGGATTTGCTTACACCATTCCTGTTTTTAAATAAGATCTCTCCACTTTGGGAGTCAGTACTTCATCCTCTTTGCACTGTCCATACTAATTCATCCAAACCTCAAGTGAAAGAAACAGAAGGGAGAAAAAAGTATAGCATGTCTACCTTTAGTGCTGGAAAAGCACATCCTAAAAGCCAAAATTAACTGGTTGCTCTATTTATGGGAATCTGTGCAGTGTTAGAGAGATATATCCCAACTCTGATCAGATGGAATCTAATTCACAGCTCCTGTCTAGTCAAATTCCATAGGAGGCTCCAAATGCAGAGCACACAGGAGGAAGGACAGGATATGGAGCACTTCTCTCAACACTATGGAATTAAAACGAGACCATGTAGAGTGCTGTGTCCTGTGGCAGCACCTTTCTAGCAAAAAATAACATACTTGAGGATTATTATATTCTTTGACTTTTTTAAACCATTCTTTTTCACAGACAGAAGAACCTTATTCCAAAATTAATCCCGTGAAATCGGATGCACCAAAGGTTAAAACAAATGACAGCATGTGCTATGCAGGTGTGATATTCCATTAATAAGTTTAAAAACTGCAGCTCTCAAATTCTTTGGCTATGTTTGAGTATACTACTTCCCTCTCTTCCTCAGTACAAACTTAACTTCAGTTCTCTGGAAAATCCTTCACTGAAATGGAGGGGGAAAGACCTGATTCTTTTAGCAGTCACTTAAGAGTCTTAGGAGTTGCATCTCATCTCCAGGCTGTCCTTGCTGATTTCAACACACAGACCACAAAGCCAAATTTTTATATCCAAGGGATCCACTTGTCCAGATAACTACATTTCAAGATCCCAGGGAACTGAATCATTCTTTGGGATTCAGGGATGTGTATGCCCATTACCAAAATACACTGTTCTCTGTTTTAGTTCACTAATTATATGTTAACACATGAACAGTGAAATTTTCCTAGGAAATCCTGCTTGACTGACTTAGCTAATTACAGGCCTCGACTTGACGTAGGGCCAAGTCTACCTTTAGGTTCTGCTTGGTGCTTAAAAGAAGCTGCAGATACATACAAATGCCACCAGTCTGACAACAACATGGCTCACATGAAGCTTTCTTTGAAACAGTGGATCTTTGCTTCAATCTAAGCATCCAGGACCCTTTACAGACAGCATTTAACTGAGCTATAACATCAACTGTCATTGTCTGCTGTACTGGACTGCTGTGAACAGAAGCAATACCAGCAAGGCAGCAGGGGTAGGCAGTTAAACTTAAAGAGACAAACCCCCCAAACAACCCAGGTAAAAAACTAAGAATATCTGATTATTCAGTTACCAGCATAAAAACTAAAATCTTGGGTGCTTGTTTCCACATTTCCTTCATTTGAACCTTCAGCTCCAAATGCTGCTGTTCTGGAGAAACCCCACAGCACCAGGCTACTTTCAGAACAACCCTTTATTTTTGCTGGCACTGTCAGAAAGCCCAGGAACTGCAATAACCACATTCCAGCAGCACAGCCCAAAGAGCAACTACCAGGCTCACCTGGGATTAAAGCTGCACATAGGCTGTCATTAAAAACATAATAAACCAGCCAGCTGTGAACTCAGGGTTAGGGCTATATATTGACAGGAGATAAAGAACATTCTAATCACTGTTCTTGCTCTGACTTCCCAGATGAATGAGGGCAACTGTAGGTTGCCTTGGAAATCAGGACAAGTCTTAGATGAAATGGTAGTAGGCTTGAGGAGAGGTTTAACAATTGTTCAAGATTAGGAAACCCACTTATGCTAGCTATCAAAAAACACCCCAGCCCAATTTTTATTTTTTTTAGAAGAAATGTTTTGTACTCCTTACAAGCCCCTGAACACAGCACTACATGACAGGATAGAAAGAAACTATAAAGAATTCAGCTCAACATTTTCACATATCCAGTCAAGATTAACATCCAAATTATGTTTTGTTGCAGCCTATAGACAGGTTTCTCCTGCAAAAGAGCTATAGCAGTTCTGATCACACGGTTTACCCTATTGTTCAATTTCTCCTGAAGCTTTAACATACCATACACAATAAATACCAGCATAATAATAAATCAGATCATACTCACCTACTGAATAAATTGCAGCAGAGGACAGACATCCTTAAGGCCAATGAAATCTAAGATACCAGATTGTTTCATTGCTTAACTGCGGCCCAAAGAGAGGGTTGAGTTGAGCCAGAATCGCAATCAGCCAACTGCAAGACAACCCCCAAACCCAACAGAGAGAACATCAGCCAAATGACAAAGCTTATGAGAATGGAAAGGTTTGTCCAAAGCACAAGGACTGGCAGAGAAGACCATTTTCAAGAAGGTCTAGGAACAAATAAAAATTCTACTCAAGTTCATCCACACAGACCAGACACCAGCAATGAATTTATGGCAACAAATCTTTCTGCAACTGAAATAAATTGTCCTGTTCAATTTAAAGCAACACAAAGCCACCTGACAGCACTTCCCTCATACTTTTCCTTTGACAGAAAAGTGTTGTGAGACACACGAGACTCAGGTGTCTGTGGGCTCAGAAGACAGAAACATAAAAGAGACAGACCTTTTTTTCAGTGCCTTTGAAGCATCCTTTAAACAAAACCTCTGAGAAACATCCTCTCTCTCATTTGCTTTTCAGTGCATGACAACCTGTCCTTGCAGACATGGTATATTTTCAGAGACTGAACAGAAGTGAATTTAAACCTCACCCAGAGGTCAAGAAACAGGGACCTGAAGCAAAAGGGTACAATGCTATAGGAAAACACCCACAAAAAAAGACCAAAAAACCAACCCCACAAGAACAAACCCAATATGAGAACAAACCCCAGACCCTGAGCAAAGCAGCCTTGTCATCGGAGCAGAGCACAAATTAACGCTGCAGAAGCCACAGCCAGAACTGAGAACAAGAGGAATGTAGTTTGTGGAAAATATCCAGGAAAGCTAAACAGAAATAAATATTCCTCTGTTAAAAGATATATTTGCTTTGTAAATGTTAAAAGAGTCAGAGAGAGCAATGGATGCTTCCATGGATTTAAATCTATGTTAAATACTAACTATATAAACACATTTAGTGAACACACTGGCTCATATGTCTGCTATTTCTAGAATGCTTTGTAAGGAGGAGAAAAAGCAGAGCAGCTTTGTAATGGGAGCTGCCACAAATGTACCAGAGTGCTTAGGCAGTCATGGAAAATTCCACACAAACCTTGATGCTCCGACCAGCAAACCAAGTGCAGGTCGGCTGCAAAACGCCTGGAACAGCCACAGGCAAAAGATGTGGGTCAGACTTAGAGAAAACACATCAATCCTCTTACAATTTACAAATATTTATTTGCAATGCCCCTTTCAGTTTTGCACAGAGTAGAACTCCAGTTAAAACAAGAAGCTGAGCCTACAGCAGCCCATCAGTCACACAAGCCTTGGAATACATAGCAGGCTCCACAGAGGAATTAAAACATGAGCAGGACACCTCTGAGAACAGCCAACAACCTTTAGGTTGACACGTTTCTACTTTGCTATCCAAAGCAGTTACAACAATGTATTTTGAGACCATGTTAATCATTGTGTTCAGTCTACTTAAGGGAAAAGTAAATTAGCTCTTAAAATTATCACGGAATTTATTTTGCGAGGGTTAATTTTCAGATACAACAGACAGATCGAAAGGTGCCAGAGCACTGTGCCATCTGCCTTCAGCATCCTGAAGTAACACAAGTGGGAGGAGGGTAGGAACACTAAAAGCCTGTTAAAGCACATTATTCTTTCTCGCTGTACAGCAGGAAGGAACTCCACGCACGAATCTCTCACCTCTCGCTGCTTCCCAAGTTCAGGCCCAGCATGGCTGTGAATTAAATGAGCTGGGAACACATTCAGAATATCAACCTATGTAACCAGGCTTTAGGAAAAGCACTGTGCAGTTTTCAAAAGGCATTTGTTGGGGCCATGCTGGATACCCAAGCTCTGAGCCACAGTGGCATTAGGGCAATAGTACATTCCTCCTCCGGCTCTGTGAGGACCTGGTAATTTAAAACATTCTACGACTCCCTTGCATTCAAGATAAGTCATGGAAAAGCTTTTCCCATGTTTTGCTTAAGTTATGCTGCTTTATACAATAGTCCCTCATGACAACACAAAACAAAATGCAGCATTCAGAGTAAAACAAACCTCTGTATCCAACGTGCAATGTTCCAGAGCTGCTAAAAGCAGCCACCCACAGGCCCTTAAATTCTACCAGATCCCACTTAGAACAGTTACTGTTAATTACCCAGCTCAGACAAGGAAATTAAAGTCCCTTCTGTTGTACCAGAAAAAAAAATTTAAAAGGTCTTTCCACCGTAACTGCCATCTGTCTGTGCTTGTGTTGCAAATTAAGGTCCTGCTATTGGTTTAAATGTCAATTTGGGCATCCATATTTTAATCCTGTTAGAATCAGTAGCAAATAATACCATTTTCCAAGCACCCTGCCCTCTGTTAGGACATCGTGGTACTGTTCAGGAACTGCTTTATAAACAGCAAAACAGATGTAGACTTTGACAGTACTTCGCAACATGGTGTAACCTATAATTTCTGCAGCAGTAACTCCTTAGACTTTGCCTTTTATTTTATCATTGTATATTCTCCTTCAAAAGGCTATTGAGTACAGAATCTGTACACAAATTAGGTGCTTACCCATGCAAATATCTTCTACAGAACCATAAACCATATTAACACCATACAATCAATACAGTTATTCAAAATTACTACCATTAAATCTAAACACAGAAGAGACAGCTTTAAGCTGAAACAGAACTGACTTGAAATTTTGTTAGCACAAATTCAGTTTGATGAAAATCAATTTGTCAACCAAGTGGTGTTTAAGTTCCTGTTAAGACAGGAAATTGGTTTTTCCTATTTTCAACTGGAAAGGTAACTCCAAGACCATGAAAGTAGGTCCAGCAGAGTTCTAAACACTGCAAAGAAGTAGATAATAGCACCAGCCACCTGCTAAGGACACACAAATACAGAAGACCTGTGACAAGAGGAATTATTTTAATCCAAACACATCTAACAAAGAATCCTCTGAAACCAGCCTTTGAGTTTCCTTCAAGACTGGTAGGAAAAATTAGTGTCTTTCTTTAGTCACCAAAATTAAGGTCTGAAATGTTTTCAGTGCCTCCTCCACCAAAAAGGAAGGGGATGCGGGAATAACAAACTTCCATATGTTCGAATAAAATAGAGGGAAGAAAAGTTGGACCAGATGATCTTTCAAGATCCTTTCCAACAAGGGCTGTTCTACAGTTTTATACAGAATAAATGAATTAAAAAAATAAAGACTGTGTGATGAGGCAAGTTCTATCTTGGAACATGAGAAGAAAAATCTGCTTTTTGTTGTGTTCTGGCAAGTATACACTACAAATGTCATTTATGTGGTTGGGTACAACTACTGAAGCCTTAAAACATCCTAATTTTTTCTGATTCTTTTTTTGAGGTATAATTGGAGAAAGCCAAAGGGAATTCAGAGAACAAGTTAAAGCCTACAGAATTACCAAAGAATCCCTTTACTGGACATGCAAGAACAGATTATAAACATGCTAATCACACTAGGATTTGTAATGGGTCTGTTTAGATATGAAACCCACTAAAGTTACAAGTGAAATATCACTGTACATTTGAAGAGTTCACAGCATTCAGCTGAAAGTTAATAAATTCTACAACAAATACATTCCACATCATAATGCAGAGGATACTGCAGATGCCATGTGACCTCTACTTCACGGAAACTGTCCTTCAAACAGTAAGGAGAAGAAACCCTAAACTTCAATAATTTTAGAAGTGTAGGACATTATTTCTGTAGGGAAAAAAATAAGGGAGAACTTTAAACTTAAAACAAAACCATAACAAAGCTCAACCCTCCCCCTAAGAAAAAAACACCATCCAATTTAGGTTCCAGGAAGTGCGGTAACCCAGTAAAAATGACCAAAAAGCTGTCCTTTCTTAGCCAAGCATTTGGGACCTGCTGTGAGGTTGGGTTGCTACATACTTTATGTGCAGGCAAGGAGACTTTCATAGCACTGAGACTGCCAGATTTCAATCCCAAATTAAAGCTGCTTGCACTGCAAAGCTTTTCTCAAGTTTCTACCCCCACCCAGGAAAACTTTATTTTAAAAACTGTCATGGACATAAAACACAGAACAGTCAACCAATAGAATTTCTTAAGACTTCATCTCTCAAATACTCTGAATAAGGAAATAAATCTTAAAAAGACCTCACCTGTATAAAACCTGAGTATCACATCATTAGACTAAACCAAACCTTTATAAGCCTGAAGCCAACTTGGTACCAAACAGGCCTCTCCTGGAACATGCCAACACTAATAATATGGCCTTTGGCTGCCAGTTCAGAATGAGTCTTGAGATTAGAGATGCATTTCTCTAAATATGAATACTAAGCTGCTTTGAGTAGCATAAATAACGATTAAATAGTTCAGGAAAGTACAAATACTGCTGAGGTTCAAATGGGACTCTAACCAATGATTATTACAAGTTAACCCTTGAGATCAAACCAGACTTTTACCAACTTACTCTCCATAACAAACTCTTTCCAAATTATTTCTGTGTAGCACTTTCTTTTAGAAACTAAGTCCCTAGAGTAATTAAAAAAGAGGGAGAAAACAAGCACACTTTCTCTTGCAGACTCCAACTACAGCTTACCTCCTGATACATAACATGGTATGAGCACTCAGCAAGTCACTTTGTTATTGCCACTAAATCTCCTACAGAAAAGAGGCACCCTCAAAATATACTGTGCACAGAAATGGTCTTAATATATCAAAGTACCACTAAAAAAACCCCCACGCAGAAGTTTTTCCACCCACCGTTCTACCACATTTCCAGAATAAATTCAACCAAACTAAAGGCAAAACTCTTCAGTAGGTTTGAATTAGTAACACCTCAGAAATCAGTGTAAGGTATAAAGAAGGAAAAAGGCAAAAAAACAGCCTGTGAATCAGAAAAATCCTAGAATTGAGCAAGTGCCATTATACTGGTGAGCAAATGAGGCAGTGAACTGGAGAGGAGGAATATCGAGTCCTCACAGAGCACAGTTCACAGTTATGTGTCAGAGGACAACGAAAGGAATTTGGGTTCATTTTAATTCAGTGTTTTCCAATGGGAAAATGTTTTCTTCAGGACATTGCAGGTCTTTAGAACTAAGTGTTCTAAGATCTGTCAAAGAACACCATACGTCTAAATCTCTGTGACACATTGAAAAAGCTTCTTCCTGAAAGTTGAGGCGATATAAAAAAAGGAACTTTTGATTACATCAGAACTGGGTCTTGCTTAGGAGGCAAGACATTATTTATACTTACAACAGGTAGCAGCAAACAGCACATGTCACCAGCATTGTGTTGATAACACTGCAAAGAGGAAGGAGAGAAACAGCTGATCAGGTGTCATGTTGTGACTGACCACAAGATACATCAGAAAAAAAATCCCAGCAAACAAGAATAAGTTTAACTTCGATCATATGAAAGATGACTCAACATGAGTGTTCTGACTTCTTCCAGCTGAGTAAACTGCAGACTCTGCAAAAGGCCTGACACAGCTCTGGAAACAGAAATGCACAGCTGTATTTAACAAAAATCACTGTGAAGAGGAGCAAAATCTGATTCAGTCAAGTGTCCTCGCTCCATTTCACAGCCAATTCTGCCAGTACAGTAAACTACTGAAACTAGATATTACTGTACACAATAAACACTTTCTTCATTTGCAGAATTCTGTTTACGGAAAATTTCAGTATCAAATTACAACTTTCAATTTTATAGAACAAATTAGGGTTTTACAAAATGAATACAAAATAGAATCTTAAAGCCATGTGAAATGATCTGCAGTGTAAGATTTTCCTTTCTTGCTGAGAGAGAACTGTGTCAGAAACCACAGTGAAGCTGAAAAGAAGGAAGAACAAAGGTCTTGAAATTGAACATGGTAAAACTGCAGCTACACACACAGATGGTTCTGAAATGGGAGGAAAGGAAATGAGATTTTCTAACAGTGATCTCTGCAGCTCATGGAACTCAGTGGCAAAGTGGAGGGTTTTTTTTCTTTTTAAGTTATAAAAAATAACTTCCCTTTACGTATTTCCTCCCCCAACTGAGTAACAAAAATTTATAGTAGATCAGTAACTTCCAGCCCTTTTGTGACATAGCTTCAATATTTTTCACCCATCAATACACACCCACTTTGTCAACTTTCAAACAAATGCTATAAGGCCAACACAGCCTGGATTAACCTTCAGGAATTCTTAGGTCAGTTAAAGTTTACACTTCTGTAAGAAAAAGAACAATCCTACTCAGAAAAAGGCTTTGCATAATTTTTTTTAAGAAGATGGGAAGGGAACAGACTACAAGGTATTGCTGTAGAATCAGAACACAGAAGTGCTCTATTCATACTTGTTAAACAATCACACTTTGAAATGATACAACATCTGTAGGTGGCCCAGGTATTTCTCATACTTTCATGCCTGAAGACATAGTTCCAAGGTATTCCTGGGGACAGACAAGTTTCCAGGCATAAAAGGCTTAAAAGTGAGGCAGTAAGCATCAGATCTTGAGGAATACTCCTCTGGGTTTAGATAAACAACTGAGAGAAAAGACAGATGGTACCTGTGGAGTAGAGGGGGTGTCAGAGAGAGGAAGAGATGTTAGGAAGTCATTATCTCCTAGAGAAAAGAGAAAGACAAGAACTTGTCTGCTTTTTAATCTGGGCAGCCACGATGCCTGCAGGAAACCCCTCTGCCTGGACGTCCCCTGCTGTCCTCAGCCACAAGGGCACCAGCACACATTTAACACACAACTGCGACCTCCTACAGACACTTTGCCGGTCTCACCCAGTGCGAAACTAGAGGATGGTGGAGTAAGTTAGTAAAGGTCAAGTAAGGAAGGGAAGAGGAAGTTACTGCTCGGTATCACCAACAATGAGCCTCCTCCACACAGGGCGCTGTGTCTGCGGAGGTTTCACACCGTGCTTTGGCTCGGAAGGGGCCTTAAAGCTCATGCAGCCACGGGCAGGGACACCTCCCACCACACCACAGCGCTCCGAGGACCGTCCCCCCGGCCCTGGGCGCTCCCAGGGATGGGGCACCCGCAGCCCCTCCCGCGCCGAGGCCTCAGGGGAGCACCCACCGACCCACCCACCGCCGTGAGGGGCCGTGTGGGCAGCGCCCGGCCGGGCCTGCCGCGGGGCGCCTGGGCCGGGCCTGCCCTGCCCGCGCACCCCCCGCGGGGCCCGCGCACTCACCCGCGGTTCGGGCCCTTGGGCACGAGCCAGGGCAGGACGCCGCCGACCACCCCCCAGAAGACGCTCATGACGGTGATGGGCACGGCCAGCCCGCCGTACGCCATGGCCGCGCGCGCGCTCTCGCTCGCCCGCCCGCCCGCTCGGGGACGCGCCCGCGCCCCCGCCCACCGGCCAGCCCCGCCAATCAGCGGCCGCCACGTCAGCGCGCGGCGCGGGCGCGCGCGGAGGGGCGGGGCTGGCTCCTCGTGCACGGTGGGTCAAAGGGGGCTTTAGGAACAGTCCCATGGAGGAGCCCTGTGCGGTGAACACCGGGGGGAGAGCACAGATTAGGGTCTGCAGAGCCATTGTACTGCCTGCTCTTTACATGGGTATGAATCCTGGGTCATCTACCGCCACCACCTGCGGCTCCTCGAGCGCTCCCATCAGCGCTGCCTCCGTACAATCCTAAACATCCACTGGTCTGATTCTGTGACTGATGTGTCTGTCCTTGGACAGGCAGAGATCACCATTACTGAGGCCATGCTGCTGAAAACGCAGCTGCGCTGGGCAGGGCACGTCTCCAGGATGGGGGATCACCGCCTCCCTAAGATTGTGCTCTATGGGGAACTCGCCACCGGCTGCCGTAAAAGAGGAGCCCCAAAGAGGAGATACAAGGACTCCTTGAAACAACACCTCAGCCTTGGCCGTATTGACCACCATCAGTGGTCCACCCTGGCCTCCAGTCGGGAGAAATGGAGACACACCATCCATAACGCTGCTGCTTTCTTTGAGTACACACACAGAACCAGCCTGGAGGTAAAAAGGCAACGCAGGAAAAACCGTGCCTCGCCAGTAGTGCCGACAGAGACTTTCCGCTGTGCCTTTTGCGACCGGACTTGCCTATCTCGCATTGGCCTTTTTAGCCACCGGCATGCTTGTAGCAAGCGTGGGTAGAGCCCTTGTAAATCTTCGTTCGCGAAGCCTAGCCATGATGATGATGGTATTCAGTACACTTTTTGCGTGTCTTGTTTTTGCTGCATTTTAATATATAAATGCTGTTGCTTTCTTTGCAAAGCATGTTGCAGATCTTCAGTGCAAGGAAAAGCAGAACACTTGCACATTGGATCAAGGGCAATAGCTGCTCTGTCATCAGCTTAACCATGATCACATCTTTCTAGGTGTTCCAGCGTGATTTCATGCACAGCTACTCATGTTTCAAGGTGTGCCTGCTATAGCATAGATTTATACACAGACACAGATGCTTTGAAATATACCTTCTCCAGTGTAGACTTATGCTTGGGGCAAAATCCCTTCAGAGGTAGACTTGATGCAGCAGAGAGATATCCATGGCCTCAGACACTTCAAGATACATCTGCTCCGCTGTGGACTTATTCAGGGTCACAAACATTTTGAGGTGTCCTACTCCAGTGTGAACTCATCCACAGGTCACAGTCCCTTTGACTGGAAGTTCTATCCTGTCCACATGCTGTGGCCTTCTGCCAGCCCTGGTGCATCACCACTGTTGCTATCATGCTTTTCCTGAGTACAGAAGAGAATGGTGTTCAGCAGTACAGCAGCACAATGAGCAGTGAAAGCAAAAAGTAGCAAAAAAAAAAAAAAAAGGCAAAACAAATAATTAATTCACTTCTTCCCATGGGCGAAGGCATGGCTCCACCACGCCTAGCAGTGACTTCAGAAGGTAGAAACTATAACTCTGAATGCCCTTCCGCCCAACACATCCCACACCGTCTCTTCCTTCTTCTTCACCCAGATTATTATCAGCAGTCAGCTGGGATCAGCTGTTCCAGCTGTTCCCAATTCTTATGCACCCCGGTGAACTTGTTTGTGGGGTGTTGTGTGTGACAGAAAAGATATGGACTCTGTGTAAAGTACAGCTCAGCATTAGTGAAAACGTCCTTGCATATTAATGTTGTTTTCAGCACAAATCCAAAACACAGTCCCTCACTAGCTACTATGAAGAAAATTAACCCTACAACAGTAAAAACCAGCACAGATACACATTTGATTTAGCTTTTTGATGCATTTAAAATAATGCTTTTTCTCCTTGCTGAAACTCACATCAAAAGAAATGTACATTCTTTATCTTGCCTGGTGCTTGACAAGATTATGAAGCTCACAATTTAGCTATTCAAAAAGTGGCAAATAGATGTTATCTGTGACTGAGCTGTTGAACTTTTTCCTGAGATTGCAATATTATTCCAAAGAACACTCAAATAAAAGTTTTCCTAAAACAGAGTAGAATTTTTTTTCCAGTGTTTTCTTTTAGCTTATAAAATAGAAATTCGAAGGAAGACTTTGCCAGAGAGTGCAAAAAAAGAAAGAGACAGGGCCACTAAAGAGTCATACTTCACCAGATCTTAAGAATTCCTAAAAGAGCATGGGACACATCCCTCTCCAGGTGCATTGCTGTGCAAATGGGATCGAGAACCTCATAAAGGCAACATGGTTGCTATAGCAATTAAATTAGGAGTCTTTGGTCCAGTAGCTAAAAGTAAGGAAAGGAAGTAGTATATTTTTTTTAATAACATACACCTCTCTTCCTATTTCACTGTTGTGACTGGTTGCTTTACAATATTTTGTATGATGAAAATCAGGAGGAATTGGCTTCCAGCGGACATCTTCTGTCTTTACACAGACCTCATTTCTCCTGGCATATGGTGGTTTAATTTTCTTGGTTTTGGTCTAGGCCTCCCCTGGTAAAAGGGTTATAACTAAGGAAGTATTCCATCCCATTCCTTCACGCAATCAGGTGTATATAAGACAAGGAGGGGAGGTTCTTCGCTCTCTTCCTTTCGGGTGCTTGGGAAGGCAGCAGGTCTCGGTGTGTTGGCTTCTCTCTTATCTATGTGAGCTGAGGCCTGTCTGAGAGCTGTCATCTGAAGACACGTGGAGGTGAAGATTTCTGCTGTTTTCTTGAGGGGAGTTGGTGAGAGTTTATTGTGTTAGTTATCTTATTGAGCTATTCGCTGAGATTTTGAGTGTGTATATCTGTTTTATTTTGTTTTTACCAATTTTTGTCCTTTTTTTCCCTTCCCCTTTCCCTCTTTTCCCTTTTGGGGTTGTTTGGGATTCTTGTTCTCTATATTCATAGTGTTTAATTGTATATAACTGCAATATATGTGAATATATATTTTTTTACTATAATTTTCTTTTGGTACTTTTTTTTTTCTCTTTCAGGAGGGGACAATCTGTGTGGCCAGTGGCTGAGTTTGGCAGGGAGCCCACCCAAGCCTTCACATGGCAGTAACCTGCAAGCTTTCCAATGAGTTCTACTACTTTAAACTCAAAGTAGACAAAGACCTCTGACAGGAACTTCAGCTTATCTGACAACATTTGAACTATGCTTTGTTACCTGCCTGCAATGATTTTCATCTTATGCTCAGATTTGCAATTCAGTTGACCTTTCTTCCTTGCCTGGAAATTTGCATGCTCAGAGTCCATGTTCATACTGTGTTCTAAGATCCCAGGGAAATAAACACAAAATATTTTTCCTTATTTTGTAAACATTTCTGTGGGCCATTATTAGGGCTTCTGTTTTCAGTCTATCTGCTTCCCTTTCTACTGCATGTATTCTCAGATTTTATTGGTCTTCATCATTACTATCAAGAATCCTTAACCTGATTACATTACTAAAATTTTCTACCCTATTGTATTCATAAAAACAATTAAGACTTCACTTGCTCTTTTACTATCTTCTCTTCATTTGTGAATTACTTGTTTTTCCTATTAAAGAGCTTCTTGCCTCCCCATAGTTTAGTTGACATTTTGGGTATTTTGATCCTCTTATTCTTCCTCACCTTTCTCACACTAATTATGTGTAACTTATTGGTGTTGTGTGAGAGATTAATTTCTTGATCAGCAGCTTTATTCTTGTCTGTGTGCTCAGTTTTTCAAAAACATTACTTGTTCTCTGTCCTGTTTTTCATATTCTCCACCCTCCTTCTGCTCATGGTCCTTAGAGCTTTCTTTGATTAATTTTGTTTGCTTTCTTCCTTTTTCTTATTTTTTTTTTTTTCCTGAAGTGGAATCTGGTCAGGGCTTGTAGAACAAAACTACACTGAATGGAAAAGAAAACATGAGACTGCTTGATGAGACTGGGTGTCAGGAAGAAGGACTTCAATCAAGAACTGCGTCCCATAAGAGAGTTTATTATCACATATCAGGTTGTTACAGGTTCCCTGATTTATGAGTTTATGGTTGTAAAGTTAAGTAGTCTTATTTGTATGCTGTACAAAATGGAGTTTCTTCTTCCTCATGTCATTCCTGCTCCCTGACTGGCTAAATTTTGCCGCAGTGGAGTCTTTCCCTATATGGTTATCTCCACTCTCATTTGCCCTTTATGGTTGTAATCCTCCCTGTTCTTCCTTTTATGTTATGCTCCTCCTAAGTTCAGCCCCTCTTCTGGAATGTTCCATGCTCTACTGTATATAAGGTGGTGCCATTTGAATAAATGTGCCATCCCATCTTACCCCCAACTCAGAGTGTGCCTCTCCTTCTTGACTCCCAAAGGGCTTTGTCAAGAGCTGTATCATAGTGAATAACAGCTTCTAAGCCAAGATGGCAGAGGCATACAGAAGCATGTATTTACAAAAATAAAACTGCTTTCTACAAAATTTCTCAAATTTAACAAAATTAAATCAGTACTACTTTCATATGTAGCAGTTGCCATAAAATTCACTTCTAGTTAATCTTCCAGCATTCAGGGAAATGAAGTCTTAACTGTAAAACGTTAATAACAGAAAGAAACGAGACTTCTAAAAGTTTTTAAACTAGCATGTTAATTATTACCCATAACACTAGGTGCTAATCCAGTACTAATCCTTTACACATACAAAGTGTTTTTTCTCTGAGGAGTTCGAAGTGTTTTTAAAGCTTCAGTAAAATCAAAGAACAACACTATGGAATAAGTTAATACCATTTTGTTCCTTATTAGAAATAACTTTTACTTCTAAAACTGTAGCTAAAAAATTCTGAGAAGAACTTCTTCCCTTAATACTTTTACAAAACAGTAAACTCAGTTTCTGGGGGTTTCATTAAACTTATTTTCACTTTTATTTCCCCTAGACGTGTCCTGAGACAAGTATTCCTCTTAAGTTCTGTATCACTATCCAATTCAAACAATCCTTGGATGGATACTTAGATAAATGCTCTTATTCTCTAGAAATCACAGTGGTTCTTTGTAACAAGTAAATTCCTGTCTGACTAGAGTAAAAGAGAAATCTCTTTACTGGAAAAAATGGGGTCAAAAGCTTCATTTATATACCTAGAATGCCAATAGCTTATTTTACATGTTTTTTCATCAATTTAATATTTTCACTATAAATTTCAGGTTCTTAAAGACAAGAACAAGTTACCAAGCAGTAACTGGGTAATTCTAGCAGTGGAAGATCATGACCAACCCATTGACCTCCTATCCAAAATGGACCCCTGACTCAAATGAAGGGAACTAATTTAGCATGAAAAGCGTATGTGAACTAATATAGTATGAGAAGTGAGACATAAGACTAGCAAATAGAAATTTGCATATGAATTAAGGTATGTAAAAAAGGTGTGTAATTTGTAACCAATGAGTGCTGATGCTTTTGTTTGTTAAAATATATAAATATTGTAAAGGTTTGATGATCAGACAGCCACTCAGCTCCCTTCTTTGCACAAACTAGAATGAAAATTAGAAATACCTCACCTTGGTGTGAATTGGTGCTGTGTACTGTGTAATGAGTCTGTGTTCAGGACAACATTTTTTGGCAACCCAGACAGGACAGCCTTGTCTGGATAAATGAGTCACTTCAAGCCAAGGGTCTCAGCTGGACAAATTCCAGCACACTCTGCCATTTTGATTAGGGACTTTGGACAATCAACCCCAATACTGGGACAACCAGTGACTCAGATGCACAATGCTTTACAGGGCTATTTTATTCATAAAGGGATGTGACTGGGAATTGAAAAAGAAGCAGTAGAATTTTGGTTTGGGCTCTACATAAGCTGCAGGAGCAAAAATTTTGTTTCTATACCTCGGTGACAAGTGACTTGGATTTTTGGTATTTTGCACACACATTTTCACACTCAGAGCTGGTAATATGAAAACTTGTGTTTGAGGTGTGTACATTTGGACAGTATATAAAACACTGAAAATTTCAGTACCGAAATGTGTTTTTCCGCTTCTGTAGAAATTCCCCTTTGCTCTCCCTTCAGAAGAATACTAAAAAAAGGAGTAAATTTGGAGGTGACCCTGTCACTCAAAATAGATTGAAAAGATATTGTAATTAATGATGTCCTCAATATGAATCAAACGGCGATAAAATATGGCCAGAAAATGGTTCTTTAAAACAGAACATGGTTTTACAGTTGATGCTATTTTGCAGGAGGCAAGAAAAAGAGGGTGAGATCCCTTAGGTAGGTTTTGGGTTTGCTTTAAGAAATACTTGGGATGTGAGAAAATAGATGGGTTTGTAGATTTAAAGTACCAAAATGTAATACATTCTTTGGTTAATAAAAAAAAAAAAAATAATAAAAGATAAGTGTAAAGATTCTTATTGTGTGTTGTTGCCGTAAGGAGGGGGGAAAAAAAACTTCCCAAGACAACTTTATGTGGGTAAAGTAGAGAAGAGTTCTTTTACTTATAGGGTTTTGGGGTACAGA
>JAWWEE010000025.1:15948287-15963958 GCA_035221455.1 Xenops minutus
GAAAATGTAGGTTTGGTATAATACAGCCTGGTCACCTAATTAGTCATGGATCCCCCATGTTAAATGAATGTTTGTCAATGTGGTTATGCACCAACTTGTGAACTTAGTCTGTGGACTCCTTTCTAGCAGTGTTTTGGTTCTGAACATGAAATGTGTAACTTTGAAAGTATTAACACAAAGTATTTATTAATGTCCAAGAAACTTTTGAAAATTACTTTTATCCACAAAAACTTTTCATTTAGATGAATCAAGATTTCCAATGAAACATGTTGCACCAAATAGTTTCCAATCAGCCTTATATATTCACTACTGCCAATATTGAGAGATTAAGAACTCATCATTGAACCTCAGAAAATCTTCAGAAGTTTAGTACATCTGGGGTTAATTTATTTTTTTTTTTTCTGGTGCATGTTGTTCAAATTTATCAATTATCATTAAAAAAAAAAAAAATAACACAAAAGCAAATCCTGAGATTCTCACCTTATGAAATAAAGTATTCACAGAATGGGTAGGATTTGGAAGGGTCCACATCTGATCTGACCTCCCTGCTCAGGCAGGGCTATCCTAGAGTGCATGGTACAGGATTGTACCCAAATGGATCTTGAACATCTCCAGAGAGAGAGATTCCACAGCCTCTCTGGGCAAGCTGATCCACTGCACAGTCACCTGCACAGTAAAGAAGTCCTTCCTCCTCTTCAAGTGGAACTTCCTGTGCATCAGTTTCTGCCTGTTGTCTCTTGTGCTATTGTTTGGCACCACTGAGGAGATCCTGGCTCCATTCTCTTGACTATCCCATCAGATGAGGCACTGATGAGGTCTCCTCCCAGTCATTTCTTCTTGAGGCTGAACAGGCCTAGCTCCATCAGCCCTTCTTTGTAAGAGAGATGCTCCAGTCCCTTAATTGCCTTTGTTGCCCTCTGCTGGACCCGCTCCAGGAGCTCCACATCTCTCTCATACTGAGGAGCCCAGAACTGGACACAGAGTCTAGGTGAGACCTCACTGGAGCTGAACAGAGGGACAAAAGCATTATAGGTCTTTTGATGACATCTGCATAACATGCTGGTATGCAGCTTTGTGATCAATAAAACTGCTGTCCACCCTTCCCCTAGTTTCTCTGTGCTCGTCCCAGAGACAGAGCAGTGAGGAGCAAGTGTCCAGGGGCTGCAGGTAAACCTTGCAGGGAAACATGGAGGTCAGACCTAATCCAGGACGAAAATCAGTGGAGGGTTCATGGCAGTGGGCGACAGGTGCAGAAGACTACAGTGTGTACAGGAGTTGAACTGGTGAGAAGACCTCAGGATATAGCTCATTTGGAGCTTGATGGGGAGAATTCACTACAAGGTGTACTGGGAAAATAGGCTTGAAGGAGAAAAGGAAGTATCCTCCAAATGGCTAGAATAACTCAAATTAATTTTGATAATATTCATATCAGGCATAGAATCACAGATTGCTAAGAGTTGGAAGAGACTTTAAAGATCATCTAGTCTTAAGCCCCCTGCCATGGGCAGGGACACCTCCCACTAGACTGGGTTGCTCAAAGCCTTGTGCAAACTGGATTGAACACTGCCAGGGATGGGGCATCCACAACCTCCCTGCGCAACCTGTTTCGGTGTCTCACCACCCTCACAATAAAGAATTTCTTCCTAATATCTAATCTAAATTTCCCCTCTTTCAGTTTGTACCCATTACTCCTTGTCCTATCACTACAGGTCCTGACAAAGAGTCCCTCTCTGGCTTCCCTGTAGGCCCCTTCAGATACTGGAAGGTGCTATGAAATCTCTACCGAACCTTCTTTTCTCCAGGCTGAACAGCCCCAGCTTTCTCAGCCTGTCTTTGTAGGGGAGGTGCTCCAGTCCCCTCATCAACTTCGTGGTCTCCTCTGGACTTGCTCCAACACTTCCATGTCCTTCTTGCATTGGGACACCAGAACTGTACACAGTACTGCACATGGGGGTTGCAGAAGAACAGAGTAGAAAATATCAAGAATTCATATCTAAGAGTGATATTATGCTTTAGTGTAGTTGGTAATCTGTTTGAAACAGAGAAAAATGGAGAGAAAAAATTTATCCTCAAGGATTGGAAGTTTAAATATAACAGACAAACCAAAATAACAGACAAACCAAAATAATACATGTAATAGCCAAACTTCATGTTTTCCAGATGTCTTGCTCTTCCAAGAAGGCTTGTGTGCTTTATTTTGTTACATTTTATTTGACCTGTGCTTTTTAAATTGGGAAGTAGGTAGTACAGCACTTTGTGTTGGTATTTATGTTATGCATCAGATAAATATAATGGGGGATCACCGCCTCCCTAAGATTGTGCTCTATGGGGAACTCACCACCGGCTGCTGTAAAAGAGGAGCCCCGAAGAGGAGATACAAGGACTCCTTGAAACAACACCTCAGCCTTGGCCGTATTGACCACCATCAGTGGTCCACCCTGGCCTCCAATCGGGAGAAATGGAGACACACCATCCATAACGCTGCTGCTTCCTTTGAGAACACACGCAGAATCAGCCTGGAGGAAAAAAGACAACACAGGAGGAACCATGACTCATCAATACTGCCCTTGGAGACTTTCCACTGTGCCTTCTGCAACCAGACTTTCCTATCTCACATTGGCCTTTTTAGCCACCAGCACACTTGCATCAAGCGTGGGTAAAGCCCTTCCCAAATCTTTGTTCACGAAGCCTAGCCATGGTGATGGTTTAAACATGTCAGCATCTTCATAGAAATATCTCAGCAGGACCCCTGAGTCTTTGCTGGACTCCTGGCACCCCAGAAACAGCAAGGAGTGCTGGGCTCCAGCTCACCCCTCGGCTTGCTGCACCACACCATAGCCCTGGGTGTTACCCAGCCAGTGCTAAAACATCTCCGTTCCCCATTCATAACCACAGACCCCAGGAGAAACAGGCTGTTGGGGAAGGGAGACAGTTCCTGCTGGGTAAGGGCTGGCTCTGAGCTCCTCAGGAAACTGGGGACATGGGGCAGGGTCCCCCAGCGCAGAGCCACACCAGGAAAGGTCCCAGCAGCAAAGAAATCCCTTGGACTTCCTCAAGCAACAACTCAAGGCAAAGATACCTGGGATTAGCAGCATGAACTGGAGGGACTAAACTGCTGAGCCTGCAGAAGCCCATTCATAGCCCAACAAAGCATATGAACGACTTCCCATACACAAACGCAATTTTTCTGCATTCACAGCATCTCATTTTTCAGATCCTGGTGTTGTTCAGGAAGATTAATTTCTTTCCTTCTGTCTCAGCAATGAGAAGGGCCACTCACTGAGACAGTGAAGTCTCTTTAACTGCAGGGCTGTTTTCAATATGCCACAGCAGCTCTCAATCATTTAGGTATAAAGTGGTAAAAAGAACTTCCCCTTACTGAAGAGTTCATCCAAAACAGCACCAGCAGCACTACTGAGGCTACTTCACCCTACCCTTCTCAAACCAGTCAGCTCTACTTCATGAGCACTGGTGATACACCTCCCCATCCTTAAGCTCTACCATTAATGTAAGGCCTGAAGAGATCACACAGCAAATACAGTGCCTGTGGTGGGCCACAACCTGCCTGGTAAACCTCTAACATGTCACCTTTTACTGTCAAATTCGTAAGACAGCTGAAAAATAATTTAGGAGGATTAGAGATGGATGGTCAACAATCGCTTACTTCAAATGTCCAATAAAATATTAAATATATACAATGCACAGAACTAATATGTTAATTTAAAAACATGAACACATCTAAGAAATGTTAAAGATCTGTGGAAGAGGCAGAAGTACAACGGATGTGTGAAGTACAAAAGATGTGTGTTTTCAGGACTGACCTGCTCTAGGGGTAGCTGAAGTATTCCTTCATAGGGATAAAACCTTTAGTTTTAATAAAGCAAAAGCTTTTTAATTTAGTGGGAGTATTTTTCACATAGTCAAAATGAGTAGGAATATTTAAAGGCTGAGCAGGACACACTGAATCAAGACCTTCTAAATGAGAAGACACACAGTAAGTTGAGTTTTAGCAGTTCTTTAATGGTGTCAAACAGGAACCATCTATTCTTGCATCTTTTCGATCGTTTCTTCCTTGTACTTGCCCTTCTCCTTCCCAACCTGGCGCGATTTCGCTTTGCGCTCCAAGATCTTCTTCCGATCCTTGTCCAGCTTTAGCCTGGTGATCACCACCTGGAGAGAGGACAAGGAATTCAGTGGCCCTGCAGAGTTAAGGACAGTAACCCAATGGACTCGTGGCGGATCAGCCCTGGCACTCAACTGTTATACCCATGCATTATCTCATTTTGTTCCACAATTTTCCCAGGCATGTTCACGGATCAGAGTACGTGGATAGTTGTTTCAATGCACAGCCAAAACATTGCACAAAATGAAGAGCAGCTGAATTTGTATTTAACTACATAATAATGACTCTGAAGGAAATCTAATATCCATTATTCTGCACAAATATGGTGGATATCATATCTACCTGAAACAGAGGAGAGCTGATCCCCCCACCACAAAGGCAACAAAGTACCACAGTGACTATAAAGACACTTCAAAGAACATCTGCTATAAAACAGCTGTGATTATCAAATATGACTGACACATAAAGGGTAAATTGTGCAGACCCTTCGCTGCCACAGTCTTGATGGGATTGCAGACAAAGCAGCAGCAAACAAGTTCTGATTTCTAGCCAAAATGAACCTTCAGAATCAAATGTGTTCATATAACTGAAAGTAGTAGTTAAAAAATACAACTGACAATTGAATCCTAAAAATCCCATACAGGTGGCAGCAGGGCTGCACACTCCTCCTCAGTTCCTTGTGTATTTAGGTCTCTCCTAATTGTAATTCCCACCTCTTTATCAAGCAGAGGGTACAAACTGTTCATACAGCCCACTGCAAGTCTGTAACAAAACATTTCTCTTGCATTAATAACCAGAAGCTTTATGCAAAGCTTTACCAAGGTCTAGTTCCTAATTAGTAAAAACTTGCCCAGAAATAAAGACCCAGAGTTCAATTTCTCTCACTGCTATTCACCACACAAATATGTGTGCTGGCTCCACCACAATGTCACCTTGTCCATCAGATGTTGTTGCTGCACACAAGTTGTGATGTTGTTTTGGAATAATTCTGCTCTCCCTCTGCTGAACACACCACCATTTACAGCAGAAAACCTGTTACAACTGGATTTTTTCCACCAACACTTCCGTCTGTGTGCCCACATGGCAAGGCTGAAGCAGACTAAATTAGTCTGCTTCAAACCAGGTTTTGGCGAGTGGATCTGTTTAGTTTGAAATGTTTCCTGTTATGATCTAAACAGGCTTTGCCTGGTTTTCACAGACTCTAAACACTTCAGGCTAAAACCAGATTCAGAAGAATTTAGTCCACAATAGCCCACAAGAATAAATCCTGACTCTAAGCATCTATTTAAACATTTCTAACACCTCCTCAGACAGTGAAAATGCCACATAGCAAAGATGAAGGGTCATTCCAAATGATCTGTTCTGGGGTTTAAAAACAGCAACTCTTCCAAGTATTTTAGCTTTCTAGCCCTAGAAACAGAGAGGAGTTACTGGTTTGAACTCACTTCTCTATTCATAACACTGTTAACATTTCATTTTAGTTTGCGTTTATCACCCACTCAGTGCTGCAGCATCTCCATTTGTTATTCACAGATCAACAGGACGCCCTGGGTTGGAAGGCACCTTAAAGCTCATCTTGTTCCACCCCCTACCATGGGCAGGGACACCTTCCACTATCCCAGGTTGCTCCAAGCCCTGTCCAACCTGGCCTTGGACACTTCCAGGGATGGGGCAGCCACAGCTTCCTGGGCAACCTGTGCCAGGGCCTGCCCACCCTCAAAGGGCAGAACTGCTCTGCAGTACCTAATCTAAACCTACTGCCAGTGTGAAGCTATTCTCTCTTGTCCTGTCACTACAGGTCCTTGTAAATAGTTTCTCTCCATCTCCCCTTTCAGTTCCTTTAAGGCACTGAAAGGCCACAATTCAGTTGACCCCATAGCCTTCTCTTTTCCAGGCTGAACAATCCCAAATGTCTCAGCCTTTCCTCATAGCAGAACTCTCCAACCCTCTGATCATCTTAGTGGCCTCCACTGGAATTGCTCCAACAGCTCCATGTCCTTCCGGTGCTGGGCCCCTAGAGCTGGAAGCAGCTCTGCAGGTGAGCAAGCAGAGGGGCAGAATTCTCCCTTTCCCTGCTGCCCACACTGTGTCAGCCCAGGACACACACTGGGGGGTTTCTGGGATGGGCCACATCCAGTCTCTCACCCACCAGCACCCCCAGGTCCTTCTCCCCAGGTCTGCTCTCCATCTGTTCATCCCCAGTCTGGGCTGATTCCAGGCGTTGTCCCAGCCCAGGTGCAGCACCAGACCTTGGTAACAAGTTCTACTCATACCACTGTCCTTCAGTGCCCCCCAGGTAAGCTCACACATGCCAGCTCCCAGTACCTTGCTGGGGTGGATGCCCACGTGGACGGTGGTGCCGTTGGCCTTCTCCCGCTGCACACGCTCGATGTAGATGACGTACTTCTTCCTGTACACCTGGACCACCTTCCCGATCTGCTGCCCTTTGTAGTGACCCCGGACAACCTACACACCAACACAGGGAACACGCTGACCCACGCTCCGAAAACACCCCCTGAACAACCACCATGCCTTATAAACCACAACTGCATGAGCCAGCAGGACACCAGAGCTGCTCAGCTTGAATTCCCAACTCTGTTCTTTGCACACGCGCACCAGTGTGACCTGAAAATTTCTGCATCACTTAAATAGAAAATAAAATGGATCAGAACCTGCTTCCCACTCATTTTCCCTGCAGTAAACCCTAATGAAGGACCTCTGTAAATTTTCAGCCATAAGGCTTCAACTTGAAGAGATCTTTTCACTTACCATTGCATTTTATGTAAAAAAGCCACTTAACCTGGATTCATTTCCAAGCCAATTTTTAAATATAGTCTATAAAAGAAACAATTTTGTTTTGTGCTTTATTATATAAAGCTGTTAATCCAGCACAAAATGCCTGTAACTGAAGTGCAGTAACACTGTCAGCACACTTGTGTTCCTGGTATCTATTTTGTCACTGATGTGAGTTTAAGAAAATAAAACATGCTTGACAAAAGGTCAAGTCATGACTAGATTATCTTGGATTATTTCTGCAAGACAGAGATTATTGCTGCAGCACCAATGTGAATTTGCCTCATCCTTCCCTTCTGCACAGGCTGCAGATGAAAACAGAATCACTGAGGTTGGAAAAGACCTCTGAGATCACTGAGTCTAACCTGTGACCCATCCCCACCTTGTCAACCAGACCAGAGCACTGAATGCCACGTCCAGTCATTCCTTGAACACCTCCAGGGATGAGAACTCCACCTCCCTGGGCATCCCGTTCCAATGCCTGACAACCCTTTCCATGAAGAAATTCCTCCTGCAAACTAAACCCAGCCAGGATTTCTCATGTGACAGCACAGCCCAGGGCAGTGAGTACCTGCACCTCGTCGTCCTTGCGGATGGGCATGGAGCGCACGTTGTATTTCTGCCGCAGCTCCTTGGACAGGGGCGAGGACATGATTTTCCTGCGGATGTGGGAAGGGGCATTGAAATGCCGCTTGCGGTTCTTGCTGCGGTCCGAGGTCACAAACGGGTTGAACTTCATTTTGCCTGCACACAGAGGAACAGCAGCTTGGTCAGTGCTCAGAACTCACACACACGGCGCTTCATCACCCACCCACAGGGTTTGCCAGGGCACAAAAAAGCACTTTAAACTAATTTTTAACTGTCTCACTGATTAACAGACCCTCATGGCCTGGACTCCAGGGAAGGTTTAAGCCTCTTCCCCGACTAACAGTGACCGTGCGACTGACATGTGTGACACACGTGCACATCACACCCTTCATCCGACCCAAACCTCCCGATTCTCACACCCCCGGGCCCTGCCCTGCAGTCCCACCACCCTCACTTATCAGCTCGATGTGTGTTTTGGGCAGAGTGAATTCGAACTGCTCCACTGAAGCGCCTCACCAGAGTGCACAGGTAACACACCTGCCAACCAAGACACTTCTGGCTTTTCCTAAACTTTAACTGCACTACGCGATTGCCTGTCAGAGCACCATTTACACGGTGGGTGGGAAAGCATACTTCAAATTAAAGGGTAAATTAAGTCAAAGGACAAATTAAACCAAAGGATGCTTTTGCTCAACTCCACAACTTCCAGGTGTACACACTGGCACCTCCCGTGTGGGCTGGGTTGTATTAACTTAATAATCCATACCCAAATCACAGACCGAGGGAGTCGGAGCCCGAGCTCTGCCCGGCACACCCGCCCCACAGCTCCGGGCGGGCCCACAGCCACCCGCGCCCCCTCCCGCATTGTCCCGGCCGGGGACGGCCCGGGACAGCCCCGGATGGCCCGGGATGTTCCCGATGTCCCCGGATAACCCGGGATGTCCCCGATGGTCCCGGATGGCCCGGGATGATCCCGCACCGTCCCTCACCCGCTGCCGCCGCCGCGCCGCCCGCCCGGAAAGAGGAGCCCCACGTACTTCCGCTTCCGGCAGCGCCGCTCGCGGGACCCCGCGCGCCGCCCGCGGCAGAGAGCGCCCCCTGGCGGGCGGAGGTCACACGGACAGTGGGGACAGGCTGGGGATAGATCTGGGAATAGACCTGGGAATAGAGCGGGATAGAGCTGGGAATAGAGCCGGGATAGAGCCGGGATAGAGCTGGGAATAGAGCCGCAATAGATTTGGGATAGACCGGGATAGAACTGGGATAAACCTGGGGGACAGACCTGGGATAGACCGGGAATAGATCTGGGAATAGAGCCGGGTTAGAACTGAAATAGAGCTGGGACAGACCTGCGGTAGAGCCAGGATAATCCTGGAACAGACCTGGGATAATCCTGGGATAGACCAGGAATAGAGCAGGGACAGAGCTGCGATAGATCCGGGAATAGACCAAGATAGACCTGGGGATAGACCTGGGATATAGCCAGGATACACCTGGGATAGACCTGGGATAGAGCCAGGATACACCTGGGATAGACCAGCATAGACCTGGGTCAGACCTGGGATTGACCTGGGATAATCCTGGGACAGACCCAGAATAGACCTGACAATAGAGCTGGGATAGACCTGGGATAGACCTGGGATAATCCTGGGCCAGACCTGGGCGTTGTCCCCCTGGTACCCACCTGGGCAGCATCCCCAGTGCCCCCTGGGGTCACACCTGTACCTGCCTGGGCATCCCCTCTGTCCCTCGGCAGCAGATATTCCTGTCCAAGCCCAGCCCTCCCTGAATGTGGATGAAAACAGGAATAACCCACAGGTGCCTCTCCAGCCCAGCTCCCGCAGCCCAAAGGGACACCAGTCCCCTGGGGCTTTCCCAAATTCCAGGTCCCCTTCCCAGCCCCTGTGCCTGTGCCACTGTCACCTCAGCCCTGCCTCCAGAAACCACCTCCCCTGCACAATCCACTCACCCTGCAGGTAGATGTGGTTCTGTTTGCAGGGCACAGATCAATTTATTCTCAAGGAAAACTGGTAGAAGTGAACCAATCAGCTGGGTGAGGCACAGCATAGACACTTGGTTGGGTTTGCACTTAGAGGCTGGAAAAGTTCTGGATTGCTGAGTTGCGGCAGGCTGAGGTGTGGACAAACACCTTCCCCAGAGCCTTTGCTCATCGTTTACAGAGCAAGGAACCTTCAGCACCATCCCACCACCTCTGGAAGGCTGCGTTCCAGTCACTGGAAGGAGGCAGGATCTCTTCCTTCACAAAGATGTTGTACAGCTGACACCAACATGAGTCAGCAACACCAGAATGTAAAGGGAATTGGTTCCTTAAGATGGTGCAGATACCCCGAGCCCAAACTCACAGTGTGTTGTAACCCTTTACTATTTAATCTTTAATAATTGCCTCACTTATTTATAAATACTTATGAATCAAGGCTCAATGGACATTAAAGGAGAGGGGAACAAAAACATGGTTATTTCACATACCAAGGAGCACAGTGGGTAAAGCCAAACCCAGCAAGTCCCAAGCAGAGTCCACTCACCTTTCATTAAAAAAGGGGAGGTTAGGACACTTGGTACTGTACAAAACCACTCACTGAATGTCCAGAGATGACTCAGGGCCTATTACAAAAGAGCCTTGTGATAACTTTCACCACAGTGACCTGGCTTACAGTGATTTCACTGTGTGATAACACTCAGTTCACTGAAATCATAATTAAAAAAAGCCCCTTTAGATTGATTTTGCAATAGTAGTGCAACAAGAAGCCAATCAAAACACGTAAGAGTTTTATTTTTAATCATAAAACTAAAAGGGCTAATATTTTATTAACATAAGGTTGCAAATTAAAAGACAAATGCCAGAACTCCTTAATAGTCTCCACTGTAGAAATGCAAAAGACTTGTGCTTTGAACATCACTGTAACACACCGCAGGGCTGAGTCTTCCTCCCCTGCCCCCTTCTTCCACCTTCCCAGGGGAAACACCTCACTGACATCCTCAATCTGCAACTTCAAACGACTGTTCTAAAGCAGAGACTCATCACAGTCTTTGTCAGCCCCAACACTCTGTGTGCCACACAAAAAAAGAATAACTTTAAATGAGAAATATTCAGGAACTGATGACAGACATGGCCATCAAAACAGCAGATTTCACCTTTTACAGCGCAGTAGTTGAATGCAAGTATTTGAGGAATCAGATCAGACATTCATAAATGCATCTCTTCCAATTTTTCGTACCCTAATTCCATTTTATTTTCTTTAAAAATCATCTTCAGCAGCCCAAACACTGCCTAGAACACACCTAAGCACACTTTGCTTAAAGCTAAAAGTCTTAACTCCACCATTGCAGAGCATTCTATGCCTCAAGTTCTCACTGTAGAATGGAGTCTAGAGTTAGAAGGAATTTAAATGAAATGAAATTAATTTAAACTGGAAGTTCCAAATGTCTTACTTCCTACAGGGATGTCTTTCTTGGAAACCCAAATACTTCTATCGCAACACTGACTTGAAAGAGCAAAGTCAGGAATAGGGGGGAGCACCTATGATCAATGGTTTCCTTCCACTATGACCTGAAATTGGTTTTGTTTGCAATGATGTTCAAAAGCATAACTAAGGTCATTTTGTCTCTAGAAAGTTGGAAATAAAAGTGAAATCTAATGAGACACCTACACAGGTGCAGTAACTGCTTCATTTTCACATTTGGAGAGATGAAGAGCAGGTTCTTCTGTAAACAGATGATGCAGTACCATGGCGTGACCCATGTCTGAAGGGCAAGCTCATCACAACTTCCAGCAGCCCCAGAAGGTGGCCTTGGCTGGGCAGCACTTAAAGGCTTAGACCTGGCTTAGAGAACCAAGGTACAGACTGTTTCTTCAGTTCAGTTCTGCCAGAACTTGAGTACAATTTGGTTTCCACATCTAGCAAAAAAAGTTGTGATTAATGAGGTTATTGCAGGGGATATTTTGGCAGAGAAAGCAGGCACACAGAAGTGTGTTATTTCCAAAAAAAACCCCCAAAAACAAAAAGGCCAAACAATGTCACTGATTGGGTTTAGAAAACTGGCCTGGACTGCACAGGAGGCAGTTTAATACAGACAGGGAATGGGGGGAAGGACAGAAATAACACACCGGGGACACAAGGATTCTCCAACCAGCTTCACTTTTTTGTGTCTAAGAAATTGTATCAGGGGAGAAATTTCAGAAAATGAACTGTACAATCCACTGCACTGCAAAGATTTCCCCTGGCTCGGCTCAGGAGAAGAATGCACTGCTCAGATATTAAAAATCCCATCTTTGTAATCCACTGGGTTCACAAGCTGTGAGCAAAGACTCACCAAATCCAAAAGGAAAAACCAGGACATTTTTTGCTGTAATCTTCAGCTGGTCACAGTGGATTAGAGGGAATCCTTCAGGAACCAAGAGAAGCAATTGCCATGGAAAATCCCAGCTATCCAGTGGGTACCACTTGCAGGCACACAGACACACAACCCAAATGAAGACAAGCATTTCATTTTCAAGTTGATTTTTGTAAATGGAAAAAAAACCGTATAAAATCTATCCATACATGAACAGATACAGGAAGTTACACAATCCAATTTACACCTAAAGTAATAGCAATCAGTCCAGAATAAGAACAAGGAAAAATTCCAATGCTGTCATTTGTCAGAAGTCATTACAGGTCAGAGGATGGCAGGGAGAGGGTGGTTGGCTGCTTCTTTTTGGTGCGTGGATAAAACTGGCTGCACCTTCCCTACTTCCAAAGCAATGAGACAATTTCAACAGACACGTATTAGGAATTCTTTTGAAATGCATCTGACTCTAACAATAACACTGAATATTCAAAGATTCATATCATTACAGCATAATGTCTGGATACTTTTGCCTCCAGGAAAAGACAGTGGACAATAGGTATTATTGAAGAGGAACCCTGCACCCATCTTGGAATTTACAGCATTGAGTGATTTAAGGATTTTTATCCATCCTGTAACACTTAAAACTTGTGTGTTCTCAGCTCAGACATTTACAACGCATGCGGAGACTGGTACCACTCAAAGAACATTGATGAAGTCATGGAAAAAGCACTGGTGGGCATTTGGTCTAATTTTAGTGAACTCATGTCCACCACGACATGCAAGTCACACCTGGCAGTAGTTTTCCCCTCACGCCTCCATTTATTGGAGACCCCAGAAGACAAGGCTTGAAGGAATGGACAGGGAAGCTCAGATACCATTTGAAGCAATAAAACAAAACTCCAAGCAGGGAGTTTTGCAGCCTGTGGGAATGCTGCCCTGCTACTGCTGTACCTGTGGGAGAACAGTGTCAGTCCAGGGCTCAGAAAAGATCCTTGACTGAGTTTTTAAGGAAAAGGGAAGCACCTTAAATCCTGAAAAGTCAGACTTCCTGTGTTTGGCAGGTGTATTGAATATATACACACAAAGCAAGAAAGGAAGCTGTGCTCATCCACCCAGAAGGCTGCACCATTTTTCTGAGCACAGAGAATATACTACCTCTTTTCAAAAAAAACAATAATAAAGCAGAAGTGCAGAATCTAGACTGTTGGGTGGTCTGTGTTTAAAAACGTAAGAAAAAATAAAAGCTTATGCTGTAAAGATAACAATTCCCTTTCAAAGCAAAGGCCACATAAAACTGTGTCGCTCAGTTTGGTTTTTACTTCATGCCACCTGTAAACACAAGACTGGATATTCAGTTTCTGGGAAGAAATGAAACCACTTTTACATCCAGAGTAAAAGAAATGCCCTCCACTGCTGGGACCACAGGTTACCCAGGAAAAGGTAGCTGGGGGAAGGCTTCCTGTTCTCATTTGTTCACTTCATTAAAAGGTTGTATCTGAACAACTGAGCTTTCAATAAAAGCACAAAACATTTCTTGATGTTGTTTCTGCCCTCTGTCTCTTGAGTTTGCTATGGGGACTAACACTTTCCATTCCTCACCAACAGATACATCACCTTTTTGGCACCACGGGTGGAATTTCTTCCTAATGTATAATTTTGCCCTATACAAAAGTCGATTGTCTAATCATGCAAATCCAACAGAACTCCAAAAAGTGCCACAAGACAGTTTAACTCTACTACCTAGTTTGTACACTGCCATAGGAACCCCCCAGAGAACAGACTGTCATTCTTACTTAGAGCTGGCGGTGTATTTCATATATGGCATTTCAACCTCTCTTTTTGGGGGGGAGCTGAAATCCACACCCTGATTCCATTGATTTTTCCCTCTCAGAGCCCTGAAATGCATGGAGATTTCTTTGATTTGTTGAGGACATCTTCACTGAACAGCCTGATTAGAGAAAAACATACTGATTCAATCAAATAGAAAATAAAGACAAAAACAGGTAGTGGTAGATTTGTCAGTCGTTGCTCCTGTCCTTGGAGACGAGGGTAGAGTTTCATTGCTACTGCATTTTCCCCAGCTGGATCTTCTTCCAGGCCTCTGATGCTGTGAAAATGCAGGAGTCGAGGATCCCAGCTACAGTAAATGTTCCTCCAATGATGGCACATATCTGAAATTACAGAGGAAACATGTTTGTCAGTGATGAGGGAAACTTCAACACTGCTTAAACTGGAGGAAGGATCCTACTGCTGGGGGATTTTCTGGAAGCACAGTAAGAACTGGGTAACAGTACTGGGGATGGAATTACATGACAATCATTCAGAAAAAACATTCCCTACAGTGGAATAAATTAGTGCTATCCTGAACTCATTATAACCCGAGCCAAACATAAATCCCAGTTCCTACAGCATGAATTCTCTCCCTTTCCAGGCTAAACTCCACCTAACTCAGCTTTCTAGAATCTGTTGTTCACATCTTCCTATTACTGTTTTCTATTATAAACATCCCAGTCTTGTAGTCTTTTCCCTATTTCACAAGATACAGCATTTGCAAACAGGCAAAAGACACTTAAATAGCACGTGAAGGGCAGGGACTAACAGAGAAACCCAGCTCGAAGTGACACCCACAGCTCAGCCTGTCTAACACTTTCCATGACAAGGGCTGCTCACAGCAGTCAATTTAACTCCTTGTGAGCCAAAGTTTTCCACTTGGGGTTGAATTATTTAAACACCAGTAAAAACACATAATCATTTTCAAGAGCAGAGTTGGGGAAAAAAAAAATATCTTGATTAGCATACAGCCCACTTTACTTCTTAAGTGCTAGATAAACACAGAAATATTCTGACACATCAAACCAAAGGCACCATGGTTTGGAGTACCAAAAATGAGGGGGCACCAGTGGCATGCTTTGCAAAACATTGCTTCTTCAATTTCCTTATCTGTGAAATGGGGACAATGCCAAACTTGCCTCTCAGGGAAACTGAAGGAAAACACATTTCAAGCGTTCAATATCAAAACAGCAGTCTCAGAGACTTTGTGGAAACAGAATCAAAGAATCACTTAGGTTGGAAGAGACCAGCAATACAAAATACTTCTCTGACACCCTACTACACTGGCTCACTGGTTTGGGATTCCTCTCTTTCTCTTGGCTTCTAATTCATGGCAAAATCCCCCTTTTTTCCTAGGCAGGCCCTTGTCAGGAGATAAGCTCCATATCTTGTGCCCTTCTCACTGACCTGGTGTTGTTGTTCTCAGAACCACCTAATCCTACACACTGTAGGAGACCAAATTAAAAGAGCATCACAGTCACGAAGTAAAAAACGTGGGAGATATGAAATGCCATGTCCTGTGCAATTAGAATTTGGCTGTTAATGTTAGGTTATGTTATTGTGTATCATGCTTTCCATGAGAACATTGCCCAGTGCAGTGCCTGGGATGAGGTGGCACTTTGGGAGTTTTTTCCCCATCCTGTGGTATTTGACTGCTGCCTCCTTAGGAGCAGATGGTTTGTATCAACTCAGTCTTGAGCATGTCATATGTTTTTGTATCAAAATAGCGTGGGCAGCAGGACCAGGGCAGTGACTGTCCCTCCATGCTGGGCAGCGCTGAGGCACCTCCAATGCTGTGTCCAGTTCTGAGACCCTCAATTCAGGAACGACATTGAGGGGCTGGAGCGTGTCCAGGGAAGGGAACAGAGCTGGGGAAAGGTCTGGAAAGTCAGTCCTGTGAGGAGCATCCAAGGAGCTGGGGGGGCTCAGCCTGGAGAAAAGGAGGCTCAGGGGGGACCTTCTCACTCTCTACAACTCCCTGAGAGGA
>JAWWEE010000025.1:15964058-16020372 GCA_035221455.1 Xenops minutus
CCAGGGAGGTGGTGGAGTCCCCATCCCTGGAGGTGTTCAAGGAATGACTGGACGTGGCACTCAGTGCTCTGGTCTGGTTGACAAGGTGGGGATGGGTCACAGGTTGGACTCAATGATCTTGGAGGTCTTTTCCAACTTGAATGATTCTGTGATATATATATATATATTACAAGAATGCAACACAACTGGCACAGAATGCAACCAGTGCCACACTATGTGTTCTGTGCCACGTCTCTCCTCCCACACAGCACCACCCGTGACGGGCAAAATCACAGACAAGAAAATAACGTAAGTGCAGCAGCAGCTCAGCAGGGATTCACGGTGGCAAGGGAACAAACAATTCATTAACAGTGAGTGAAGGCAGCAATAACTAAAGCTCATTTCCATGTGTATTTATAACCAAGATATGAGAATTTAGTGAGGTCAGTGAAACGAGGAGCTGCAGGAAACGTGGTTTCAGCAGGACACTTGGCATTCCAGCAGAACAAGGCTTCTAAAACCAGAGCACCGGCCTGAGGAAAAGTTATGATTTTTAGGGGACAAGACCAGCTCCTATCCCTGAGCACCCCTCCCTGCTATCCCTCACAGCATGACACAGGATGACCTTTCAGGGAAAATGAGCACCACGGAATTGGGTTATTTCAGTTCAGAGCAGCTCAGCTGACAGGAGATGTCATACCACAAACACAAAACCTGGCCAACATGAAGATTTTGCATCATATGGTAGGAAAATCTGATTTCAGTGCAGCAGTGCAAAGGGGTGGGGAATAGAAAAAAAATATATATTCATCTGCACAGCTCGGTAGTGCTGAGTGTGAGTCACACACACCTGGCATCACTTGGGGCCTGACCCCAGCACACACAGCCTTGAGTGTCCCTTCCTTAGGACCAAAGAAAAGGCAGCACCAGCACTGGGCTCTAGGTCAGCACAGGAGCTGCACCACAACAATTCTTTATCATCACAGTTCTAATACATTATGGAAAGTAGGCATTAGCCATTCACTTATATTTAATGGGGTTTTATATCAGAAATTATTTGAGTTGGTTCCATGAGGTTACAGTTTGAGTCAGGCCAGACCATTAAAGGATGATGGAAAAGAAACACAGAAGTGGAGTAATTCCAGCAGTGAGAACTCATGAAACATGGGGAATGCACAAGGGTCTGGAACAGAAGGTGATTACTGGATAGTGGCCAGGATGCAGGTAGAAGTCTAAAGGAAAACGTGAGTGGATACGTAGGACGAGGCAAGGTTAGACAAGTGTCAGACACGTGACTGTGCACCTCTGGGATGTCCTAAAGTGTGAAAATCACTTTTAAGGAGAGAGGGGACCAGTAGGACCCTCAGGTAACTCCTAGTAAGGCAAGCTGCAGAACCCCACACACAGACTCCTGGCTGACCTGCAGCACATCTTGCAGAACACTGTCTTGGTTTTAAAATCATCACAGGGCTGAATCTGATACCTCTCAGTAACAGCTCCCATGGCTGAAATTATTCTGCCTGTAATTCCTCTCTTCCAGCATCCCCCCATCCCATTATTTCCAGTTTAATTTTCTCACACCTAGAAACCAGATGAGTCCTCTCATACAGGAAAAAAAAGTTTCTTTGGATTTTGAATGCTTCAGTAGAACTTTGGCTGCTTTTCTTCCGGCTCTCCCCTCCCAGCCCCTAGACTGACCTCATGATAAAACCTTCTTTCAGTTTGGCCACTTACAGGAACTCATAAATTTTCAGCAGTGAAACTTTTCCCCTTGCTCCATAACCTCAGCCATGAGGTCTTGAATGGCTTCTCTTTATGGGGAGATGCTGTGATTATAAACAGTACAGCTGAACAGGCAAAACCGACTGTGTTTAACATTATACCAGGTATCTGTGGTTAACCCCAGGATCTCTGGAAAACTCATAGAACAGTGACAGAGGCAGCACTGACCCACAAGTAATACAAAATCTTACTTAGTTCTGAACTTTTTTGGAGTACAAGTAAAATTTATGCTAACCCAAAGCCTTTTGTCCTCCAAGCACCTCTCACCTCTCACATTGTGCAGGAAATTAGGATAATTTTTCATACCACAAAAATCTAAGGAGCAGGCGTGAGTTAGAGTGGGAACAGAGGAGAACTGGGAATGCTGCTACAGTGCTATAATCCTGCCCTTAGCAGTGCTGAAGTTTTGGAGGGCAAACTCATTAGTATCAAAGATCACCATATCAAAGATAACCTTCTCAGCAGCAGAAGGAGATGCCTTTGGCTCTCTGCTGAACAGCCAACACCCGTGTCTCATCTGATCTCTCACATGGGATCATCCCTCAAGAGTGTGTCCTTCCCTCTGACACCATTTCCTCCCCAGGGTCTCTTTCAAGGCCACAGGATCATCCCCCATCCCCAGGACAAATTTAAAAGTACAGAAAGCCACATGGTTGCCTAAGTAAACAATCAAGGAGCCCCTGTCCTGGAGTCCCTAGCCCAGAGCCTCTCCTGTGGTTTTTAAACTGAACAGCTGCTGCTCAGAACAAGCTGATGCTTTCCATGGCCAGCCGGATTTGGGAATGACTCCACATGCCCCAGCCCAGGCTCTGTCTGGCCCTCAGCCCAGTGCTGATCATCACGAACTGGTCTCCAGGGAAACTGTGATGCAAAAGGCCACGCTGGAAATACAGGAAGGGGCTAAAGCACAACGGAACAGATCATGTCATCAAAACAGGGCAAGGAAACCAAGGACAAAGGTGTTTTGATCCTCTGCAGCTCTGCTCGCCCTCCAACCTCTTCAATGCCACCTTGGAACGCTGTAAAGCTCTATGTGTGGCACATCCACAGTCAAGGCTTCCCTCCTGTGCAACATTCCTGGCCTAAATGAGGGCGAGAGCAGGTCAATTGTACCCGGGCCAGATGTGCCAGACTGAGAGCCAGGATACAGACCTGGAACAAGGATCTGCCTCTGCGTCAGCCACATTTGACCAGGGTCCTGTCACTGCAAAAGCCACTGCAGCACCAGCGTCATCCACAGCCTCCACAGGAAGGACACTCAACTGGAATGGCCCCAAGTGAGCTGCTTGACACTATGACCATTGGTAAGACCAAACAAAGAAGCCAAAAATTGACTGTAAAACTCTTCTTAAGGGGTCTAGCAGTCAGTAAGTGCCTGGTCAACTTTAAAGACAAGATGGACCAAAATTCAAGTTGAGGCCACTGATTCAAAATTCAAACTTAGACCAGTGAGGAATGTGGCATGTGGAGACGCCTGTTATTTTGGGGACGAAGAGAGGAGCAACTGAAAATCATATTTTATCATAATTCCTTCTTTGATAAAAATGAATCCACCTTTAAATCTTTTTGGAAACAGAAGTGAATCTGTTGTTCTATTTTTGGATTCTCAGTAGGAAACACACATTTCAGTTTCTGAGGTTATGAGATACAAATCCAGATGAGACACAAATCCAAAAGGTCATTGTGGCAAATAGTGAGGAAACCCTCTCCTGTGGACCCCTCATGTAAACTCAGAAGCATGGTATCAAATTAAGCAAAGATGCTATTTATATGCACATAATGGAATACCAGCAATGAATCAAAGCTGCAATGGACATGACAATAATCCCAGCTATCAATCACTTTCAAACCCTGTTTCCAACTAAAAACACCTCCGCACCCTCACCCTCAACAAGATGCATCAGAAACCTCTGAGAGCATATTGTCAGGGAAGGATGTGGAAGCAGTATGAGATGCCAAGTCACAAAATGCTGATGTTTGACTTTTTTAGGATTACTTTTCAAAGCCAAACAGACATGCTAAGAAGAGAAAGTCCTAAACCATCACATATAGATTTTTCTTCAAGTCTCTTTCTCTTTTTATTTGTGTATCCCAGAGATCACAAACATGTCTAAAGTTAAGTGTAAGGAACTTGCTGTTTATCAGAAATTGTTAAATCAAAATCTTGAAGTGCAACATAGCTACACTGTTTATGTTACGTCTAATTAAAACAGTTAAACATTTTAAAAATCAAAATCTGAGGTCTTAATTCCAGACAATTTATCAACTCCTTCACATTCCACCATTCCTCAGTGGCACAGCACACTGCAGCTTCAATTTTAAGCCAATTCCCTGAGGACACATTTTTTAAAGTTCTGGAGGATCTTTAAATAGCTCTTTTCCTAACCAATAGTTTGAGCAGCACAACTTTGTCATCGATGCCAACAGCAGTACTGCAGGAAGTTATCTGGATAGATCAAAACATAATTCATCAGGAAAACACCTCCAGAATTTGATAATGCAGCTCTTCTCCACTTCTACCCAGGAGTAAATGCCTGGAACTGGCATTCCCACAGTAAGCCAAGCAGCAGCACTGACCTGCATTCTGTGGCTTGCAGGAGAGGAGAGATGGGGCTGGTGATAAAATCTCTGTTGCCAGTTTGTTTCTCTTTACTATAAAAGTCATCAAAATAACCAGCAGATAGCAAGGACTGACAGCTCTGTGTCATCAAACAGTTCTGTTTCCCTCACATGAACTCTTCACAGAGCAAACCTCACTAGGTAAGAACAGGATGACTTTGGCTGGAACAGGATGCCCAGAGAAGCTGTGGCTGGCCTATCCCTGGAATTGTTCAAGGCCAGGTTGGATGGGGCTTGCAGCAACCTGGTCTAGTAAAAAGTGTCTCTGCCCATGGCAGGGAGTGGAACAAGATGAGCTTTAAGGTCCCTTCCAACCCAAATCCTTCTGTGATTCTCTGAGCATTCTATCTCATCATTAGCAAGCAGTTTATTGCAGCTTTACTGCGCACCAAGTTCCTGACATGCTGCAATAGAGCCCATCCTGCTAAGGCACCTCTGGAATAGCATAATTTTCCTTCTTTATGTGCCTAGCTATTAAATCAAGTTGTCAGAACATTGGACTTACCAGTCACCTCACTTACACTTCAGTACAACCACAGTGATGTGCTGCTTTATCTCAATCATGTCACAATGCTCTCAAGCAGAAACTCAATTCTTCTGGACAAGAAAAGCTCAGAAGATAAATGAGAGGCAGGCAGAAGGGAGAATTAGAGGTTTGGAATAACTCACCGATGTGATAAACCTGTACAAAGGCTGTCGCCTCTCTGTGTATTTCACTGTGATAGGGCTCAGATCGTAACGAAACCAGATGGCTGGGATAATGCGGCCAGTGTGGCTGTAGGCTACGTACTCCTGGAAAAGAAAGTGGAGGAAAAATGGCAGAAAACGTGAGCAACCTCATTCCAAAGAGTGCCTGCAATAAAATTGCTTCTGTAGATTTGGCCCTTCACTGTTTTGTACTAATGACCAGACACAAAGAAGCAAACATCCAGCCCCTCAGCAAGACACACTGCAGAGTGTCCATACAGAAAAGATACTAACATATTGCTATCAAAAGTCACATTTTTTGAGCTATATTTTCTCTGTGCTCTCAGTGGAAATAGGTATCAGTCTTCAGTTATCAGGACATTCACAGACTGAAGAAAAACCCAAGAAAAGCAGGCTGGGGACCCAGCAAACCAAGGATGCACCAACATGGCACACAATGCCTCTTTATCTTTCATTCTCTAGCCTCGTGACATGCTGCCAACCCAGATCACCTCTTCTCTTTCAGTTCTCCTCTACACAGAGGCAGGTAATTCAGAAAGATGAAGAAAAGACAAGCAATAGGACATTCAGGAGCATGACACAAAAAATACAATTTTGCTCTCCATGAGCTCTGAGGAAGCCAATGAAACAGCATTTATCTTCATTAACTTAATAAAAATCCCAAATTTCCCTCTATTTACTTTTTTCTCATGGATGACAAGAGAAGTCCCTAGTCATAATATCTTCAGGGCTCTTATTGGAGTTCTGCAGCACATCTCAAGACTGTGGTTATCTGAGAAAGTGAGGAAATAGAAGGTGCAGGAGGTAAGAGAGAAGACACAATCCACTCTTAAGACTCTCTTCATCTCTTCCTACTTATCATTCTGTGCCAGACTATTCCAATGGCTTCCCATCTCTCCTTCCCACTGATCAGTCTGGAAGTAAAGGACTGAAGCACCAAAAGAAGGAAATGCAGAGGCAGCACTGTTTCTCTGCACTTCAGTTTTGACAGAACTGACCTCATTTTTTCCTTCCTCTCCCCTTTTAACCACAGCAATCCTGCCCTAATGAGTCAGCCTTGGCTGAACGCCCCCATTTGCAGCCAAGCTCACAGAAGTGTCAAAAGCTCCTCCTGTCTATTTTCCAAATTACTTTCACAACTCCTATCGCAAGAGTCTTATCAGAACAGAAGTTGTGACATTAAATAGAACAAATACATTGTAATCTAAAAACAGGGAGATGTCCAAATCCCTGGGACACACCATACAGGCCAGGCCAAAAGTCACTAGACAGGAACATTAAACTGAGAACTAGTCCAGGAGAGTGTGTGCTTGATTATCACTTAGAGTGAACTAGCAGTAATCAGATATTATTAACAGATTCTGGACTTTTATTTAGCACACAACTGGCAAATAATTTTAATCCAGAAGATGGATTTCATCTTAGAAACTAAATAGGTGGGGTTTTTTCTTTAAAAAAATGTTCAATACATTGTATTATTAAAATGCTGGACGTGACACTCAATGCTCTGGTCAACTTGACAAGGTGGTGATCAGACACAGGTTGGACTCGATGATCCTGAAAGTTTTTTCCAACCTCAGTGGTTCTGTGATTCTATGACAATCCACTATAACAAAGCAGACACTGTGAAACAGTCAACCAGTATGTATTTGCTACTCCAGGTTCAGTGGCTTAATGTATGAAACCAACATTTGTAAAAAGCTAAAAACTGGGCTAATTTATGTGTCTGATACATTCATCAAAAATGAGACTGTTTTGTAACTGCAACCAGGTGTAAGTGATGTTTTTTATGTTCAGCTGGATTACAGTTTCCACTCAGATGCATCTCGACACAAACAACAACAGCTCCTGCAGCGTGTAAAAACCTCCTAGAAAACTAGATCAGTTAAACCAACAGATGAGAAAGTCAGGAGGAAGAACACCTTTCTCAGGAATGAAAACAACACCTCCACGTGCTTTGACAAGCCCTCCCAGTCCCAACCCTGGTAAATGCCAGCACCAGGAGCACCAGGAAGCCCCACTCTGAAGAGCTTCAGTTCCTCCTTCTCCCAGCAGAGGCTACTGCTCACCTACAAACACATGTAATAGCACAGCACAGAGCAGGAGGTGGAAGGAATAGTGACTGAACATCCTCCACGCATCCACTGGGCTGCAACCAGGAGCTTCCCTGGGAACTACCTGCCTGCTTACCTTATTTGCTACCGTGTATTGGTACGAGTATCGCTGCTTCCCGCTCATGTCTTCGTACACCGTCGGGACGATCTTCAGTATGTAATCGTGAGATGCAAGAGCTGTGGTCAAGAAAGGAAAGGAAAGTACACATTAGCACTCAGAGAAAGGGATCACAGCCTACACAACATTTCAGAGTAAAGGAAGTAGCAAAAAAGGTACCTCCCTCATCCTTATCTCAAGTTCTGTGACAAAGCGACAATTTCACATCCTACATTTATGTCCTTTGTACAAAACTTTGTGAGGTAGTTGGATGACACCAGAACTCGCCCACCACTTCTGTAGGACCACAACCCACAGGGTTTGGGTTACTTGAACCTTCCGAGCTGCTTGCAACTATAAATGGTAACATTTATCACCACAAAAGCCTGGTTAAATCGGGCACTAGCTAAGGTTACAGCTGCAGCTCACTGAGCTCCTTCTGACAGAAGAAGTTGAACACTCACAACCTCTATAGTCCCATTTCTTGTGTACCCATCTTTTTTTCCTTTCTTCCTTCTACAACTGTTTAACCTTTTTTTATTATTATTATTATTTAAATGGCTTGTGCCATTTTTTGTGTCTACTAAAACAGTTCTAAAATAGAATTCTAAATTACTTTTCTGCAGGATCCTTTAGCCAAGTGTAACACAGTGATATCTGGTTCCTGGAGGAAAAAAGGAACCCAAACCATAATTGTATAGCTTCAGGAACAGCCACAGTTTTGTTCCAATAAATGGACAGGACTGATGTCCTGCAGGAACCTGAATACTTGAGAGAAAAACTGTAGGATGAATTGTAGCATGCACTGGAAATTTCCTTTTGTGTGTTGGTCATAAAAAAGGAGAATGAAAATGCCTCTCCTTCCAGCCAGAGGGTAGAACTTTAGGTAGGAGCTAACTTGCAACACAAGAATAAGGGTAAGTTCTGGTGGTGGTGACAGCAGTAAAGGGTAACTATAGGAATAGGATACGGATAAAAACCTCCTCAGTTCTGAGTCGGTTTTAAGAGAGCTGGAAACAATGTCCAGTTTGCAGAAGAACTGCAAAGGACCTTCTGGGCTAAGCCTTCTTTGTAGTACTGGAGAAAATGGAAATGTCAGTCAGCAACATCTGGATAATTTCGGCTAAAGAGGCAAATCAAAGACTTCTGGATACACCACCATTGCACGAATGGCTCTGTTTGCCCCCCTGCAGAGAGTGAAGAAGGCCTGTAGTCACCAGGAATACATACGATTTGAGCTGAGTTTGTCTGCTCCCTCCAAGGCATTGAATGCTCCGTGAACATTGTGGACCTGGAAAGCAAAAAGGCACATGAAGAAACTTGACTTGATACTCTTGATCTTTGCTTCCCTATCCTGTAACTAGATCAGCCTGATTCAACCTTTCCAAAAACAAAGCCTCACCCCAGTAAAAGATGACCTGAAATCTCTTTCAGTGACCATCATCACAGAGCTTGGCTCCAAGTAAAAAAGTTGATTTCACAACACTTTACAAGATGAAACTCCAAAACCACTCCAAAGCTAAAAGAATTGCAGTTGGAAGAGTCCAGTTGTGAAATTTCATTGTGAGATATTTCCTAAGAGCTTTGCAGAGTTAACTGTGACATTAATTCATTAGGCTGAAAGAGAAATAAATGGGAGTCACACTCAGGTTAAAGCTGAGGAGTTCTCCTGCAAAGGTAGCTCACATCAGAGCAGCTGGGCTTGTACAGCTTGCACTCAAACCCAGCAGCCACACTCACCTTGGAGATGGGAAGGACATGTGACAACACAGCCACCCCTTCAGATTTTCCAGAAGCTGATTCCAGGCATCCAAGTATCTGTTTGCCCAGAATAACAGGATTTCCATCCCATGCCTTGCACATACTGTGATCTGCAGTCTGATGTCCACCAACGGAATCATCAGTTTGTGAACTCTCCAGACAGGGAAATCCCTCAGCAAGAGCTGTAGGTCAGACATTGTGTCACTCACACAATGTACATTAAGCTACACAGAAAGGACAAATAACTTCCCAGCATGAAAATTCCTGACCTTAGTCAAACAGGGAAGAAGAGTTTGCAAGAAGTATTTGGCCATGGGTGTGACAGAGTTTCACCTCACCAACAGGGCAACGCAATCTCCTTCCCAGACCCTCTCAACAACTGACAGCAAGCAGATGTATTTGTCTCATCCTAATGGCCATTTCCCTATTCTGAACACTATGGAGTGGGTGATGATTTCGAGGAAGCAGCAAGTGAACCATTTTTGCTGTGTAGAAAGGAAATTCTAAAGGGACAAAATCATCATCAAGTTCAAGTGGAAGGTCCCGGTAATGGGAGCTGAGCAAAAGTAACAGCTGAACCTGCTGCAGTGCCTTTTGTTGCATTTCAGGTAATTTACACAACAGCAACAATTTCAAACTACGTGTGCAGGCTACACTGATTCATTACTCCTTGTAAAAGGCATATGAAGAAAGAGAAGCCCCTTCTTTAGTATTATGCTACAGTATTATGTTATATTCTTGATACAGATAGGAAGTAAGTCTCTCACAAGCGTATCTGAGCTGGGGACTTTAAGCTCCACTTCAAACTTTTTGTAGGTATTCTCTTCATGCACATGAGACCAAAATTCAAGCCAATGAGTTCTTGCATGCCAGGTAACCCAGTAAAGACAGATGTAGAAAAGTAGGAGATTGGGTCTCTTTAATCTTGAATGTTAGATAATGGTGTTGAATAATCCTGGTTTTAACCTTGTGAGGAGTCTTGTCTTCCCTTGATAATTGCAAGGTTGGAAGTTATTTCAGCCTGCTGTTGGTCTCTGCCTGAGTTACATGTCCAGTTATATGTCTCTGCATATGTTTGCTGAGGTTAAAGCATACGGTGTCCAAGGTTCTTGTAAGGATCTTTTTGAGGTCCGTGTTATGGAAGAATAAAGTGGCGACATAAAACGTATGTGAACATGTAACTCGGGCAGTGACCAACAGCAGGCTGAAATAACTTCCAACCTTGCAATTATCAAGGGAAGATAAGACTCCTCACAAGGCTAAAACCAGGATTATTCAACACCATGATCCAGCACACCAGAGAAACCTACAATTAAAAACGCATAATCTCCCACTTTTCATATCTCTCTCTTTACTGGGTTATCTGACATGCAAGAACTCATTGGCTTGAATTTCAGTCTCATCTAAATGAGGGGGAAATCTACAAAAAGTCTGCCACTATTGTGCATGAAGCACTGATGAAGAGCTGAAGTTCATTCAATGGCAGATGAGATTCAAATCTGTTTCAAACAGACTGGTTTTTCTGGAGAACACAGCCTGTACCTTCATGGATCATTTTGGCAGGGTCAGTAACAACCTACAAAGAACTAACTCCCAGCACATGACACAAATGAATGAGAAGCTTCTCACCCTCTTTAAGAAATATAAGCATGTGTTACATCAAAGCGGGTGGAGACAACCCAAAATATTCAAAGGTGTATCCAGACAGGTTTAAAGCTCTGCATACTCACTGGATCTCAGTGTTTGCTGAGTCTTTGTAGCATCTGTTTAGTGAACATATTCTTCTTTAATTTGTGCTGCTGAACTCCTGTTTGCCTACAGGAACAGCAGCATCTAAGTGCTCCCTTCTTGTGTATGGAGATGATGAGTAGTTATTTTGAATTCTGAAAATACTAACCTGAACCTGTCCACATCAGGAGCCAACTACATGTTTGCTAGACAGGTTTCTCACCACCAGAACTGAAAACACTTGCTCCTTTGCCCCCAACTGCCCAGGCTCCTCCTTCATGCTGATTCACACTCCAGCTCCCTTACTCCAAGACTCCATGATAAAACAATGGGAATGCTCCCTCAGAGCGCTGATTTCCCACGCAAACTGCAGAACTCCCTATTAGCACTTGCCTAATATTTTTCATAATCTCAGTGTGCTTTACAGACATTAAGCCAAGCTTATTTACATGCTAATACTTCACCGTTCCCACACTAGATATTTCCTAAAAGAAGCCGGGAGCAGAATCAGAAGACTACAAAGCAACGCTTAGACTTGTTAGCATGAAAAAGGGTTTTGGAAGTGGGTGTACAAGAAGCAGACTAATGAGACGTCTGTGCTGAGGAAAGAAGATTACAGAGAGACTACGGGTAAGCAATGTTTAGGGTGAGTCGCAAACTGGGTGTGCACATGTATAACTCCCACCTGTGAAGTAGGCTAGAGAAGTGCTGTAATCTGCCCTTATTGAGAAATCAGGCAATATTACATAACTTGCAACACCTGGTGAAATTCTATCCACTGGGCAAGTGCACACATTCAGCTTCTTCCCAGCAGGGAATTGGCAGTTCCAAGTCTAACCTGTGTTTCACAGAACAAATTTGACTAATAGGTGTCTGCTATATAAATACAGTGAAGTGAATTAAAAAGAACTTGACTGGTGCTGTGGTAAAGACAGTAGCGAGCACACATCTTCCCCGAGTACACTCATTGCTCCTCCACAAAGGCAGAAAGATTTGTTTGCTGTATTAATACTGAAAATGGAATTTGTTGAGCCATGAATCCTCATTCCTACTCCCTGCAGGAAGACAGCCACATACTTTCCCAAAAGCACTTTCAGTTTCAGAAGAAAACAGCAAAGTTACTCTGTGACTGGACACTGCTCCTCCCTGAAGTCGTGGCAGTGAACCAGCTGTGAACTCTTCCAGATGTTGCACGGACGCAAGGGATGGGCTTGCTGACCCAGACAGTCCTTTCTTATGGCCTCCCCACACTGTACACAGCCCTTCCATAAAACCAAAGTGTCTAATATAAAATCCCCTCTCATTGCACTTCCCTGCAGCCAGGCAACTTCGAAGGACGAGAACTCACCTGTAACTTGTCCCCAAATGAGAGCTTGTGGATGACATGAGTCATGTCGGGGTTCTGGGGCTGTGCAGTGGCACTGTGCGTTGACACGTGGAAGTTACCAGGGACCTAAAATTAGTCAAGACAAGGAAGACAGGATTTCACATTTTACCCCTCAAGGCATTGCTTGGCTCTGTGATATGACATGGAAGTGCCTGGATCCATCCAGGCTGTACCTACTGAGCAGTGGACAACCACTGGCACAGCAGAGAAAGGCTCTGAGATACCTCCCTGCACTTGATCAACACTTGGATCGGATACATCCTGCAGCCCAAGAGTTTGGCACCCTCACATTGCTAGCTCTGCTGACTAGGAGCTGATGAGTGGATCACTCCCAACTTCAGGGATTCCCAGCACTTAAGGCTATGTCTTTCATCCCTATTAAAATAAAATTCCTCTCTCTGACAGGCAGCAAACAGTTGCTTAATTTTTACTCCCACATCTTGCATTTGTAAATGGGCCCCATTGCTGCAGAACAGCCCAGAAAGCTGTGGATGTATTCTTGCAGTACTGGCTGTGAGCAACTTTACATTTGAGACTGTGCCTGAGTTTTTATATAAAAAGAGAAAAAACCCTACCAAATCCAAGGGGCCTTCCCATACAAACTAATCTAGATCTTCAGTTTCCAGCCCTGGCAGGAGCCAGCAGAAGCCCTTCCTTTTAATTTTTTAATGGAGGTAAATACAAAGTTATGAAAAATACAGATTTCACTTAAGGATTCAGTTCCAAGACAGAAAGCGAGCAGTAGTGTCATTCTGATGGGACCACTCCAGCGTGCACACACTTTTCAGGTCACCAGCCCGACTCTGTGAAGTCAGATACAGCTCAATCACTCTTATGGAGGGTGCAGGAATGTTTTTCTACTCAGATAAGGTTGTGAAATTAAGCAGCATAGAGGAGCAACGTGGCATGGCCTAAGACAAGAGTGGGAGGACGGTTATACAACCAGTGCCCATTGTGCTCTCTGCAGAGACACCTCACCAGCAGGGCCACAGGAGGCCACATGCCGATTCCATGTGCTTTCAGGAAAGCTAATTTAATGACTTGAGGAACAGCAGTGCACTCCTGGGAACACTTTCAGGTGTGGACACCAGCTGTGTCATAAACAAGCTCAGTAAGCAGGGCGGCAGACTGCAGTAAGTAGCACACGATCATCTCACTGCCACCTTGCCCTCCCTCCTCAGGTTTGAGAATAACACCCAAGTGCAACCCACGGTCAAGTTTCAAAGCCTGGCCAGGTCCCACTCCAGCTCCAAGCTCACACAGAAGCCTGTACAATTCCTGCCAAGGGAATGAAGACCTCCAGGCTGCACACAAGAGGTTCAAGTTGCCAGAGCCAGAAGTCCTGGGCTGGTCCCCTCCCACTGAGAACTGTCCCAGCCAGTGTCTGAGACACAAATTAAGTAGTGAAGAAAGGACCTCACTGCCACATACAGAAACCCCTTTCTGTGCTGGTTTGGTGAGCAGGACACACCACATCTAGCAGGCAAACCCCCCAAAGCTTTGGGAATTACCTGAACAAGAACTACCTTTCAAGAAGCTCTTTTCCAGTTCTGTGGACTATCAACTGCCAGCAAGCTTGGTGGCTTAGAAGTGAGGAAACAAATGTCCTCCTTTAAAGTCCCTAATCCTTTCCATGCCACAGAATCAGTATGAGGTTCTGCCTGTTATTTTTAGGTATGATTTAACATGACCTGGGAGGAAAAGAAGGAAGTAGGATTTTGTAGCCTGTGGTACATGGAGAGGAGTGAATAAAGGGTGTGCCCTTCTTAGGACATCAGTGGGTCCCAGCACTGCCTCCCCCACCCCAGCTAGTCATCTCCAGCATTACATAGCAAGATTATTCAATCCTGCACACACCCATCCCAGAGAGGAGCCTCCTCCAGGCCTGGATTTTCATTCTTTGAGACAGAAGCGGAGCATCCTGACAAAGCATGCGCAGAGGCCTCGTGCTGTATTCCAAACATCCCAGCAAGGAGTCGCTTCAGTTCCAGTAGGGAACATTCCTGTCATTCTGCAGCTCTCGGAACAAGAGAGGGCTTGGATAGAGACATTGCCAAAGACCTCTCCACAGTGAGTCACATTTTGGAGGTGCAGAAGTCATGACAAGTAAACACAGAAGCTGCTTGGCATTTGTAGGGAGCTCACACATCCCCTAAACATTAGCCTGCCGCACTGAAAGGCAGCACTGGCTGCAACACAGAGCTGCTCTCTGCTTTTCAGCAATTATGTCTCGATTTTCTCTTTTGGAGAGTGGAGAAAAACCCTGATCTAACACATTCCCTTTGGGTCTGGCCACACAGCCTCCTCTCCCCACATTATCTGCAGCACCAAGACTTGGCCCTCTCACTGATTAGGGATGTGAACATACACACTGCAGAAGAGACAATGATACACAGATTTTAAAGAGCATTCTACAAATGGATCTTGCCAGCACTTCCCCTGCCAGCATACACCCACTGACATTCCTACTCACCTTGTTGATGCTGAAATGGCCCTCAAATCTGCAGCCATCCCCATTATTGAGAGGGATCTTCATCGAGTTGTCAATATGACCCACTTCGTGTCTTCCCATTTCATCTTGGATGTCTAGTCCAACCACTGCATGGGAGGGAAGGGAGAAGACAAAAAATCAAAACAAAAGAAGAGGAAAGGTGCACGGGAAAAAGCATGCATTGCTTTTACTAGGAAAAAATCCACATCTTTTTTGTTGACATTTCAAATATTGTTATACCAGAAATAATTCAGTCACCAAAATCTTCACACTGCCTATTTGACACAAATATACCTCCTGTGTCCTTGCAGTTGACTGCAATCTCAGTTACACAAACAGAAAAACTTTAGGTAGACAAGCAGGTGATTTGGGAAAAACCAACAACCAGCTGGTGCATTCAGTTACAAATGAAACTTGGGAGGTTTCTTGCTCCCAGACACAAAAAAATTGCTATAAAAAAAAAGGAAATGAGATTTAGAAAGAAGCCAGTGAGGGAGAGCAGCCACTAACATAGGCTGCAGAGTGAGGAAGAGGTCCAAGAAAACAAGTGCCCTGGCCTGAAACAGAAAGCAATGGGATATTGGCAAAGTCTGCAGACACTTGATCTCCGTCCACCCTGTTACAGAAGAAGGGCCACTGTACCAGTTTGGGCTCATTTCAAGTATTACTTAAAACACAAATAAAAACTGCTAACTGAGAAGGGGTACTCACGTTCACAATGCAGGTTTGGCAAACTGATGTTTAGATTCACCTCTATTTTACCTCCACTGTCTTTGTCTGGGTCATCCACGTAGAGCTCATTAACTCTGGAGGGCAGAAAACATAGATGGGTTCAGGCACACATTTCCACAGGGAAAAACCAACAATTTGCACGGGGAGGGAAAAAAGAAGACTGGGAAGCCAGGGGTTGAGTGTGATGGCTACAACAGTTACAGAGAGCAGGGAGAGCCCTCCGTGAAGAGGTGGCAGGCTCACAAGCTGCCCTCCACTGACCTGGGATGTTACTCCTTTCAGGAAGGAGGGACACATGCGCTTTTCCGTTTGTTTCATAAATAGTTTTAGAGAAAAGCTGCTCTCAACCATCCCCCAGGAAAGCTTACTTGTGTCACTAATTGCCTTTTGTTACTGCCACCCAGCTGACAGAGCAGAATTAAGAGAAGGCAGCACAGCATACTTGGATCTTCCTCCTTAATATCACATTTCAATCTATGAATGGTAACCAAAAGCAACAACTAAAATTGAGGAGAAGAGGATTTGAGCCAGGAACAGATGGGAAGAAACATCCTGGACAGCAGGATCTAACACACTATACAACAGTCTCCCAAAGAATAATGCTGTTTCATAGCACCCACAGTGCTGGCACGCACTTCAAATGAGACAAAATACAGATAGATAGTAAAAGGAATACAAGAGTATAAATATTTATTGTTGGCACATACAATCCATCCGACACATAAAAAAATAAACTAAAAAGACCCAGTGCTGAATTAGCTGAACAGTACTACAGAATCCACTTTGGGGAAACTCAACACACTGAACCAAGATGATGCTGAGATTACCTAGCAGCTCTTTTCCCTTAAAGTCCAATGCTGTTCAACAAATAAGAAGATTTGGCAATTTATCTTCCAGTCAGACAGATTATAAAGTTATTATGGGAACTTATGTTCAAGCAAGCTACATTAAATAAACTACCTTCACTAGCAAGTGCTCTGTATTATTTTATTTCAAGCTCAAAGTGCATGAAACCTTTGAAAAGCCCTTGTTGAAGAGTCTATATGCCAATAGTCAAACCAGACTAAGGCAGCTACAAGACAGATTCAAAGAGATTTTGCTCTGGTGATACATCTCCGGACCACAATGAACTGTTTGCCCTGTGGATTCAGAAGAAACAAACCTTCATACTGAGAAACACACACTGCCAGTTTTTTGGAGGCAATTACTCACAGGTCAGTGGGGTTTACAGACACTCATTTAAAACCAGCACAGCATTTGTCTTCAGCTTCACAGCCCTACCTTTCTCTGTTTTTAATTGGCTTGACAAGTTGCTTGCAATCATTACTCAACCTATTTTTCAAGTGATTAATAAAAATGACACAGAGGGAGGGGAAAGATTGCTCATCAGTGACCTAGTTAGAAGCTTCTTGGCTGAGCCCTCTTCTTCCAGGTGGAATGCACTCTGTCTTCTACGTGTTCATTACTGACAGATTGGGTAGGATCAGGATTAAGTCATATGTCCAAATACGGCTGGGAGGAGCAGCTCCAGCCAGGACAGGCATTAATCCCCCAGAGCAATGCACCTTTCAGTGCTCCCCAAGTCCTCCCATCAATATCCCAGTTGCCAGCCAACTTATTTCATAACTCCTGGCTTCTTCCCAGCTCTCTGCAATCCGAGATGTGGGCCATGCCCAGCCAGCACCACGAGTAACTTGATGTTAGTGGCGAAAAGGAGCATTCAGGGCTGGCAGAGAAGAGCAGCAGGTTCAGCAGCTCAGCTGAGAATCCCAGCTCTTTGGAATAAAGGTCTAGCAAGGCCAGTGCTTGCACTTGCTGATTTATGACTCTGAACCTGTCAGAAACTGTGAGTCCAGGCACGCTCTGACAGTGAAGGCGCATGAGCCTTTCAGTGATAAGAGGCTGTTGCTGGAGGAACTCACAGGATAAACTGTGCACAGGCAGCCTATGGAAGCTCTCATATAGGAAGGCCAGTGGTGAGGTCACTTGGTTGCAGAGTGGATCACTGAGGCAAAGAGAAGTAGGCCAGTTTGTCCACGTCACACAGCCCATTAGCTGCAGATAAAAGAAACTGGTTTCCTGTCCCGCAGTCCGGTCACTGGACCAATGGTTCCCAACCTGTCCCTTGGGCAAGGCTCACAGCCACTTCCTCCTCCTCCTCCTCCTTTTTACCTAGTAGCCCCCTGCCCCTCTCCTACTCACATTCCAAATTTCATAACCCATCTATCACTCTTGAAACATCTGACAGCTTATGACAGAAAGAGGTCCTTCCTTCCCCTCCCTTCAACCTGTAGTGTTGCCTTTCACAGAGCACCCAGCCAGCTGGATACTGCTTCTCCTAGCTCCAGCCACTGCCTTCTGATGGCAGCATCAGAATCTGGCAAGATTTCCTATCAGGGGCTCCAGATTGCATCCTTTGTGTGTTACTGAGGTTCACTCTCACTATGGAGAACCAAGGGTACAATGATAACAACACAGACTACACTTGCTGCGACAAACCTCACAAGAAATGTTGTTTTCAACAAACTGGAAATTTCACTACAAAATATTTGGAATATTGGAGTTCTGGAAACCCCTAGGGCAAAATAAACTTCCAAGGTCAAGGCTACTCTTTCCAGGATCCCTCCAGGAACCATTGCCACCCAAGTCTGGATGGAGCTGGCAGAGGACTGGCACTCACAGCTTCCTTCCTATCCTCCTCCCCAGGATCAAGAAGCCAAATTGCACACGGTCTTCCTTTTACTTGAGTATCCTGGGATGTTGGGGAAAGGACTATTTACCACCTCCAGCCAGTATCCTATTCCCTGAAGGAATAATGTCTCTGGTGGAAGAAATGAAGCTGGCTCTAATTTATATCTGTCCCTCCCAGAACATAAAGAGTTCCAGGAGTAACAGTGGCTTAACAGTGAATCTGGGATGGTCACAAGGGAAATAAAAGCTGAGGTCAGGCAGAAGGATACCGTAAAGGCAGCTGCTCCTATAGCTGTTCAGAGTGACAGTGTACAGAGTCATGTTCTGACTCCAAAGATGGTGTGTACCTTCTCCAAATACCCCAAGCATGGAGGAGTTGGTATTTCTCTGGTTACTGCTAAGGAATATTTGAATAAAAGCAGCACAGTACAGCAGGGGTGAGGTGCAGAGCTCTGGAAGTACTATAAGGGCAGCAGGAGAGGTGAGAGGTGGACCTCTTGCCCCCGTGGAGCCTCTCACCAGTGATTCAAGGAAAGGGAGGAAAGTTTCTCTGCACAGCAGGAGCTGTGATCCACACAGAAGGAATCTGCTTCACTTCTGGAAAGAGCCACTTGGAAATACTTCACATTCCTCAGCGGGGTTTCTCAGTTGCTTATCCTGTTTGCTTACAAACTTCCAGCACTATATGGAAAAAGTTGAAGAGATCCTTTGGCCAAGAGTGCAGATCATGCAAATGGCATGAAGGGAAGGGGGCAACAGCAGCGAGAGGGCACAGCATTGCTTTAAGATTTTATCCAAAGAAAGTCAGACCCATTCCCCACACTTTAGGTCTCAGATTTATGACAAAACAGCTTTGTTTCCCCAGAAACAAAACTACCCTGGTAACCTATTTCCACCCAGCAGCCCTGATCATTAACATTAGACATGAGCATTTCTAGAGCTGAAGAGCCTGCAGCCCTTTGAATACAAGGGTGGACACTGCATCAACCTTTCTGAGCTTCTCACACTGCCTGGGTGCTGTCTAAACACATCCTCCTTGTCCTAAGTCTCTGCTCCAAGTTTTAGCCTTTTTACTCCCTCTTTAACAGCAAATAATCAGGCAGCCTCCTCCCAAGTCATGAGCCACAGAGAAAATACAACCACTTACTCCAGAAAGCTGCATTTTACCTTGTCCTCCAACACCTGGAGGCACTCTCTGGTCTCCAGGACCCCAAGCCTAAGAGGGAAAATAATTATTCCTTCTTGAGGGATCCCAAAGTTTCTCAAAAGTCTTTTTCAGATGAGCTGTCTTGGCTCCACTTGCCATTTCAGCTCTAATCAACCACCTTCTAGAAATACAACCATCCAAAGCTGATATTCCTGCACTACCATCTTCTCAGTTATATCAGGCCAGAGAAAACCCAACATAAGACAAAAACACATCTTCTTCTCAGTTTGCACAAAGAAACAACAAGCAGGTCATCACATTCTCTACTGTGTAACAAACTGTGCATGTGTCTATTGCTCTGCCGTTTGTGATCTTCCTTCTGTGTCCTGAATCTCAATCAGTTCTTCATTGCGAAGGTCTTTGTCCCAGATTAGGTCTCGGCTCAGTTGTGAAGCACAGAAAACACGCTGTCCTACAAAGGAAGGAATTACAGTTCTCCAGGACGCAGGAAGAAGGAGAAGGGTTCGAAAGACGTCAATGTGGATTTGAGTCAGAAATTGCAAATGACATCATGACACGACCTTCCGCTTCCTGTAACCCACACAGGTCCACGGGGACAAACGGTACAACAACCCTTCACAGATGTATAACACCTTTTATTAGGTAATCTCCAAGATACTACGCAAACATTAATTAAGCTTCTTACCTGCCTACCTCTCAGGGCTGCTAAGTATTACATCCTTCTACAGAAAACTGTCTGTCTCAAGGTCAGTTTGTGGCAAGAGCAGGATTACAATTCCCATTCCCCTTTGACTACAAGGTTGTATTGCCCATGCTGGTCCAGTTTGCTCCAGCATTTCATCTGCCTCAACTGGATGAGCTGGTAGAGTTGGAGTTACATCTCCAGCTTAATGTCAGAACACATGAATTGTGGCATCTGTTGGCTTATGCTCCAAGATTACGGTTTCTAGCAGAAGAAACCCTTCTTGCACCAGGATCACACTCTGCTGCAGGTGCAGGTTGCTAAAATCTTCACAGGCCAAGAGCCACAAGACACATCCCAAATACTTTGGAGAGGTAAGGGACAAAACACCTCTGAATATGTGTCTGTTAACAATTCCGCTTCACTGCAGGATCAGTCTTAGGCTTGAAAATGAATCCAGCGTGGACAAGTAATGCTGGTCTCTGAAACTCCTGGTGTTTTGCTTCCTCCCACACTCCTGACAGCCTGAACACGAACAGTCAGGGTGTGCTGCATGGGATTGAAGCCCAGCTGAGGGGCTAAGCTGTGGGATATTCATACACCGGCCAAGGCATTTTTTATAAGATTAAATTAAACAGGGTCCCCAGTGAATGATTCATTCACCTTAAATGAACAAATGATTTGCATATTGCCTGCCAGAGGTCAAAGACAACACTCTCAGGCACATGGTGGGATTGTTGAGGCTGTTCTGTGCAGGGCCAGGAGTTGGGCTTTGATGATCCTTGAGGGCCCTTCCAGCTCAGGATATTCTATGATTCATGATTTATACTTTTTTGCAAAGGCAGTAATTTTATTACAGATATTCCACTTTAGTAATTAACTGCCTTGCAGGGGGCACACAGCCTTCCAATTAGCAAGCTTGTCACTTCAGATAGTTTCTTGTCTGTTATTACAGTAAAAAAAAAGAAAAGAAAAAAGAAGGAAAACACTGCCAGGAACAGTCTGTTGCTTACTACAGTGTGCTGCTGTGGCAGATGAATTGGTGTTGAGAGCAACATTCATACCACAAGCACCACATTCATACCCTCCTACCCCTTCCCCTGGCTGCCAATGCAAGGTAGACGAGATTAGGTAATTACATCTTTACTCCTTAATGATGGAATACTTGGAAAACTATTATTGATCTTACAGGACATAATTCATGACCTAATTACAGTGATAAAATGCCAAGATTATCATCTTGCCAGCTATTAACGTCTAGCACAGATCTGAGTTAATTAGAAGAGAGACAGGTGATTTCTATGCTTTTGATTTGCAACACAACAGCAGGATGAATGAGGATGGATGCTTATAAGGCAGGACGAGAGCCATTTCTAGCCCTCAGACTACTCTCAACCTCTTACCCATCTTGCCCAGGAAATGCCAGACACATTTAACACTTTAGCTTCGTTTCTGCAGCCATTTGAGTCACTGGCTCAATGGTACAACAGTGTTTGATGCTGCTTATTTTGCAGAGGTTCAAATGCAGAGCAGGGACCTTGTTTTCTTTAGCTGTCTTTTACAGAATTGAGGAGATTCATCATCTAGGTTCTTGGTTTGAAATTACAGAATCATAAAGGTTGGAAAAGACCTCCAAGATCATCAAGTCCACCTTGTTAACTAGACAGCACTAGAGAGCACTGAGTGCCACATCCAGTCATTCCTTGAACACCTCCAGGGATGGGGACTCCACCACCTCTCTGAGCACCCCTTCCAATGCTCGAAGTCTGGACTAACTTTTCAGTCACTCTCAGTCTGGACAGAAAAAAAAAAATCAAGACGATCCTTGATTTCCAGAGTTAAACTCACCCTCCCCTTAATGGCAATGGTGGGTTGTGACTGAGCAAAGAAAAAAAACCTCTTTCCTCAACAGCCCTTCACTATGTTTTTCCTAAGAAGGACGTAGCCCCACCTAAGAACCCAGCTTTGATTTCCTTCACAGCTACCCAGAGGCCTGGTAGGGTCACACAATAAATCTGTGACATGGGCAACTTGGAGTTTTTTCCCCTACTCAGGGCTTGTCTCCACAGGAAACCAGTCAGCAGCAAAATAGGATGTGCCTTTCAAGTGTGTTACCTGTTCCATGAGCTTCCTGTGTGTCTGCCGGAACACGCAGTGTCTTAGTTTGACTTCCTAACTGGAATCAGCTCCTGTGCAGACACAATCTTAGTGCTCATTAGAAATGCCCACACGAGTTATGACACAGCTACTGTGATGCACACTGTCCTCCCCACGTAGGTAATGTTTGGGTCTAGTGCTATGACTGTGATCCTCGAGATGAGGGTGTCATTTTTTGGCTTTCTGCCACCCAGACAAGTCTTTAGCAGTTGAGACTATAAATGCTACAACAATGGTCTGGTCAAGGAAACACAGCTTTGAAGTTGGGCAAGAGTGACCAAACTGAGATTTCTAGTAATACCAGGAATTTAAGTCGCTACAGTCACATGAACGTAGAAGAAAGTCCAACAGTGGGCAGAAGCCAGCAAGTATTAGGGTTAGTGTGGCGGAGACCAGATCTCCTTTTCTCACGCTGCAGCACGAGCTCAACAAACCACAGTAACCTCTTGCTTTAAATGCAGACACCAAAGAAACCTCCCGTTGGTGAGAGTCAGACAGCGAATCCTGTGGACACCACAGCTGGGGTGGGTGCTGAGTTGCCCTGCAGCACACACACCATGCACAAGCACTCGCTGTAGTCCTGCTGTGAGGTAACCACGAGTCCACAGCAGAGAACCTGCTATGTCTGATGTAAGGCATCAGCCCAAGTGCTCTCAATTTCACCTCGCCATCAAAAATGTGCAGCTATCCCCATTCAGTCTGGCTTTGTCAACGGCTTTAAGGGAAATACGACACAACAGGAGAAAGAGTGATGCAGTCTCACAGCACAGCTGGCACTGGCAAAGCAGGAAAGTTCATCTCATGTAACTGCACACTCTCATTAATCATTCAGACTCTGGCTGATATTAGGAAACTTCACTCTGGGTGAGATATCTGTTGTGGGAGACTCAATACAAAAGAAACTTGAAGCTTGCAATAAAAGTTGATGAGAATTGAACAGTTTGCACATAAGGAATCTTCTCTATCTTTGTAAGTATTTGAATCATGGGCAAACAAGGCTCAAAAACATTTGTGAGATAGCATCTCCCCTGTTATTTGCTACCACCCAGCTTAAGTGGTGGCACAGAGTTCTCACACTGTTCCAGACCACACAATGCTCCCACTTCTTATTCCCAGTGATGAGACTGCGCTGTCACAACGCACTGCCAGTAATACTGGGCTGAAAGGGAAGCACAAGAGGCTCACAACAACTTGTACTGGGTTTCTCAGAAAAGAAAGCAATGAGTAAGAAACGGAAAAAGAAAAGTTTACTCCTGCTTCAGAAGTCACTGACCTGGGAAGCACTTTAAGTGACTTTTTGAAGTATTTCCGCTGTTCTGGGGGATGCTTTTCACAAGTGCTGTGGGTGAGTGTTCCCAGCAAGAGTCTGATGACTTGTAACTCATCAGAAGGAGGCTTTCATACTCTCCGGGCTGTTGTGTTGGACAGTCCATGACGAATCAGGTTCCTGCAGTCATTTGTCTCAGACTCTTCCATGACACCCCCTCTAAAATTTTACTGCTTTATTGCTTGCAAACACCTCCTCCCCACACAGCTCCTGCTGGGAAGGGCAGTCACCATCTCTCTGAGGTTTTAATGAGGAATTTGTCAGCAGAGCATGCAGGAACTTACAGCACTTCTGATATCTTTGTGGAAAATGCATCATCTTGTTAAGAAAAAAGTATGAAGAGCCCTCAGAGAATCAAATAATTTTGCTGTTCAAAAAGAAATTTCTAGTCAGGGAAGTACCACATAAAGGCATGTGCACTCAAATAACTGTATCAAAATTAGGTAAATATTACTAATTCCTCCTGTAAGGCATTAACTAAAAGAAAAAAGAAAAGCAGATGAGAGAATGAGATCTGAGGAGAGCAAGAAAAAGCAGTATTTTACTTGAAGCAATTTGTCTAGCTTTTATCTGTCTTTTAAAACAAGAAATCCAATGAAATTTTGTGAAGTGATTGATAAGGTGACCCCAGTATTTCACAAGCAAACACACGGAACTGAATTTAAAGAAACAGTGAGTGAGTTAGAAATCTAAGATACCATCTCTAAAGGGAAGGCACAAGAGGCACAGAAAATTAGCTAGACCCTGATTACACTTCTGTCTTTATGTTAAACATTAGTGAAGGTTAAAATCATTCTTGCAATTATATTCTTGACCCAAGACAGAACTGCACAAAAGCAATGGAAGAGCCTCATCGTTATCAGAATGGTCAATCTAAACACAGCATAGGAGCCCAAGGTATTTCAGAGCCTTTTTGCTCAGCAGTGACATCTGTTGCTACCTGGACCATCATGTGAGTCTGACAGAAGTTCCACCCTTCCTAACTATCCAGGAACTGTGCATCACAGTCTAGTGAGCTCACTGCTACATCAGCAGGATGATGGAGAATGTTTCCTAGAGCCCAAAACAAAAGTACCTGTGTTAAAAGTTACTAAAAGTTCACTTCATGGCAGGAGGTACATGAGAACAGGAAAAAAAAAATCTGATTAACTAAAATACTTGTTCTATGAGCAATTTTTAAAAGCTGGCATTATTTCCATTTTGCTCAAAGCTGTTTCCACCTGGGACAACTTGTCTTCAGGCACAAAACCTGTCAACTAACCAAATAAGGCTCAACAGAAAGAAGAAAAAAGTCATGCATGAATAAAGCTACCTGCATGTATCAGAGATTCAGCTCTGACATTAAAAAAAAGGGAATTGTTGATATTAAACTAATAATAATTCATATTTTATGCAATTTATTTTTCCAAAAAGCATCTCCAAAAGTGTCCAGTGAAGACTGGCAGCATGTGATAGCCATTTTATCCACAGGGAAGAGGGGGGAAAGAAAACACCTTGTCAGAGATCCCACTGTATCTGCAATGGGACCTCAGCCTCAGATCCATATGAATCCAACCAGGAGGCACCAGGCATTTAAACACAAGGTAACACTGATGAAAATACACAAGTTCTCAAGAATCACTTTGAATCAAACAAGTACAAGGGCGAGTGCCTGTTCAGGAGAAGAGGGGAAACAAATATCAGATGAGAACAAGAAATCAAGAGCTTAAAGAGGAAGAGGGAAACTACCTGATGACATTGATCATCCTGGCATTCATGTTACCTTACACCTGATCACCAGAGCGCTGAAGAAGGTCAGAAGCTTTTGATGTGATCTGTGGTCATGTGAAAAATACTCACCATACTCACACAACAATCCAGTATGCAGCTAATAAAAGATCAAGCAGGTCTGGAACAGTTTTCTCTATGAGAAATACTTTAGAACCAAGTTTGCTTAGTGTATTTTAGTAAATTAAAAAACTGAATGAATGTTTGAGAATTTGGACTCAACCAAAAGGAATACAAACCCCATCAGGCAACTAAGTGACCTACTGAAATTACAGGAATATTTCTCTTAGTAAAGCTGTAAAGATTCATATATGCACATACATACAAACAAGGGAACACACGACTTTTACTTACATTTCAGTGGCTATGAATCCGGTGAGCTCAGACAGGAAGAGAAACAGTATGAAGAGACAGCAGCAGACAGAGACTGGAACAGAAGCAAGGAGAGGAAAAGGTTAGTTTTGTACCTCTAACAAAGAAAAAAACTTTTCACACAGGCATATGATTTCCCTCTATGGACCTGCCACCCAGATACACTTGAGAACTAAGACTTTAGAGTCCACGACCCACAGGAGCCACAAGAGCTGTGACTTCATCCAAATTCTTATGATATCCAACATCCTGAGGGGCATCATCATTTTTGGGCCACTTTTTCCATCATGATTTCCATCTCCCCACGGCTCCTGCATTCTCCATCTCCAGCACAAAATGTTGGTCTGCCAGCTTTCCCTCTTCCTTACAGAGCTGCTTGAAAACATGACTTCTCTGGAGCATTTGCTCCAAATTTTAACTAAATAAAACCTCCAGAAAGGGAGAAGAATCAGCACCTCCTTGTTTTGAAAGCACACAGTCAGCTAACACAGTGTTTTGTGGATTGGGAGACATTTTGGTTCCTTCTCAAATTCCAAAGCTCTGTGTAAGTCATCTCACAGCCTGGACTGGATAGAGCTGGTACAGCAGAGACATGGCAATAATGGACTAGTGTAGCCAATGCCTGATATTCTCCAATTTCTTAATTTGCTCATATATTGACTCTTCAGAGAGGTAAAATTCCCAGTGAAGGAATTGTGAAGTACCTGAACAACACGTCCCACATCTTTGCTAAGAATTCGTACCTGGAGTTCCAAGGAGGGAACTCAAAGTAACTGGCATGCTACTGATTACTCTTCATCAGGAAACTATTCAAACAATTGAGCAGTGACATTCACACAGCAGTGACAGGGTCACTGACCCACACAGAGGGGCTGGAAGGAAGTACAGCCGTAAATCCTATGGAGCAGGGATGCTTGGAGTAGACAAGGATGTGCCGAGTGAAGGAGACAGGGCTGCAATGTGTACCTGTATTAAATAAAATACCCAAGTTCATGATGAATCACTTACAAAAGTGTAAAGCAGGAGCTGGCAGGCGCTTCCAGGGCTGTGACAACTGGAGCACAATCCGGCTCATCCCTCCATCCCAGCACAGCTGCAGTGACCAAGCACTCTGTGAAATGGCCACTTTACCAGAGCCGCTAATTAGGATTGAGAAATACATAAGAAAAACCCTGTTCCTCAAGTTTATACCACATGACCTACACAGCCCGAATACCCATTCCTTTGGGAAGCTCAGGCAACAACAGGCTGGGGAATAATTTTATCATGTGACTGCACCAGTCCAAACTCCCTTGTTCCTGTGAGAGACTCAGGAGGGAAAGAGGAGGTACTGAGGGCAAGTACTGAGACAGACTCTTGAGTGACCTAAAGCCTTGTGCCTCATTCTTCAGGTTACTCAGTTGATAATTCTGAGGAAAAAGAAATGCGTTGTTTCCCTTTCCTCCTCAGAAGAATTTCAAGGGTGGATGCATTTACTGACCTTCTGTAAAGTGCAAGGCATTCAAAGAGACGCCAAAAAATCCATTAGCTAGGATGAAGGGGAGAAAAAAAATTCAAAGTCCAGTAGGAAAATGGGAAGCAAGAAGTGATATTAATCTCTAAAGAGAGACTTCAGAGGGTCACAGAGTTGCTTCCAAGTCTTGGCTTTCAGGACACGGAAGATCAGCGTGGCTGTGACCCAGCTGAGCCCCTGGCACGGGACACCACACAGTGCAGGGGGAGGAGAAAGGTCTGCTCAAAGCACAGCAGCAAATTCTTATGAGAACTTACACACCTATGTAAGAGCCCAAAAAAAGCAACCAAGGCACAAGACTCATAGATCCAGTGTTTCATACTGTTGGTCACAGAGACATGAGGTCCCTGAGCTCTGGCAGAATGCAGGGGAGAGTGTTTGACACAGACAACCCCTTCTCCTTTAATCACTTCCCATATTCCTCATTGCTTGTTATGTCCATAAAGGCTTTCCACAGCCTCAGCCAGAGCTCTCTGCTTTCAGGCATTTCTAGGCAAGCCTGGTACTACTAACTCTAAATTTTCTCCCAGAGCTTCCCCTCTCTTTCAATTTTTTAACTTTCTTCACTGCCACTTGCATCATCAAATTATCTTCTTTTCCAGTATAGAAAATACTTGCTGCCTCAAGCCCATCTTCCAAGTCAGCTTTTGCAGGGAAGGCTCATGACAATACTTACCAAACACAGCACAGTAAAATTCCACTAACCTACATCTAAACGATCCTGCAGGAATGCCCTGAAGCACCTGGCAGGGACTGACTTTCAAAGCTCCTCAATGCTTTTGCCAGACTTCAAACTGCATAGTCAGTTTTCAGCCCATAAGAGATTGCTGAGGGTGGACATGAGAGTGGGATATAAAATCATGAGGGATCTGAAGGAGATGAATGGGCAACAATCACTCACTATCTCATTTTGAGAACGAGAGGGAAAGGGGAGGTTAAAAAGAGGTGGTTTTCTTTTACTAAACTAAATTCTGAAAATTCTTCACTATGGATGTTGAGGATACTTAAAAAAAAAAAGATCTGCAAGATTTCAAATAGGAATCATACATGCCCTGAAGAAAAAAAATCCACTGAGGGCTACTAAACACAAAGAAACCACCTCTAGGTCAGGAAGTTTGGAAACCAACTGAGCAAAGCCTGGTGAAGTGTTTAAACTGTCCTTGTGCTCCTTCTCTGGCATCTGCTGCCAACCACTCCTGGCAAAGGGACACTGGGCTGCACAGACACTTGCACTGAGCATGGCTGCTCCTGTGTTAAACTCTTCTGGCACACACACATTCCCAGGACAGGAGGTGTCTTTGGTATGAGACTCATGTGAAAGCCTTATGTGCTAAACCATCTCCAGAGCCAATATTGTCCCAGATGCAGAACACCAGCTCCTGTCCTTACTGTGGAGCTGCAGGCACAGACGATGTTCCCAGCGTAAGAAATTATGCACTTCAGCTGCTTATTTCATAGTGAAGGCTTTCCATGCAAATGTGCAGTTCTACCACCCACATTTGACAACTGCATGATATTTGGAAAACTAGATTAAAGGCTAGGATCAGACAGAATCAAACAATTCATGCATAAAGCTTAGTTTAACTGCAAGAACACTGTGACATTCCCACAGAGCTCGAAGGACCATCTAAGACAGGTTTCTTAAATCTCTAATATGATAATACAATCAATATATCAAAGGTTAGAGACACACTGCTGTTGGCTAATCTTTAATCCCAAAAGGATGGGAAATTCTGCCAAGCTTTTTATTCCTACACTAACCTTTTTGTACATATCCCTTCTGATACATACCCCAACTACGTACATTCCTGGCTCTTCCACCCCTCCCCGCTAGAAATGACAGAAAGTCAAAGTGTTTAACACATCACACAGACTGAGAGCGTGGATCCATGTCTATATTAAGGCATAAAATTAATAGCATTTATTATTCAATGGAGCAAACTGTTATGAAGTGCAAGTAACGGGTCTTGTTACAGACGCCATGTGAATCATAACTTTGATATTTCCTGATGTGTATTTAAAACTCCAGCCCCCAAACAGCACAGAGTATTTCTGGATAACATTTCCATGTGTGCATACAACATGTGCATGCAGACTATGCATCCACATGGATTGTTAAATAGCAGAATAGTTCCAGCAGCTGTGTCCGACTGCTCCTGTCCAGCCAGATGCCAACTGTCAGCCAGCCAGGGCATGTGCTGCTGCTGCTCCCTCCATACCCAAACATGGCCAAGCTGTCACAACGTTAGTCAGGTCTGTTGGAGTGGCCATGTGTGGCACCAGGGACACACTACACGGGGGTGGGAAGGCCTGCAAGGACTGGTGGAAGAGGGACAATGATGGCATGACTGGCTGAGGGCACGGGGATGCTGCCTAAAGATGAGATTTTTGTTGAGAAAAAGGAATGAGTAACTTCTACACACCTTTCAGAGAAGTCCACAGCTGCGGGTATGTTGTACACAAACCTCACTCCAAGTTAACTGCAGTGGACTGTTCCTGGTTACTTCATTCCTAAAAAATTGTTCATACCTGGAAGGGTTGCTACACAGAGCTGAAACACATTGTTCGCTGCAACTCTGGGAATTACAAAACCATACCTAATAAAGCCTCAGTAATTCCCCAGCTGGCCTCTGAACTTGCTCATGTTCGAGATCTCCTGCTCTTCTCCACAAAAATTCCTCAACATTTATTCTCCCTTAGCTGCTTCCCCCCTAGAAGCCCTGGCCTCTTCAGTCCTGGTGTCAGAAGCAGAGCTGCTGTTTTCCATCTTCTTTCTTCTGTAATCTGATCTATGCCTTCTTCCCTAATAAACCCCAAACTTTTTTAAAAAAGGCCTTTTTACAATCCAAAAGCCACAGTAGAAATCCTACAGTAAATTCATTCCTATTCCAGAAAGCCTTTGGCACCGGAAGTGATACTGAATTAAGCTCCAGCAGAAATCATGTGGGAAGGGCCTAAATTAATAGTTGGCTACTATGGACTATTTTATATCTGCTGTGTAAAATGTGGAGGACTTAAAGCCAAATTACAGTTGCAGCCATAGTCATTCCACATATTTACTAAACCCTGAAAGACTTTTTGAGCAGCAGAACCTTCCCCTATGCTCAAGCCCCCAATGTTATTATGAGCTGACTTCCCTAAACCATTTATCACAAAATCATGCAACCTTTCCCAGGCTTCAACCTGGCCTGGCACTGGGCTGGTCTCATTCATGGCCTCCTACAACATGTAAGACTAGTGGCTTTCAAATTACAAGCCACAGGCTTGGTCACACAGAAAGCCCATTAGGGAAGCTGCTCACCAGATCCTCACAGGCACAGCCACCTGTGAGGCTGGCTGCCTGTGTGGTTCAAAAGCTTCAATCTAAAGTCTGTCTAAAACCACTCTGAGAAAAAGAAGGAGAACCAGTTAGAGAAGAAAATCAAAGCCTGAGAAGCTGCAAATAACAATACATAGAAATAACTCAGCCAATAATTATAAGTAAGTCACAGTCTTCAAGCCTTCCCACAACAGACTTATCACTTCAGCTGTTTACTGGGATCAGAAAGCCTAACACTGGATGGCCTTTGATGGGCTTTTTGTTTCTAAAATACTCTTTTGCAGGTGATTCATAAGAAGACAAATTCTCAAAGGGAGCCCAGTTACAGTGTGGGAACTCTTAGTTTCCAAAACAGAAGGAAAGGCAGGATCACTCACAGGTTCAAAGCCTTCTTTCAAAACACTAAATCTCATACGCCTCTGAACTCACAAACAGTTTTAGTCAAGCCCTTTGTTCACAACTTCAGCAAAACCTAAAAGGGAGTCAGGATACAAGTAATTCAGCAGACGGGAGAACAAAGAGGACAAAGACTGACAGTAAATATTTAGGGTAATGTGTTATCTTCACAGGAGCACAGGATAGTTGAGGCTGGCAGAGACGTCTCTGGAGATCATCCTGTCCAACTCGCTGGCTCAGAGCAGGTTGCTCAGGGCCAGCTCTACTTGTTTTGAGTACCTCCAAGGACAGAGGCTCCACAACACCCTGGGCAACCTGTTCCAGTCTTCAACCATCCTCACAGCAAGGAGTTTCTTAAGCCCACAAAGGGCTTTCCTTTGTGTCCACTGATTCACCGGTCCTGACTCAGTTCTATCTGCTGTCACCATGGGATGTGACATCACTCACGTCAGCAATGACATACAAGACTACTGACCCATCTATAAGAATGGATGAATGGAGCACAGCTCCATGATCAAAGGAAGTGACTGCTCAATGGAACAGGAAAGCTGCATTAGGACGGTAATTACAGGCCTGGCAGGATCAACCTGATCGATGTTTGCCCCGAACAGAAGCTCACTGCACATAATTGTGTGAAATTGCATTACTCAGTCTCCAGCCTCCCTCAGGAGCAGGAAGGAAGGAAAAGGGGCCCAAGGCAAGAGATTTGTATCAGTCAAAGTCTATGTACTGATATACAGGAGTGAGAGTGGATTGCTATCAGTGGTTTCTGACCGAGCAATTTCAATTATTTAAAAGCACAACAAATAACAACAAAATAAGATCTGTGCTCATTAGTCCCACCTACATCATCAGGTTAATGTCCTGAGTACATTGTGAGCAAAATACATGTTTCCCAAATCATCTTCACCACTGGCGACCGCACACTGCCCCCACACTGCTCCTTGTGGATCCAGAACCCGGATTCCCTGTTTGCAGTGGTTTAGTTCCTCAAATCTCTTCCACAAGCACAAGCCTGGGAACATCCACTGTGAATGCACCTATCAACAGTAGTTTTTCACACTGACTGAGGGGGTGCCTGTCAGAGGTAAATAAACCTGCAGTCATCCCCACCCCAGTGTTTGGAACAGACTCCCAGCTTCTGTTCCTGGGAACAGATCAGCGAAAAGCTCTTTAGCTGCTTTAGGAGATGGCAGAGTTGGGAATTTCAGTGCCAGTTTTCAGGAGTTCCCTTTCATGACAACATATATTTACTATTTTTTGTTGTTAAGATTTCATTTCTCTGGTGAGACCCACCCCTAGAATACTGTACACAGTTCTGGTGCCCTCAGCATAAGAAGGACATGGAGCTGTTGGAGCAAATCCAGAGGAGGCCAGAAAAGTTGATAAGGGAACTGGAGCACCTTCCCTAAGGAGTCAGGCTGAGAAGGTTGGGGCTGTTCAGCTGGAAGAGAGAATTTTGTGTGGGGACCTCACAGCCCCTTCCAGTGTCTGAAGGGGCTACAAAGAAGTTGGAGAGGGGCTGCTCATCAGGAACTGGAGTGACAGAACAAGGAGGAATGGCCAAACTGAAGGAAGGGAAATTTAGGTTGTGTATTAGGAAGAAGTTCTTCCCTGTGAGGGGGGGCAGGCCCTGGCACAGGTTGCCCAGAGAAGCTGTGGCTGCCCCATCCCTGGGAGTGTCCAGGGCCAGGATGGACAGGGCTTGGAGCAATCTGGTCTAGTAGGTGTCCCTGCCCATGGCAGAGGTTGGAACAAGATGTTCTTTAAGCCTCTTCCAACTCAGACCATTCTGTGATTCTGTGATTCTGAATGCATACAAACTACTCCACTTTTTAATTGAGCAAAGCCAGCTTCAGCAACAAAGGACACCCTTCCATATGTTTAATATCCCTTTAAAAATATTCCCCGGAGACAGAGAAGCCAAACAATTTTTAATTTTAGAACAGGGGTATGCAAGGACATCAAAAAGAAGATACTTACTAATGGCCCCTGTGTAGGTTGGCTGTGTCAGGTCTTTTGGCACCTTCCTGTAGATGTCAAACCTGAAAGAGGAAAAGCAACAGCCATAAAACAGGTGGAACATTTCAATATATTTCATGTCCCCACAGGGATGAATGATGTTGAAGTTTTTCCATCTCGCTTTCCAACAACATTTTTTTCAGTATGCAGGAGGATATGAGAAGGAAAAACAAAACAAAAAACCCTTTTCTTTTGTACAGTTATGTAACTGTGCTCTGTCCTGGCTCTAATTTCCAAAGCACTTCCCTCCGCCTCGCTGTCATGGATCTGTGCAAACTGAACTGTGAGAGAAGCCAGGGAAGAAGCCATGCTGGACAAGTTTATAGACCACTGTAAAAGGAAGAGGATACTCTGCAGACTCCTGAATAAAGATGCCTGGCAAAAAAAGTGAGACACAATCCATGCTGCAGCTTGTAGCTTGTATCCTGCAATAGCCAGAAATAGACACCAGTCAGAAATCCAGGTACTGAGACAAGGAACCATCCCTTGGACACTGGATACACAAGAGAAATTAACACAAGTTTGTTACTCCCCCAGCAAAGTCCAGTATAATATTAGACCGTTGTTTTTATTCAGTCATAGCTTTTAATATACATATGGCTCAGCTTTGCTATTTTAAACTGCCCATGGTTAAACTTTCCCTGCCCTTATTATGTATTGGCTGTATTATTTCCTACCACCTTGTGTTCCTTCATGCCCAACCACAATGCAGCTCTGACATCAGTTTTTCCACTGCCCAATAAAAATTAATTAATGCATTAAAAACACCCACCCACCCTAAAGAAAGAAGTGACTGCTTCTCCCCCCAAAATAGACTATTTTGGATATACCACAAGTGGGTGATATCTGATGCTTTTTCCAGCCCTGGAGAGGCACAAAAGACACCGGCTCCCAAATTCCTGTTCTATACTGCACCAAGAGGAAACAACTCCATGTTTACTCAGTAGCTCCTACTGCACCAAATATTATACTGGGAGTTTAAAACTAGATCATCTTTGTTTTCTTCATTCTTTAACTGTTGAGATAATTTGGAGGCTTTCTGGATGAACCAAATGGCATTTGCTTTGCATGAGATCAGAAAGACATGGCTGTATTTCATTAAGGAGCTGAAGATGGAGGAAGGAAGGGAGGAGAGGGAAAGGGTAGCAGGTATAAAGATAGTTCACCTGTCCAGCTCAGGTCCTGAATAAGCTACAAATTCACTTAACAATCCAGCAACTCACTATGATATACTTGACAGCAATATGGCTCAGGAGGTGTATATTTTTATGGCTCTACTCACTGCTGCAATCCTAAACAGATCAGCAATATTCCCAAACAAAACAATCCATTTATGGTTTTCCAGCTGCCCTGAGAACATCTGGAAAGTGCTGTTCGCATTCTTTCCACATACACCAAAGCAACAGCAGCGATGGTAAAGGAACCCAAAGTAGCTGATGACATCATGGTCTCACAGGCAGAGGAAGTTGCTGCTCGTTCCTGCTCTCAGCCCATTAAATGCTGAACGCTGGCGTCGTCTGGCCAAAGTCACAATAATAGATCAACAAGGCTAAAAAAGCTGAGAAAGAGACAGAGCACGTGAACACACAGGGGCTGCTGAGTGTGAGCAAACAATCAGAAATAGGAAACAGCTCCATGCTGCATTCAGTAAAAACAGCAGCATGTGGATACTATAAAAGGAAGTTTGCTCTTACAATGAGAAATATTTACTAGCATTAAAATGATGATCCATCACAGGATTAAAAGAAAAGAAATCTAGGTTTTTAAACAACTCTCTGGAAAGTTGATGTCATGGCAGGGTTCTCTTCTCTCAGGCTGCCATTTTAATCATGTAAGGAACACTCAACACCACAAATTAACTTTCATATGGCATAAGTAAGCCTGGATTAGGCAAAGACACTGCAGAAAATGATCAATGACTCCCAGCCACAATTATCACCTGGCTTGAAGTGCTTAAAAGGCAGTGCACTCCCTGTGCTATTCTGCTTCCCACCTCTCCTACTGCAACATTACATTCCCTCTCTTCTACTACCATGACACACATCTAGGCAAAAGAACATCAGGCAAAGCATGTCCCAGCCTGAATTTACAGTCTAGAGGCACATACAAGAAGAGTACAAAACACAGGAAAAGTGAATAAAGGTTTAATGGCTTTGTTTTGTATATTTAACATAATTTAAGATATTTTTAGATAAGGACAGACACTGGAATAACACAGAGTCATGGATGGACAATGCATGGGAAAGAGGCAACCAGAGCAGACTGGATGGTGGAGAGGAAGCACGAAGGCACAGATGAAGTCTTACAGATAAAGGCAGAAGCTTGAAGGATGACATCCAGAACCTGGCTCAAGCAGAAGGGAAGGCAAGCAGGGAGGGTGTATTTAAGCTTGCACACAGATGCTGAAATGATCACAATAATCAATAACAAGGGAATGGAAAAAGACACATATGGAATAAGAGACAAACACTGCTGACTACATTTTGCTCATGCCCAAATGACTACCAGCCCAAAGGGAAAAGGACAGGCCATGTGCAAGTATCCTGGCAGGACAGTCATTTGCTTGGAAAAGACATGTTCTGATTTAGGAGGGTTTATATTTTTTATACTCTTTAGAGTACCAGGCATCCTCCCATAAGGCATCTGATACTGGCCATAATTTATACAATTTATTCAATCTGATCCTGGTTGGTGAAAACAGCAGTTATGTTTACACATTCAGAGAAGGGCAAGCTGGAAGCACAAAAGGCATCAAACTCTGAGAAGAATGATGGACATGGCATGGCCAGGAAACAGGGCTACCTTGTTAACTCTGATTTAAATGCCAACTTAGAAGAAAATATGAAATGCATAGGATTTAATGCCAGCTTGAAAAGTGTGTTTGTGAGACACAAGAAAAATTAAATCCTAGCAATGAGAATGGAACCCCAAAGAAGGCTTCATTAATTACATATAATTATAAAATAAATAAATCAAACAAACTTCTCAAACAAATCTGTGAAGCTGACAAGTTATTGTAACAGGTGAGCCTAAACCCAAAGAAATCAGAGATTTGTAAAAGCTCCAATCAGGCCTAAGGGTTCAAAATCTGATTAACCACTAGTCACCACTTGACAGACCTTTCTCCTTTTGCCATTGGCTTCTTGCCTACCTCACAGAGCTGAAAGCAATTTCAGGAGATCACTTACACTGTCCTGGGAAGAGGAAAGAATGAGGATTAGACAGCACAGATGATTTGTAATGTATGCGGGAGGAGGCCATGGAGCTGGATGAGTGGTAAAGGGGAACAGGTTTTACTTGCCCTCAGGCCAGATGTTCCTGTAAGCACCTGTAGTAAAAATTCCAAGCCTCCAGGTTCCTGAGGTATTGGTCACTTGGAAGAGCATCTGTACCCTGGGAACAGAGAGGAACCTTGTGCTCTGCCTGTTGCAAAAGCTGCCTTACAGATTCCTGCTCCATCTGAAGCAGTGGAAAGTCTTACTAACACTGGAGGAAGACTGGATGTTCAGAGGGTTGTATCAACCAGCTCATAGCACTGTACCACACTGTGAACACACTGTACCACACTGTGAACATCCACTAGGGCAGTCTTGGAGTCATATCCTAAATGACCACAAGAAACCAGGGTGTAGATTCACAGTATGTCCTGCACTCACTGCTAAGTGAACTCTCTTAACCTGCAGTCCTGTGCAGCAGCTCATGCTGCTTTCAGCAGGGAGACAACAGTTCACATTAGAGAGCAGGCACATGTGCATTTTCCACTGCACAATATTTATATTTAGCTTTTGGCAACTTTCTTCCTCCCCTCAGAAAGGCAAGACTTGTAAGGCAAAGTAGTATTGCTGAGTTAATCAATTAACATTGTTTCAGAGTGGAAACAACAAACTTATTGCTAGGAAAGTCCTTACTCCAGGTCATATGTGTTCTCATAAAGGGGAGGCTGGACCTTGCAATTCCAGAATACGAGGCTAAAGATAGAACTAGGCTGTCATCAGTATAACAAAGGAATTTCCTGACACATCTATAGTGTCTTTTCTTTCAATGGAGAGCAGGGTTGCAAACAAAGAAATGAAAAAAGGCTGTTTGGCAATGTCAGAGGCTCGCAGGAATCAGCATTCACACCTAATATGAGGGAATGCTACAATACCTTTTTCTCAATCCAAGAGCAGAAAGGATAAACAATAAAAAACTTCCTCATCCTCCTGATGGGAATGTCAACAAACTGGTAAAAACAGTCCCTCTCCATCTTTCTTCTGGGCTTTCAGGTACTGGGAGGCCACAATTAGGTCACCCCAGAGCCTTCTCTTCTCCAGGCTGAACAATCCCAATTCTCTCAACCTTTCCTCACAGCAGAGCTGCTCCCTCCCTCTCATCATCTTGGTGCCTCCACTGGAATTGTTCCAACAGGTCCATTTCTTCCTGTGCTGGGACCGCAGAGCTGGAGGCAGCTCTGCAGGTGGGGTCTCACCTGAGCGGGCAGAGGGGCAGAATCCCCCCTGCCCTGCTGCCCATGCTGTGGGATCAGCCCAGGACACACACGGGGGGGTTCTGGGCTGCCATCACACATTTGTTCTTCATGCTTGCTTTTCATTATCTCCTACAGCCACAGGAAGCAGCGAAGTGTTTAAAAACCAGAGCCAGTCACAGCAGTGCTCACCTGAGCCACAATCACGTCCAAGGCTGGCACTGCAGAGACAATGGCAGGTCAAACCCAACTGAGTGAAGTGAGTTGACATCATCAGCCCTGGGGTGATTCCTGAGTTTGCCTTCAAATCTCTGTGATTGACAGTGCTGAATGGGTGACAGGGAGGGCAGAAGATATCCACCCAAACTGCAGCTTTTTCTAGAGTAGATACTTCACCTGCCTGCCCTGAAAGGGGATGAGCTCACTCCCTCAGCAGGAGCTGCTACAGGCAGGGCTTTCTGCCAGGGTGTGCTTTATGTACACTTGAACAGCCTCAAGTCTGGATCCGAAACATTTCAGGAAATGAAGTAATAAATACATTATTTCACTGAAGATTACCACACCTCCAAACAGAAAAATCTTCTCTGACATCTCTGGAATCTGAAAAGAGCTTTTGTAACATCTCTGTAAGATGCTGCTAACTTTTTCATGAGCAAGAAGCAAAGAACTTGAGGTTAAAAAAGATACTTATAACTAGAATTAACAGGATGGTGGGTAAATATAATCATAGAATCTCCTGAGTTGAAAGGGATCAACCAGGATCATCAAGTCCAGCTCCTGACCCCCAGTAGTAGTTTATCCCTAAATTACCGATGCATTGTGTGTTGTTCCTGCAAAGAGAAAGCAGAAACTTTAGCCCCGTGGAGCACTGAAACACAACTCTGGAGTGAGCAGCACTGGCACATTTTCATGTACCCTTCAGTAAGGTCTGGTTTAACTGATTTAACTAAGAGGCAAGGGAAAGATTGTTTCCTGGACTGTATTTTGGATTCCAGTTAATCAAGCAGAAGTGCAACATGTTCTCAAGTGGCACTTGGTCACAGAACAGAATTCAGGCACTGTAAATCAGCAGCAAACAGATTAATTTTGGTCCCTTTCCACTCCTTAGATGATTCAGAAATTTAGCTTTAATGCTCTGAGACAAGGGGAAAATGCTTTTGTTCTTCAGGCAGATTATGGTTTTCCCCAGAAGAACCGAGTATTTAAACATTAGCCTTTTTGAAGCATGCTGGCTCTATCACAGGTACTTCTGCAGCACATCCTGAAAGTTAGAAGACATGAGCATCCATTACAGCAAATTACATTTTTGATGTCAAAGATTATTCCAAAAAAATTAAAAAACAATCAGTATCATGGCTGACATTCCACCTTTGGCAGGTTACTGGTGGTGTAAATCCATCACGTCATCTTGCCTCAGTAGCAAAGGGTCCATGGCTGTGATTCACACAGAAAAATGTGGATGTTGAAACAACACTTAATTTGGTACCTCCCATATTAACCAGCTTCTAGAAGTGACATCTATTTTTCAGCAGATACCACACTTGAAGTTGAGGTGATTAATTCCTGGTGACATTACTCATGCTCAATAACAAGTCCTGTGTAGAGTGAACAACTACCTTAATTTTATGACACATAAGTAGCTTTGAGATCTCTGAAAAAAGAGACAAGATGGTGCTGCTGAACCAATTTCTTTCACTAACAAACAACTTCACTTGAAGGAACAACTTGCAGGAACATATTTTCCAGCAGAAACAGAATGTCGCTATTAAGTTAACCAAACAACTGGCAATTCTACAGCAAATGTGACTAAATTACATAAAAGGGGGAATTATCAAATGCAGAAGAGTTAACTTTGAAAACACTACAGAGAGTGTGTTGTTACTGCAGTAAGAAATTTGAAGGACTATGGAGCCAGTGTTTGTATGCCAACATGCAGCATGTTGGAGACCTAGTGCTGCACAAATGTTCATTAATTAAGAGGAGGGAGCAACATCTCCATCACAATCTATCATATACCATAATGCCTCTCAAAAAAAATTAAGAATAATACACCTTCCCAAGCTGAGATGGCTTCCTTGATCAACAAAAGTCAAGGTCTCAAGCTTAAATCACAGCACAGAGAAGCAAAGATATAACAAGCCCTGTCTTCAGTGGCATCAGCCCTTCAGTGGGAGGCTGTGGGGCATTGATTTGGGTTGTATCACTCAGATTTCTGTGGAGATTCTCCCTCCTCACACAGTATTTATGCATTTGCAGTGCAGGTTAATTCACTCCCAAGACAGGTGCCTAAGTCAGAAAGCAGGAATACGTCTGTCCTTTTCACAGCCTTTTCAAAAACACAGCTGTCACTAAAGCCACTCACCCTTTTGTACACCAAGAAAGCAACCTCTCAGACCTGGCACACCAGCTAACACAGCATTTGTAGGCCAAGCTCTCTGCTCTACAAACTGAAACAAGATTCAGCTAGTCTTTGAGGAACTATTTCACACAAGAACTGTTTCCTTGCCACTCCACAGGGGAATGCAAGCTGGTTAAAGCAGTTTCCCAAACTTGTTTACCCTTCTGCTCATGTGCTGGCAGTGCCCCTTCCCAGTTCAACAGCAAGTAGCTGCAAACTGGAGATAAACTCTACCAAAATATTGCTTCTGGTTTTCCCCATTTGTCGAGTCCTTCTTGCAAACCAAAGAAAAGGGGATCAGAGTATGGCTGCAGACCTCAAATACCAAGAATCCGAGAAGGCATGAGGTCACTTTTTCTCCACACACACGCCAATTCCTGACTAACCTAACAAAGAACTTGCCTGTTCCTTACAAAGTCTACTCATTACACACTCACCAGTAAATGGAGTTACAACGTGGAAGAGAGAATTTCTACCATAACACGCTGTACTTGCCACATCCAAGAAATGTAGTGACGCAGAGGAAGCCCATGCAGACACATTAAATTTTAAGAAACACAATCTTTAAAAGGTGCTTTTTGTCAAAAGAAGATAAAGCACCTTATTTGTTATACTGGTTTTCTTTTTCAGGTGGATAGAAAAAAACACCGCACTGTGCAGTTCTGGGAACATAAATTCATTCAAAACAACAATCCCAGACTGCCTTTGATGAAAACTACATCAAAAAAACTACACACAGTGGAAGATACACAAAGAGCAAGACAGCTGCCAAACACAACCTTGGACAGTCAAGCCTATGCCAACATCCATTTCATCTTTGATAAGAGTCACCTTGAGGCAGCTGTCTTTGATAACAAGTCAGAAAACATCTAGTGTCTTCTCTTCTTTCAGAGCATCTACCATTACGACACTCTAAATAAATTCACTTTTAGGCCACATCCCTCAGAATTACACCAGACTCTCTAATTACTTCACGTAGACATCAGTGAATCCAGCCAACTAACAATTTCTATTCAGCTGCCATTAAAGAGACGAATCATCCTTAACTTTGGGAAGGATTAGTTTTCTCTGGAGACAAGGACACAACCTCGGGATTTGTCATCTGCACACTTCTGTGCTCCCTCTTACCACTTCCTATCTGCCTCCTCAAACATTTCTGTCAGATTGCTGTATTCCAGACAGAAAGCAGAGATGGTTTGCTCCATCCCCTTTATTTGGTTCCCCACAGGAGCTACAGATCTGATGCAAAGACAGATAATCAGCACTTCCCACAAGATTTGTATAACTGTATCTTTTTAAGTTTGATTTCATGACAGAGGAGGTGCATTAGCAGTTCAGGAAACCAAGGCAGGTGTGAAGTGAGAAGAGAATGAACAACCTCAACCCCACTTCAGGAAACACATTCAAGTGCACATGAAATGAGCTGGAACGATGGTTCTTGAAGAGTCTTCCACCAGCCCACAGCACGGGCTACCACACAGCTTTGCTTCCTTATATTCCTGCTGCTACCACCTCTGGAAGAAGTACCCCTAGAGACAGCAGAAGAGTTTACAGACTGTGATTCATTCACTGCCTGCTACTATTAATGCTCTTAGCAGAGATACCACTTACAGCTGAGAATCCAGCAGTTCACTTTGCATAAAACACTTTATCATTTATAAGGAGGACATGGGAAGCAGGAAGAAACTCAGTCAAGATAAATATAACTTGGATTAAGTCCATCTGACATTCAAAGATGACTGTACACAGACTCCATTTTCACTCTCCAGGAATACTTCAGTGGAGGTTGGTGTTACAAAGGCGAGATCAGAATTTAACCACTGGGTCTGTCTCAGAATTTTTCCTTCTCCCCCTCCCCAAATCAGTGTAGCCTGAAGGCCGAAGGGGAGGGAAAAGCAAAGAGGCCACATTGGTTATCTTCCATGTGAATTCATGGAATTAAAAGGAAGCTTTGACTACTGCCAGCGCAAGATCATTCAGGCTGGGGACTAATGGCCAAATGGAAACGCCCTTCCTTTAATCCCCAGTGGTATTTCTAGAGAAACCTTCCCACCAAAGGCATGCTGGTTAGTGTCAAGGAGCATTTCCATCTGTGTGATCTGCTGATTTCTCAGGTAGTTTCTTTTGTCATTTAACCTAAGTGGAAGAATTAGAAATACTAAGTACCTGCTTCCCCACCAGCTTAAGGTACTGTGAGCCTGTGATCACCCACCAAAACACTCCCCGTCCTCTACAACATAATATCAAGTAAACCAGACACTCTACTAGACTAAGAAGGAAGACATGGAGCTCCTGGAGTTGGTCCAGCAGAGGCTGCCGAGACGATGAAGGGACTGGAGCATCTCCCTTATGGGGAAAGGCTGAGGGAGCTGGGGCTGTTCAGCCTCAAGAGGGGAGCTGAGCAATGTCTGTCTGTCGGTGTCTGCAGGGAGGGGTCAGGGGATGGACCAGGCTCTGCTTGGGGTGCCCAGCAATGGGACAAGAGGCAATGGGCAGGGACTGATGCCCAGCAAGTTCCACCTGAACATGAGGAAGAACTTCACAGTGTGGGTGACACAGTGTTTGCCCAGAGAGGGTGTGGATTCTCCCTCACTGGAGATCTTCTGCTCTGGGATGTCCCTGCTTGAGCAGGGAGGTTGGACCACTGTGGACTCTTCCAACCTGTGATTCAGGGAAGTTGATTGATCCCTTTAAGAGAGTTCAGTTCTCAAAGCCACTTTGGAGCTGCTTCCTCAGAGGTTTGAGGAAAGGAGGTGCATTTGCAGGATCTCCCCCTGGACCTGCTCCTGGGCTGCAAGTAGGACACACCTGGCAGAGTGTGGAAGGAAAAGGAAGCAGCAGCAATGACTGCCAGCACAGGATCTTGCTGCTCAGCTGCAGAATAAACAGCATTCAGTGACTGCTGGAGAAAAAGGAGGCATGTCAACAGCCTTGCCACCAGATCCCCAGCATTAACTAGAGGAAACTGAAGCCCTATTTCCACTGGGCTCAGACTGATGACTGGAAAAATGTTTCTCTGTTTACAGGAATCTGAAACCTTGTAATTCTCCTCTGTTCTCTCTCCCCCTCGCTCTCTCCCCTGCAGCCAGCCAATTGACAGTGGGCACATTTGGAAAGGAGGGCTTATTCCAACTTGAAACCTCTGTAATTTAATAAGAAAAATGGTTTAGGAACAATAGGAACCACAGCAGCAACGTAGACAAAGTATTTTAAAAAGTCCAGGTCCAGAAAAGATTGGACAAAGTGCCCTGGAATCAGAGATGCTGGTGTCCCCTGGGACCAGTAACAAGAGGACAAGCGCCTGACACCAGCACAGGCTGGGGAAGAAACAGCACCTGGAGGGCAGGACAGAGCTGTCAAGAGGCTTGGTAGGAGCTGGGTGCTCTCCTGCAGTTGTGTTACATTTATATTCCAGCACCAGCATCTCCTGATCCTGAAATTTGCTTCCCTTAAAAGCTGGAACCTGAGCACGTGTACCGAAATGTAGGTACAGGCTGTGACTTGTGTGCACTCTCCCTGTGATGAGCACAAACAGGCAGTGAAAAGTTCAGATATTTTTAGAAAGAAAATTCATCTGAAATATAGGCTGTATTGAAGAAAAATTCTGATACTGTATGAAAAAATAGACCTCTCCTTGTCTTTACTAATTCATTTCCCAGGTCACTGTTGACTCTCCTGGGGTGGGCTCTTCCCTCCTTTCTCAGCTCTGGTTTTATTTACAGAGAGGCTGTTGAATTTCCACTCTGACTAGAGGAAAATTCCTTAAATTGCTATATCAATCAGAGGAACAGCTTGTCCTTCTGTTTCAGTATTCATGGGGTAGAAAAGAAATGATCAGTAAAAGCAGAGGAGGATGTTTGGAGAGGCTTTTTCAAGTCCCTCTTGGACCCGCTGTGCTGTACATCAATTTACCTTGTTTTGAATTCAGGCAAAGCAGGAGCTGGATTCCCAGTTTAGATCCAGCAGTCTCTAAACTAGCAAAAGCCAGTAGTTCAAATGAAAGTTTCCAGTTTCAACCCCCCCGGTCCTCCTGCTATGTGATGTGCATTATTTTTATTGCTACTTGTCCATATTATATGTCATCATGGTTTAATGTCTCCATATTTAGTGTCTCTTTGGTTCATAGCCACATATAGGTTATTATTGTTCCCTGTTTTGGACCAAAGTTGAGAGATATTGAATGCAAAAATCTGCTATGGAGGTCTCATTGAGCTATGGTAATTGTTTAAAATATTTCCCCATTGGAAGGGGCTGCCCAGGGAGGTGGTGGAGTCCCCATCCCTGGAGGTGTTCAAGGAATGTGACACTCAGTGCTCTGGTCTGTGTGACAAGGTGGGGATGGGCCACAGGTTGGACTTGATGATCTCAGAGGTCTTTTCCAACCTAAAGGATTCTGTGATTCTGAGGTGGCTGAGAGCCCCCCTCAGCTGCTGGGGCTGTGGGTCCTGGATAACCTGCTGCCCAAAACACCTGGTGTGTTCCAGGTACTCATGCCAGCACCAGGATACCTTGGCAGGCAACCCCCAGTGCAGACACAAAGGTCAAAATGCAGCACATTGAGGCACCTCTTTTTCTACTTATGTTTTTTCCCTTTTGGGAGTATTATTGTGAATTATTTTGTAGGCTACTGCTGGATGGATCAGCTGTATTAATTCCTTACCATGTGAACATGGTATCTATGAGACACATCAGCAATTTTAGCATCCAAAGGTAAAGGTGAAAAGGGGAAGGAGAGAAAGCTCAGGAAGCTCAGTAGGAATTTACCTTCCTCAGACTTCCTCCTGTTTCAAAATCAGCAGTGTTAAGTCTGTAGTATTAATTGGGGACTGTGAGTGTTTGAACACCAGAGATACATTATTTACCAGCAGAAAATTCTGGCAGGTCTGAAAATTCCCCGAGATCCTAAGTGAAGCAGGAACCTTTTGAATTATTCAGAACCCGAATAGACAGCAATCATTGCTGCTGTTGTAACAAGTTTATTATTTTAAATTATTATTTTCTGGTACTCTCCTGTGCACATTTATGCCTTTTTAATGCCTTCTTTCTTTATTTCACCTTGTATTCAGCAAAGACTTATAAATGTTCACAGGTGTGAGTATTGCCAGAGCTCCCCCCCTTCAGACTGTTTGCCCATGAGGGGTAATTGATCTTCATTAAGTATTTTATTGCCACCTGACTTGAGCAATTCCTGATGCTTGGCATGGGCAAAATACCAAGAAGGGCATTCCCCTTCCCCTCCAAACAGGCTGAGCCTCTCCCAGAGGAAAGAGCTGCCCCTTTTCAATTCAGTTTTATATTTTGAGGCCCAAGTGTTGGAAGCTTTCTTTCAAGAGATTTTTCTTTCTTCTTCCCCTTTAAATCTTGTAAATAGGCTCCTCTGCTTCTTGGGAAATTGCAGTTATTTTTGGAGCAGTGAGTTCTCATTAAGGCAGAACGTATTTACGGCAAAAGGCATCAATGCAGGTGGAGCCATTCCTGCACGATGGGGAACATTGCGTGGGGCAGTTGTGCTGCACCCCCATGGCAGATGTGAAGCCAGCTGAGGTCGTCCCCTTCCATGTGGGACATGTGGCTCCTCTGTGCAGTGAGAAAGCCCCGGGCACCTGAAAAAAAGATCCATGCTATTGACTTCTGTGACCTGTGCCTCAAGGAAAGTCAGTTAGAAAGGGCAGGGAACAGGGAGCGGCCAAGGGGACGTTGGTTGATACGTGACTGTCACCAGTTTATCTGATATTCCTCCGGTGCCACGGGATCAGAGCTGCCAAGGAAGTGAGTGGGGGCCAGTGAGTTTCCAGAGCATGGAGGGTGAAAAGGACAAACAGTCCTCTCAGGTAACCTAGGGCTCTTTCCAAAGAATCGGGACCACTTTGTCCTGATCTCCCCTCCCAGACCCACTATAGACACAGATTTACTTTGGCCCTGCTTTTGTGCAGAGATATCCCTGCATAATCTCTCCACTCCATTTTTCATGGCTTTTAAAAAGTGGATTTGACAGTGGGAAGCACTGCTGTTGTGATAGCCCTTAGACTGGACTCCTAAAAGAAAAAAAACCCTATTGTCATTAGAGAAGAGCTGAGGGAGCACTGTTTGGATTGAGTTGGATCAGTCTGGGCGATAGGATTCAGCATTCAGGACTGAACTGGGGCTGAGCCTCTTGTTTTGCAGCCATAGAGTCCCACAAGCTGTTCCCCTGGGAGTTCAGCTATGGATACCAGACACCTTATCAGGATTGCCACAGCCTCCCAGGAGCTGCTGCATTTCTAGCTGAATCTGTCAGAGAAGTGCTTTTAAGATAACTTCTGTATCTGAACTTTTTCCAGAAAATCATAGAATAATTTAGGTTGGAAGGGACCTCTGGAGGTCACCTCGTCCAACCTCCTGTTCAAAGTAAGGTCAACTTCAAAGTTAGATCAGGTTACTCTGGACCTTGCCCAGTCGAGTTTTGAATGTCTCCAAGGATGGAGATTGAACAGATTCTCTGAGCAGTGTAAACATTCTCATGAATTTTTTTCCTATATCCCATCTGAGTTGTCCTTACTGTAACTTATGGCTGTTGCCTCTCCTCTCTTTACTGTGCATCTCTGAGAGGAGACAGCTCTGCTCTTCTATTTAGGTTGTGGAAAACTGCAATTAAACACCTCCAGAGCTTTTTCTAGTGAGCACTAAAAAAACTTGGTCGTCTCAGCCCATGTTTGTGTGTTCTGTGCTCCCTGATGCCTCAGTGCCCCTCTGTTGCACTGTCTCCTGTTTGCCAAGCTCATCCCTATCCTTAGAAGCCCCAAACTGGACCGAGTACTGCAGATGCAGCCTCACAGATGCTACGGAGAGGAGGATAATCCCATCTTTTGGCTAGCTATGCTCTTGTTAATACAACCCAACAAGGTTACTATTTATTGCTACAAGGGCACACAGCTAATTTCTGTTTAATATCAACCCCAACCTGCTGAAATAACCCTTTACCAGTGCCAGACTGGTCATGCACATGCTGGGATAGGATTCTGGATTCAATCCTGCATGGCCAATATTTCTTGGAAGTTCAAATATGAGAGCTGAGCTCCAAGGGTTCATGAGACAACCACATCATTTGGTCAGACAAAGAGATTTTTCTCCACTGCCTGTAAAGATTCTAAAGATATTCTAATCACTGGAGAAGAAATAGAATAAAAGCTTAAAGCTGAAGTCAGATACACTGTGCTGCTGTGACAGGCCAAGAGGTTGCTATCCCCTTAGAGTGCCAGCATAACTGAAAGTGTAATTGCTTCCTATCTCAGTTCTGTCAAAATATTTGTGGTTAGTTTAAGTGCAGGGGAAGGAGATGATGATGTTTGTGGAGAAAAGATAGGAAGGCAACAAGCAGACTGCAGTTGGCTTGGGGATAGGAACCTACTTAGAGCTGCAGGCAAGAAAAACTACAACCTTTGCCTTTGAAATATGGCAGCACTGGAAAAGCCAGAACGTGAGGCGTCAGATATGCCATGAGAAGTCTCTTATGCATCCCAGGTATTCATATGTCCTGCTCTTTCCCACATGGGTGTTTTGAAGAGGCTTCTCTAAAGCACAGATGGTGGGTGAAGCCGAGTCCCACTGATTTTTTGAAGGGCACAGAACTCCCCTGAGCATCTTTGAAAAATGTAGTTAATTAAATTAGACTTGCTTGATAACTGAGTGGAATGAAAGATTGCTGTGGGTAGATGAATATACTGTTTAATTGCACAAAATTTGGTAATTTTGCATAGCTTTCTTATGTAGACTCGTAGTGGAAAGGGCTCATTTATGTCTGATACATCAGTTTCAGAACCCTTTATTGGTCTGTGGCTTGTCCTGGGGTTACAGTACTTTTGGGATGCTGTGGTGGAAGGCAGTTCAGAGCAGTGTGTTATGTAAGGTAGCATTCTGCACTATTTTTAAATTTTTATGATATATTCTAGTATTTTAATAAAATGAGACATGCTCTTCCTTTTCTACAATGGCAGCAAAATCAAGTCTAGGGCTGCCCTGCTTGACAGCTTGTGGCAGGATTATTAAAAAGAGTTTATTCTGGGGCTATATATAAATATGATACGTGGGTGGAGGCTGGAGAGAATTGGCTCATGGGTCACATCCAGTATGCAGAACACAACTTTCTCCTACAGATGCTGCCTGTCAATAGCATGGAACTTGCTCTGTCTTTTTTTTGTTGTTTGTTTGTGGGTGTTTTTTGGTGGTTTTTTTTTGTTTGTTTGTTTGGTTTGGTTTGTTTGTTTCTGTTTTTTTTAACTTTCACAAAAATGGGCTCTGTAGCTTTATCTGCCTCTTGGTAGAAGGAGATTCTAGAGCCCAGAGGTGGTGGGTCTCTGCCTTGCTGTCCCCACCACTGCCATTCTCCGTGTCCCACATGCACTGTGGAGTTTACCTGGAGCAGGCTACGTGCTCTCCAAACATGAGGCACGGTTAGTCTCAAGGCTGAAGCTGTGCTTCACATGGCATCCACACTGCCATTGCCTTCTCACTGCTTCTGTCCTCAAAACAAAGCCCACTTCTCTGTTTGTGACATTTTCCCCCCAATTCTTCCTTCATTATGTCTCCATGCAGTAACTCTGGGTATGTTTATGGACCTGATTCTCCATGGGTTCTAAGTCCAAAGCCATTTTGTTAGAGTTAGAATAAACATGTACCCTCTTTAATCATGTGAGCTCAAATAATCATGTGCAAACTTCTTAAAAGTTAACTAGAACTCATTCAGGTTTGATAGTTTAACTGTGGTTAAATGGATATTATCAGATTTTCCTGAATGATTCACCTCTGGGCTAAAAATAAAACTGGAGTCACTTTGGGTAATTTACAAAAGAACACAAGAAAGCAGGTTTTGGAGTCAAAGCATCTTCTCTTGCACGACAGCCTTGATAATTCTGTGTGAAGTCTGATCCAGGAGAGACAGGGAGAAAAACAACAAGGAGCAAAATTTGGCAGATTCATGGGTGTTACTCTGTATTTTTACTGTAGGAGCTGATGATAAGAATTTACCTAGCAGGCTTTTAAAAATTCAATAACGATTTTAAAAAACCTCACCAGTGTAGGGAAGGACAAGGGGGAAAAAAAAAAAAAGACCTGAAGACAAGATAAGTCATTAGCGATGCAAGGAAACACTGCTGTTGTCTTCAGGCTAAATCTATCAGAACAGAGAGCCATAAATCCAAGATTCATTGCTCCCTCTGCTCATTAGCTGTGTGAAACTGTGACTAAGCTTGAAGGTTAGTTGGTGTAGGGCAGTATGATTGTTCTCATTGCTCTGGACCAGGCAGGCAGCCATGATTCACACATACTGCCTGCCCTGAGAGGTGCCAGATTTCCACGAGTTTTTTCCATGAGGGGGAAGATTCTGCAGCCTTGTATGTCTTCTGGCTTCATTAATTTTTTGCCTGGACAAAAGGAAAATTATTCGAGTGGATCTCTCATTTATTAAAGAAATTGAATTTGTTCACTAGACTAGACTGGGAATGTAACAGGCAGAGATGGAGAGCATGAAGGATACAAGCCCAGTGGACATTTTTATTTTAACAATGAAAATATGCAATCTGTCTCAGCAAAATACAGCTGCTGAGCAAATTAACTTGTGTTGAATGCTTATTGGGGGCCCACAGCTCATTCTTTTGTTCTTCATGTACAGCAAATGTGTTTTTCTGACTAAGAAATAATAGATTGTGGCTCTATAGAGCCTTTCATCAGATGATCTCAAAGTACTTGGCAAACATTAGTGGTTTGCTGGGGAGAGACTAAACCTTGCAGTATATCCAGTACCTAGAGAGCAGGGTGAAAAGTACATTGCAACTGCTCAAGAGGGCTGCAAAATGTTCAGCTAATGTGACTAACAAATACCAGGTGATGTTCTCTGAAGGGATGTCTGGTGTTAAAGTCCAGATATTTCTATTTTCATTCATGACAACCTTAGGAGGATACAATAATGAGGTTCTAATTTATTTTTTCCCAAGCTAAGGTGTGTGTGCCCACCCAAATAGCCAGATAACTTTAGTGCAGTGTCTGTGAGCCCTGGCTCCCTTCCAAGTCTTTGTTCCCATTTCCCCACACTGCTCCTATGGAAAGTAGCCCATCCCACCTACCAGCTGGGAATTTCCCTGACACATGGGCATTCTCTGGGTAACATGAGATTGGCAAATGGTGGTCTGTTGCAAACCCCCCCTCATCTAAGCAATAAAGTATGTCAGGAGTGAGTGCCTGGATATTCAGTGTCAGAAGACTGAGCTGGAGCCTGTCTGTACTACACAGGCACGATAGGATGTTAATCAGGAAAGTCCTGGAGTTCTGGAAATTTGAGATAGGGACAGGACCAGTCTCCAGTCAAGTTCAGAATTATAGTAGAGGGTTTTCTCCCATCTTTTTAATTGCTCCTGCTTCACTGTCTTGAGTTAAAGCCTGTAGAAGGCACAGCTGACATTGCCTGTGTTTGCAGTTTTCAGGCTCCTGCTGCTTTTGTGCTGTTGTTTTCATCCACCATTCAAACCCAAGTTCACAGAATTTGAGCATCACATAGCTGCTCTGATGTTGGTGTTTTCACAGGCCTGGACAGAGCCGTGGCTTTGGAGTTGGAGTGGGGGGCTAGAGCTGCAAACCTTATACCCCATCCAGGGGTCTGAGACTCACAGAGGGGAAAATGTAAACTTCTGGATTAAGAAGTTATCCCCACAGTTCTCTATCTGGTAAGGGGACTCTCCTGCAGTCCAGGGCAGCAGAATCCTTAAAGAGTGAAAATACCACTGGGTAGTCACTTTGAAAGCACGACCTTATGAGAACCCCTGAGACTTGTGGTAACATTGGACATAAGCATGTGCTCTCTTTTAGACCCAAGCATGAATTAATTTGTAATGTAATTGTGTTATGAATGTCTCAGAAATCAGCAAACCGTCACCTCTGACCCAGCTCTAGAAAAAATTTGTGAGAGTCAGGGTTTCTTGTGGTCTGTCATAACCCAGTGGAGCAGAGGCAGGAGAATGGGGTAGGACTGAGCAAGCCACTGAGTGCAGCTCCTGAGAGAAAAAGAAAACTTCAGCTCTAGTAGAAGATTTACATAATGTCAGGAAAAGCGATTTAAATGCAAATAGCCTGGTAAGATTGTTAGAAATTTTGCAGTGGCTCTGGCAGCCAGGTGTAGCATAAAGAGAACAAGAGCTAAACAAATATTTCCTTCCTCTGTGAGTTCATTTATTCACAACCCAGGTTCATTTCTTTGGCAGGTATATTTTCCCCTTCATCTTAAAAAAACAAACAAAATAAAAACTTGTAAGAAGGCTGACTAACCCCTCTTTGCTAAATGCAACACACGGCAAAACACGCACCTGCATGCAGACAGGGAATAACCTCTCCAAGTGCTATGTAATACATATATTTGTTGAATTTGACATCAAGTTTCATGAAGTGAGGCAGACATTAGTGTTTTTAAACAAATTCCCTTCTCTCTCTCTTCTTGTATCATAGAATCATAGAATGGTTTGGGTTGGAAGGGATCTTAAAGCCCAACTTGTTCCACTCCCCTGCCATGGGCAGGGACACCTTCCACTATCCCAGGTTGCTCCAAGCTCCATCCAACCTGGCCTTGGACACTTCCAGGGATGGGGCAGCCACAGCTTCTCTGGGCAACCTGTGCCAGGGCCTGCCCACCCTCCAGTCAACAACTTCTTAATATCTAATCCAAACATACACTCTTTTAGCAAAGGGGAGCTAGTTAAAGTGTAAAAAAAATAAAGAAAAAATCAATTACTTTCAATCAGTGTGTAAACAGCAAGAAAGCTGCCCTGCTCCATTACAGATTTCATCCCTTTCTGTTGCAGGTGAGACTTTTTTCCCAAATGAGACTAGTGAGAACAATTTTGCAGCAATGCTTCGTGCTCCATCTCCTCAGCCCTGACAACTTAATGGCACAAGGCTGCAGCAGCAACTTTCCCTTAAAAAAGCACAATTTTCAATTTACTTACAAGCACAAATAAATAATAAAGGAAATGCCATTTGGCTGGAAGGCAGCCTATGTTTAATTCCAGAAGAAGAACTACACCTACCTGATGGGAATGTTGATGGATGAGCTGCCTGCCACGCTCAACTCAAGAAGACTTGAACAGCCGGATAAGCAAACAAATGTCAAACTGACAATTACCATTTACGTTTTCAGATAAAAATTTTGGTTGGGTGAACTTTGAATTAACCAAGTGAACTTTAATAGTTGCCATGGAACTGCCTGGTCCCTGAGCTGTTCCAGCTCCACCCTCTGCCCTGTCCATCCAGCTGCAACCCAAGCCTGGCTCCACACCATCGCCTGCCATGGCTCTTGGAGACAAATGGAGATGGGCAGACAACTCGTCATGCTCCCCCAGAATGTAGAGACTAAAACAGGCTTCCAGCTCCTCCCCTGACCTTATCAATCCTTTTGACACTGCCTTCCCCACGGCATTAAGTCTGGCTCCTCCTTTTCGTTTTCCCTGGCACTTTTGAAGCAGTTTTCCACTTCGATCTGAGTAGCCACTTGCTGAGGCTGCCAAAGGCACTGCCCTTCTGCCTTGGCATTTCTGTGTGAACTCACTTCTTCTGTGGTGCCTCTTTGGCACAGACAAACTATTTGTTTCTCTCTCAGGGACCCCAGACAGGCACAAGTTGTTAAGACAAAGCCAGGGTACAAAACCTCTCAGTACCCTAAGGGCAAAAGGCATCAGCAGGACACTGCTGTGAACTGCCTGGCACAACTTGTTGTACAATTAAACATTTGCTGGATCCCACCGTGTCCAAAATCCGTGTGCACTCTGGGAAAAGGAACACAAACTTTGCTCGTGGGAATGGCAACACCTCTGCCTGAGCACACACGGGATCAGCTCCTCCATCCCTCTGCCCTGGCACAGCTCCTGGAGCAACACACGGACTTACCAGCAGGAGAATCCAACAGTGGGGTTGCCTGTGTGCTGAAAATGTTCATATTCACCAGATTTCATGGAATCACAGAATGGTTTGGGTTGGAAGGTATCTTCAAGACCATCTCATTCCAAGCCCCTGCCATGAGCAGGGACACCTTCCACCAGCCCAGGTTGCTCCAAGCCCCATCCAACCTGGCCTTGGAGACTTCCAGGGATGGGGCAGCCACAGCTTCTCTGGGCACCCTGTGCCAGGGCCTGCCCACCCTCACAGGCAAGAATTCCTTCCCAGTATCCCATCTAGCCCTGCTCTCTGGTAGTGGGAAGCCATTCCCCTTGTCCTGTCCCTCCATGCCTTGTCCCAAGTCCCTCTCCAGCTCTCTTGGAGTCCCTTTAGGCACTGGAAGGGTCTCTCAGGTCTCCCTGGAACCTTCTTGTCAAAGTGGTATCCTGCTGAGGATGCAAACTCTTTCTTTAACTGTGAGCCTTGACTTTGCAGCTTTAGTAACCTTTTCAAGGTAGCTTTTGTGTGCTGTTTATTTACATTCCATTATCCAAACAGAACTGCATAGAAGCAGCAGCTGAAGAGCCACATGTGGTATGAAACAAACCCTTCACAGGAATTCTCAGTGCTTTTTTCAGGACACCAATTTATCTCTTCCAGAATTTGTGCTAATCCCTGCACTCTCAATTCTTCCAAAATTTTGCTGTACAATAATTTTTTTTCCCAGAGGCCTCCAGTAAAAAGTTAATAAATGGTTTCTTTTTGCCCTTGAATCATCCACTGGAGCAGGTGAAGTTCTTTAGCTGAAGTTTTCCTTAAAAAGTCTGGTTGGCAGTGCCATGGCAAAATCTTAGTCCAAACAGGTAAAATTCAGCAAAATTATCAAGAACTAGAATACAAGAGAATATAAATCCAACAAATTCAATGATGGGCATGGCATGTATGGATTTACAGGGATCCTTCCACAATAAGTGAATTCAAGGCCAGATTGGATGGGGTTTGGAGCAACCTGGGCTAGTGGAAGGTGTCCCTGTCCATGGCAGGGGGCTGGACTGAGATGATCTTTAAGGTCCCTTCCAGCCCAAACCAGTTTGTGGTTCTCAACCTTCATGGCAGATCTTTGGAAAAGCTTTAAGACCCTTGGTTTGCCATCTCCTCATTCACAGCAGCTGAGGGCACGGCCAGTAGGAAGAATAAATTCTTCCCACTGTCAGCAGGCTGCATGTTGTGTTTTCCAATCTGCTCAAGTCATCCCAGGGATCAGAGAAAACAGGCACATTAAACACCAGCACGGAGCCACTCGGCATCAGTGGGGAGGCTGTGCCATCTGATCCCTCCAATGCCAAGAGCTGCAGAAATGCCTTGGGGACCTCTGCCCTAACATTCAGCCAATGTTTCAGCTCTTTCTGGCACCAAGACCCCCTGAAATCAGCGCTGGTTTAGCCTGAGAGGCGACTGTAGGGTTTGACCCCGTGTATTTATAGTAAAAAGAAGCATGAAATGGAAATCAGTTCCATTTCTCACCAGGCCTATTTTCCAATCCAGAACCCAGCACCCTTCCCCACAGCCTGGCAAAGACAGATAGATTTCTGCAAATGAAAACTAAATGCCAAGATGATGAGGGCAGTGGAAAAGCTGGAGAGGCTGCAGATGGAGAGCACCTCATGCATCCCTCCTGCTCCAAGAGCATCTCATTCCAGCTGCAGGACAGCTGTTACGTGACTAAATACCTTCCAAATCTCCAGCTGAAGCCACGTGATATTCCCTTTTATTGAAAGGAGAGGGTATTTCTCATTCAGTCCTCTCTAAATTCAAACCACACAGACTTTCCTGTGCTCCTGACAGAGCCTGCAGCCTTATCTGCTTTAAAGGATCAGCAGCTAAACCGCAAAATTTCTTTCTGTGCTTGAGTTTATGTCTGATATTAATCAGGCTCGGGAAAGATTCTTGGTGTGCCTTTTTCCTTCCATAAAGAACAGAAGTAATTTTCAGAGTCATTTTTCCCAGGGACACTGGATGAAGGATTTGCCTGCAGCAAGGAAGGCTGAAATAGGGGATTTTCCATTTTTGTATTTAAGGAAAAGGATGTATTTTTCTTATTTCAAGTTTCGGCCTTTATTTCATCTGGCAAGATGCAGCACTCCCCGTGAAATGACATAAAGATCAATAAAGGACTAAATGGCTGGAAACAAAAATGATGGAGTTGACCTTTAAAGGAAAAAATAGATATTAGACTGTGTTTTCAGCAAACAATTATTCCAGTAATTAAACCACAAAGCCCTGAGCATCGATTAGATGCTAAAAATAAGATCTTATTATGGCAGAGACTCATTTTCATGCAAATACTTGGGAACAGGAGCGCTGTCCAGTGCTAGCCACAAAAGGAAAATTAACTTGCCTATGTTTGCTAAGAGAAAAAGTCTGATCCCACATTCTTCCTGCATCCAGAACTGAACATTGATTCCCACTGTGGCTCGATGCTCTTGTAATGACACATCAAAAGGGGGCTTGAGGTCCCTGACACCAGTTCAATACCTTGCAATTGACTTCTTGTATAACTATGGGCAAGTAAATGAATCTCTGTCCTTCCAATTCCCATCCTTACCATGGGAATATTAAGGACATAATAGATCACATCCAGCAGGTCTTTTCTGTTTCTGTTGCTTCTGTCAGAGCCTCTTCCTCCATACTTTAATAGCCCCTACCTGGATGTGATATCCTAGGAGCTGACACAGTACAAATATTAAATCACAGCAAAATGGGATTATCCAGAAATAAATGTTCTTTCAGATGCTATTATTTTAAGGATGGAAGCACCCAGGATGCCCAAGAAAACCAACTGTATTTTTCATTCCCTGCTCTCATTAGCATCCACTCAGACTGTATTACTTATTCCTGAAGATAAAACATCCAGAAAAGCTTTTAATGAACGTTTGCAAGGAGAAACAAATTCTTAAATAATTACAGGACCAAAGAGGGAAGATTTCTGCTGCTCTGAGCAAGTATTTGAGGCAGAAATTGAGCCTGACCTTACCCCTGTTCCTGGAAGGAACATGAAAAAAACATGAAAAACAAACCAAACTCAGCCTTTCTCTGTATTGGGGTTGGACTGGATGACCTTGAAAAGTTCCCTTCCAACTCAAACTATTACCTGACTCTATGGTGAATCCTCACTAACCTCAGCAGAGTTGCCCTGTTCCATCAGAGGACATGCCCTGTCCAGGTTTGCTGTCACATCATCCCCTGCAGTGTCCACTGACACCTCAGGAACTTAAGGAAAACTGTGCATTCTCCCAGGAGAAGTTTGCCTCCAGGGAAGAGATGACACCCACCTGCTATTCATCCACCTGTGCCTGCCTGGACTTCACGCTCGGGGCCAAAGAAGGTTCCATGAGAAGAGGGTGTTTCATTTAATTCACTGTGCTCTGAGCTCAACGAGAACCTGACCAAAGACTCACACACACTACATATTAAAGCCCCAGTTGGTCAATACACATCTCCACTCACAGTAAAGTTTACAATTGTGAAGTCTGAAAACCTGGGGAGCATCCTTATCCAGCTGGGGAAGAAGAGAATTAAAATGAAATAGTTTCATCAGACAGATGAAGAAAGCGATTTCCATGGAATCATGGAGTGGTTTGGGTTGGAAGAGACTTTAGAAAGCATCTTCTTTCAACCCCTGCCATGGGCAGGGACACCTTCCACTAGCCCAGGTTGCTCCAAGCCCCGTCCAACCTGGCCTTGGACA
>JAWWEE010000025.1:16020472-16033365 GCA_035221455.1 Xenops minutus
TGTCTGTCGGTGTCTGCAGGGAGGGGTCAGGGGATGGACCAGGCTCTGCTCGGGGGTGCCCAGCAATGGGACAAGAGACAATGGGCAGGAACTGATGCCCAGCAAGTTCCACCTGAACTTCTGAGGGAGAACTTCTGTACTGTGTGAGTGACAGTTTGGCCAGAGAGGGAGTGGAGTCTCCCCCCTTGGGGATAGGATATTCCAGAACCATTTGGACACAGTCCTGTGCCATATGCTCAGGGATGACCCTTATGGATGGGACTAGATGACCCACTGTGGTCCCTGAAATTTCTGCCCTAGGACTTTATCTCTCTCTCACGTCCTTAATTGAGACAGACCAAAAAAAGAGATTACAAGGTGCTGGAAAGAGCTAAGAGAAACTAGGAAGGCATACAGAATACTCCAATGCTATTTGAAGAACAAAAGGTTTTAAATCAAAAATCAAATCACTTAGCTAAGAGCTTCAAAGTTGTTTAACAAGCAGCAACTGTTCCTCCGTTTCCTTGGGTCACTGCTCTCAAATAATGATTTTGGAACAATTCATCACCACTTTGTCAACAAAGCTGCTGGGCAGTAGGTGCCCAACCACAGCAGCTGAAGAGCAGAAGCCATCAGACCTTCAGGTGGCTTTTAACCTCTTCAGGGACCATTTAGCTCTAAATAAATCCAAGCAGGCTTATATATACACCCTCACTCCACCAAAGGCAGGCAGGTACCTCTATTAGAGCATATTTTCTGGCTTTGTTCCTTCCTACAAAGCACAGCAGACACTCATGGTAAGATCTTGAAAAGCAAAACTGTTACTTCTGCATAAAGGACAAATCTAAGCCCAGCAATTTAGTTTTCAATGTGGCTGTTCAAGCTGAAGGAAATGCACAGGTAGAACAAACAGCACAGCTGAGTCTGGTTTGTACACATGGGGCTCTTTTGATTAGCAAAATACCATTTTTATTTCAAAAATAAAAATAAAATCCCAGACACCTGTTTGAAGTAGCTGGAGGGATTTTTCTTGTTCACAGTTGTTAAAACCATACCTAGAACTCCTGTGCCCAGGACCAGACATAAAAATTTAACCACTTTACTTGGTAAATTGATTTTGTCTAGTAGTGTAACAACAGGCTGATTACTGGGGTATGCAGAGATGGCCTGAAAGAACAGTCACCCCATTCCACGTGCCAAACGACAGAATATGTAAAATAATCAAAACAGTGACTGGGAGAAAGCTGGTATCTGGAACAAGAATGATAAGGGAACAAGTGGGACACAACTCCCCTCTGCCTGGTGATCTTGAGAGGGGCTGGACATCAGCAGACTCCCCTGGAGGAGAGGAGAGGAGAGGAAGGAGCAGAGGGTGGGCAGGTGGGAGAGGCTGCTCAGCAATGCTGTGGGCTGGATTTTGTACATATGCTTGAGAGCTGCCACAACAAAAAGTCAGACCTGGTCTGACCAGCAGCTTGGAGCAAGTCTCTAAACTAGGAAAGGATGGGCTTAACTGGGGAAACATCAAGAACAGCATGTCATTTTAAGCAAAACCTCTCTTCACTCTAAAAAAAGCAGTGAGCTCCATCTCCCTCTGCATTTTCAGCTTCCTCTGGTCCTTCCTGTACCTATTCTGGGCAAAAATCCAGAATTTTGTTCCACAGATCTAGCAAGGAAAGAAGAATTTCTACACAAAAGTATATTCACCGTAAAACAGTCTGAAGAAGTAGAGCTGCCTTATTCTTATGCCTTCTTCTACACATGTATAGGAAGCACTACTTTTTCTATTTTCATGGAGAAATATTAGTACAATATTTCATTCAGAAATCCTTTCTTTAGCTCATGCTGCTTTTCTTCCCACCCAAAGACAAGTGCGTGCTCTGACAACTCTGCAGGAACACTTAGCTCCTACAATCCAGCACAGATAAAAAGCAATAACTCTTCTTCCAACAAAGTAGGTGAAATCTGTTTTACTGAGTGGGAAAACAATGGTAGGAAGTCAGCAGCAGAAGAAGAAAATAGGAACTACTGATTTTGAGTCCTTCATTCTGTTAATTCTTTGTTTAAATGACATTTCTATGTTTCCTGTCTGCTGGCAGATGAGAACATAATGTGCAGAGAGCAGCTCAGGACAGCTCTGGGACAGCCACACTACGATCCCAGGGATGGGATGCAGCAGTGGGAGCCAACAGACCTGGATTCTGTTCTGCTCCAGGCGCTGACTCACTGTGTAATTTCTATTCCAGTCAATTAAATCTTTCTTCTTCTGCCTGTTCATTTTGCACAGCAGCATCTGGTAACATTTGCCCACCTTTCCTCAAGCAGATGGAAATCTACAGATGAAAAACTCTGCAAATATATGAAGCATCAATGAGCAAAGCTCCAACTTCCACCCCAGGGAATGGCAGGAGCTGTGTCAGGGGAGGGTTAGGTTGGATATCAGGGAAGGGTTCTTCCCCCAGAGGGTGGTGGGCACTGAACAGGCTCCCCAGGGCAGTGGGCACAGTCCCAAGGCTGACAGAGCTCAAGAAGTGTTTGGACAACACTCTCAGGGACAGGGTGGGATTGTTGGGATGTCCTGTGCAGGGCCAAAAGTTGGACTCTGATGCTCCTTGTGGGTCCTTTCCAGCTCAGAATATTCTGTGATTCTTTGAAGGCCTGTACAAGGAAAGCTGCAGGAAGGTGGCTTAGGAAAACAAACTGGATGTGCTCTGCAAGAGCTGAACCTTAATTCAGTAACAGGGTTGTGCCTGGAGTGCACGTTTATGAACAACCTTCATGGGTTTGTGAACTGGACACAAACTTTGAAGCATGTGGAAAGTAAGATAAGTGATCCTGTTAATCTCAGTTTCACACAGAAAGTAAACACTGAATACAAAAACACCAAAGCCTGGCCATGAATGTGAGTTCAAGATGCAAACACAGATTCAAAGCAGGACTAATAAGCCGATACTTGTAAATACCAAGCACTTATTAACACATTTTATAAGATTAACACCTGCGTAACAGCAGATAACACACACATCATTAAGTAATCAGCTAGTCCTCATTTACACACAAAGGTGTATTAACACACATCATGTACAGCTTGAGCTTTAATGGCCACACTTCAGAATTACATCGAAAACTGTTTAATCCTGAATCACTTTGAGCAAATTCTGAAGGGAAGGACTAGACAGGGAGGTGGAGGGGCTAGTGGAGTTTTAAACCAGTTTATCTGGACCGCAAGCAAGTGAAGACTGCAGTTTTCAAGTTCTGTATGACTGACTTCTCACTCACAACATCACACCACTTTTCAAAGAAAATAGTACTTTTTTTGACCTGCTGACCCTCCACACTTTTAAACCCAGGAATGAAATGTAGGAATAGGTTTCCTTGCCAGCCAGCTCCTCCCTCTTAATTCTAGTTCCAAGAACATAATGAAACTAACAGAGGAAGTTTCTGAAACAAGGAGGAGTACTGAGAAGAAGAAAACAAGGTTAGGCCTAGAGGACTGTTATTAATTATATAATCCAGCCTTTGGGTAACTGGACACTTAGGGAAAGGGGCTGAGAGAGTATCAGAGGCATCAGCCTCTGCAGCATTATGTCATCTGGCCCGCTGCTTACTTAGGCAAGGTAAAGGATGTGCATAGGGACAGAAAAACAAACTCATTTATTTCAAGGACAAATGACTATGAATCTCCACAACAGCTGCTGAAAAAGGGCATGAAAATAATATATTCTGCTCCCATTTAAACTGATTCCTTTCCAAGGAGCTGGTTCTCCTGTTTCCTCCCTTCTGCCAGTCATTGTGCTGTCCTGCATAACACCTTTTTGTCAACTATGTTCTAAATTTTGTGCTTTTATTCTTTCAGTGCACATTAAGCTTGCTTTCTGCTGCCCAAGAACACACACAGCAAATTGTTATTACTCAAATATGCCAAAAGTGCAACTATTTTAGGTGAAGAATGGAAGACAGGAAGCGGTACATCACTTTTTTTTTTTCCTTCCAAATAAAATGTTAAGCTCAAACATATTTCAAATGCAATTAGGAGGAGGAGGAAAGAATAATCTCAAATACTTACTTACTTGCCAGCAAGGATTTTATTTCCTTTTAGGCAGTGAGGCAGGTGTCAAAATGAAGGATGGAAGAGAAATGTATTTTTAATAAAGTGAACAAATTATACTCTGCTTCATCAAAACAGGAGAAAAATGTCATGAAGAAAAAATGTTCAAGTAAGGAGACTGGTATTCAAAGGGATCCAGCCCTTCTCTGGACTGTGAACAAGAGCCATTGTACTCCTGAGTGGGAGCAGCATATTCTGGAGATCAGAGAGAATCAGCATTAACATACATGGCTGCTCCACAAACTAAGTAAATTGTTCAGATACTTGGATGCCATAAGTGGACTATAAACTTAAGACTCAGAGATTCTTGTTCTTGCAGCTCCCCAGCACATCACACTTTCCACCATCACACTGCCACCCATTCCACCCTTTGTGAGCCCCCCAGTCCTGAACATCTCTCCTTTTCCCAATTAGAGACTTGCCAGCTCAGGGTTCCTCTACCTCCTGCCACATTCACAGAATCCCACAATCATTTAGGTTGGAAAAGACCCCCAAGGTCATCGAGTCCAACCTGTGACCCATCACCACCTTGTCACCCAGACCAGAGCACTGAGTGCCACATCCAATGATTCCCTGAACACCTCCAGGGATGGGGACTCCGTCCAATGCCTGACAACCCACTGCCCACAGTTGCTGGTTCCCAGTATTGCCAGGCTGCTGCCCTCAGTGGCCACCTTCTCAGCCCTCCCCACAAAGATCCTGATCTCCAGCAGACACTGAACAAAACCCAGAGTTGGACTGTGATTTCCAAAAATCCCCTATGCACAACTTGGAGCATAATCTGGGCAGAGCTGTGGGGGAAAAAAAAAAAAAAAAAAGAGCTGTACCACAGTCTTTCACACAGCTTTTAGGAACCACAAAACAGTAAGACTCTTACTGCCTTGTACTGCTAAACACCTTGAAACAAGATCTGGTAAAATAAAATTAGCACCAGAAATGTGTCAATTTTATTTGTGGAAGCAACTTTCTGCTTTAAGTTCCAGCTGCACTTGCTCAGCACAAAAAGCAGAGATTGGTACAAAAAAGCATGAACAAATATACCAGCTGGGGAAGGAAAAAAAAAAAAAGGCGAGGGATGTGTGAAGGAAACAGCTCCATATTCATAAAGCTCCCTCAAATTGTACAGACCAAGATTTCACCAGATCCATAAGGGAACTCCTAGACATTATCTAGGCTCACAGTCTTATGCTGGACCAGGCCAAGGAAAAACTGTTCAACCACTGCCCTGCAGACTGAGCAAGCACAGGAAGGTTCCCTTGAAACAAATCAGCAACTGAGGCTCAGACAGGGGCTAGTACTTGCCTGAAGCTGACATGGGTTAAGAGCAGCAGAACCCTGACCTGAGAGAGCAGACATTGGCATTCTCTGCTGTGTACACACCCAGCCAAGCCTTTCCTTTCCTCCAAAATAAGTTCTATAGGACAAAATCCACTAATACACAAGATTCAGGGACAAAAAAACCACACCCTTTCACAGAGCATCAAGCAGGGATTCAGATATATCATACTTTTTCAGAATGTCAATAAACTTGTAGGGACCAGCTCAGGTTCTCCTATTTGAATTCCACTCTAAAGAGACAAGAATTTCTGTGCATGCTTCTACAACTCAGGCTCACTTTTTATGTGCATAAAAATATGTATTACCTACAAGCAAGTACAACTCCCCTGCATCATCTGCCTTCCACATGAAGTTCCTGGTTTTGACAGAGTTTCCAGGAAACACCTGAATGGATGTTATCCCAGTAGAAAAACATAAGTGATGGAGACCCAAGAGCTGCAACTTACAGTTGGGGATCAGGTTTATCAGTGGTTTTCAGTCCAGATACAACCTGTTATAAGTCAGCAACCAGAATCAGATTTCAGTGCAGTAGGGTCACATTTGATTCAGAGTGACACAGACCCTGAGCGAGGCTCTGAGACTTCACCTTTATGAGAAAACAAAGTCACATTTACATCACTGGCTGAACTGGTGGGCTTGCTTTATTCACAGCACCTAGTGGTCTACAGAGATGGACAGCAATTTGGAAGCCAAGTGATCTGCCTTAGGATATGATTGTTAAATAAACACTAAGCAGCCAGGACCTCGTGAAATCCTGTCAGCAGTAATACTTATCTGCACACATTAATAGGCCATTTTGAAGGCTATTCTATTGAATGCCAGTATTTCTGGCTTCTCTGAATGAAACTAAATACATCTGATTTGGAAACATCCTTAAAAAAAGCAACCAAACAAAAAACAACAGAAAAACAAACATCCAAACACACACAATTCAAGTGCAGCAAATCGCTCTGTCACACAAACTACAGTCTTGTGTGTTTGTCTGCCATGATTACTACTAAAACACTCAAATGTTTCAGTATAAGCAAGATTTTGTAGGCCGTGGCAAGACTGTGGTTAATGTTTTGGCAGAACAAATTTTCCATTTTGAGACCAGTTGGCTCTGTACAGGAATACCTAGACAACACTTCAGGGCTTGTACTTGGATAGAAGACAAAAAAAACAAGACCATTCCACTATTTCTTCGTTCATTGCAAGACTACTCTTTTCTCACCACCTCCACCATTCGAATTACGTGCCTAAAAAATACACAAGCACTCTTCAAAATACAAGCTCAACAACATCCACAGCCTCCCAGTCCATGCTGGTGGTATTGCCTCAGCTCTGTTTACAGTGTGATTCAGACATTTTCATAGCAATGAACTATGATGGCATGAAGAAAGCATCTGTGTCACCAAGGACTGAACAAAGGAGGACAGTTAAAAGTTCAGAAGGAACAATACAGAACTTTTACGAAGTCAGACCTTAATATTTCTATGCTTACTCAGGAAAGAATCTCTACTCCAACTATATTTTAAGCTAAATGATGCATTAGGGAGACTTAGGAAGAAATATATACATACATGCACACTATATAATCAGTTATTTGTGGCACAAACATCAATAGACTCTGTCTGTACAGCTCTGCTTGCCCATCTGACTGCTGTGACTGCAGAATTAATTTCTCAGGTGCCCTCAAAGGGCTATTGTTGAGACAAAGTTAGTCATGGTACTGCCTGGCACCAAAACCACTTTGGTAATTACGTAAGGTGGCAGCAACACCACTTGGAATGGTTGTTTACCAGTGACATTACACAATGTGAACTGGAACTTGCTCTCCAGAAGTGGCTGCAGTTCAGGATGAAATTCACTTACAGTTACAGGCACTTTGGAGAACTCAGATATCAGTGCAGGAACCAGAGAGAAAATGTGGGTCCTGCACAGAGAAGCAACTACCCAACACAGAACTGTGCTACAGCTTCTGGTTTCAGGTGTAGACTCTGATTTAGGAAGTGCTGGCCACCAGCTCCACCACATACAGGATTTAAGAACCAAATCACTGTACAAGTAGCAACGCCTGTGGCTCTGACAGTGGCCCTGCACAGCTCAGCCCAGGGCACACACAGCCCTTTTTTGATGTGCCACTGCTTGCACAAACCAGTAGCACAACCCATCGGATCAGGAGATGCCACACCAGCCAGTCTGAGCTCTCACCCTCTCCACTGTTTCAGCCACGAACACACCTACTTGCTGCTATCACCACCATGCACCTGCTAACTAATGAGCTCACTGTGTGCCTCTCCTCTAAAGTAAGTTCAGCAAATAATTTTGCCAAATGAGGGTGTGTTGATGCAGGCAGGCAAAGGAGGTGCTGGGAAGGTGCCAGGAGGTGCACAGAGCACCACGACCCGACGGGAAATGCGGCGCTGGCTCACACTGCAAATGAAAATTCCTGAGCAAACATGTACGTTTCCACTGACATTTGACAGTTATTAGGCAGTGCCAAAGCGTCAAGTAGTCACCGCTTCTGCATAACAATTGGCAAATGTTCAAGCACAGGGCAAACAAATCCCAGGCAAGTTGAAGGGAGATTTGAGGGGCTACAGAAAGATTTTCAGGTGTGACCCTCACAAACCTGTCAAAAAGAAAATGGTAAGATCATGAAAGTCAGCTTTGTTCCTTCTTTTCTGAAGCCTGAAGACCTCTTAGGTCTGATTTAAAAGCAAACATACTCCCTCTCCTAAAATAAGGTTAGAAGTGTGTCAGCTTTGGTTAACATTCACCAATCTGATTTTAAAAAGACCTTCAGGAACTGAAGCAAAGACCTGCCTGGGTCCCAAAACAATAAAAATGTTCTCTATATCCAAATCAGAATACCCACATTAAAACATTATTTATCACAGATGTGCCAAAGAACAGCTGACAGTGGGGACCCATTGTACTGTGTAGATGAAAAGAGTCTTTGCCTTGTACACTAAATCAGCATTTAAATCTAAATCTAAATTTAAATTTCTAAGCCTGGCTCCTTCCCCACGACCTCCAAAATCTGGGTATAACATACTGTTTCTTCATACAGGTTATCACACTGAGAAAACCAAACCAAACCTCCAAAACAACCAAACAACCAAAAAAAAATCCCTAATGAAAACATCACAGTGATTAATTGTGGGAAATGAATTATGAATTTCTCAGTTAAATACAAGAATAAGGATTCACGGATATTTGCCACTTTCTGACGAACACATGGCCAGGGCACAACTGAGAATTACCCAGAATTAGAACAAAAACTTGATTTCAGAGTGGTCTATTTTAGTTTTTCTCAGTCTAACCAATTAAAGTTACCAGAACAGTTCAGAAGTTTCAGTATCTTACAGACCCATCAGTAACTCTTACATTCAAATAGGCAGGTGCAAACAAAAGCCACCAGAGTCAAAAGAACTTGCAGCAACGTTTCCCTTTACCACATCCACATCCATTGTAAAGGAATAACTTAATTTTACATCTTTAATTTTCAATTTTTACATGTGTAATTCTGCACACCCTAACCCAGCACCAGCTCAGCCTCCTACTACCTGGATCACACAACATGTGTAAAACCTTCTGGCCCACAATCACCACTCAAGATGACCCAGTCTTACAGTTTAATCTAATTATTACTTTAACCATCCTCAGATGCTGTAAGTGTGCAGACGACATGGGATCTAAAAGGCTTGGGGGGAAAATACCCTTACAGCTCCAGGGAGATAATTCAAAATCCCCAATAAATAGGTAGTAAGCTGATCAGCTGACACAAGTTCTAAGGAACCAGGGGATGGGAAACAAGGAAAAATCTGTCTGACTCTTTCAGCCAAGAAAGAACTAGGCCTTCCAGAAGTACAAACTGATTTAGGAGTTCTGTAGGAGGGCTGGTGTCTTGTGACATGCACCGAACAAACCTGCACCAAAGGCTCCAATCTGGAAGCTGAAAACTTGGTTCCATACCAACATCACAGCAGGACTGGAGAGATTAGTGCGAATGAAATGCTTTGAAGAATGAAAAGCACTAGGTAAGTACTAAGTATTATTAAAACCCTAATGATACTTGGGACAGAGTGATTATTATTTACATGAAATTACTGTGAAAATATTGTTTTATTCATGAATTAAGTGCATTTCGTATTAGCTAAAGGAATCACTGATAAGCCAAGAAAACAGAAGTACTGCAGAAAAAAACAGTACAAAAAATCACAAAGAACAAAACAAACTACTTTCAACATGAAACCATGCCATGAACCAATACGACTCAGGTTGGCTGATGAAGACAACTCCCAACCAAGATGTTTAAGCTCTTCAGCTTCTTCACTAAGGCCAGATATGAACACTTAATTCTAGGAGAGAGGAAAGAGATTTAGTCCCATGGATAGAAAGGCTTTCTTTGACTTTTAGCTGGTGAAGAATAGGGACATTTTTGTTCATGGGCTGTTTTAATTACTTGTCATTTGTCTTTCTATCATCTCCAGATGAGACTCTGGCAACCTATTCCTCCTAGAGCTACTTTGTGTAGAAACAGCTCAGGGCCCAAGCTTGTATCTGGTCCACTATGTCCTTCTCTACATCTAATGTCAGCTGTCATTATTCTGCCACTCTAAAACATCAAAAATAAAAGCTCTGAGTAAAGGGTGGATACAACATCAAGACCTTGCCTTCCCAAATGCCCTGGCAGAGCAGTTAAAGACAGTGGTTCCTTCAGCTGCATTAGCAACACAGACCTGTGAAATTTGTGGCATCCAGAAGAACACAACTCCTTTACTCTTGGAACCTGTGAATTTTGGACTCTAGAAGATATGCAGGGGCACTTCTAAAAGTTTTTTTAACAATCCAATCCTCTAATCATATACAAGCATAGCACCCACTCCAAAATGTGTGCTAAAGACAGGGGGCCAAACTGTACCTGCCACAGAGAACATTCAGCTGAAATTTCTGAGAGAACAACCTTCCATTTCACACAATGAAAAACATCACCTCTTCATTCAGAAATTTACTTATGGTGGTAACCTCATTTCTCCAAGAGCACTGTATTTTATGTTCTAGAGTTGACAGGAAGTACCTGTACTTTTTTTTTTTTTAACATATGCATCATACTTCACCTACAACAGTAAAATTTTCCAGCCTCAGCAGATTTTGTTCCACTGACTGCACATTGAACGTAACCCACAACAGCTAAAAAGGGCTCTAACCTTTACATTTTGGTCCTGAACTCTGTTCATGCTTCTAAAACAGGAAAGTGGTTTGTTGCACATGACATTAGTTTCTCTGTATTTTAAATATAAAATTCCTGTTATCAACGGCAGCCTTTTAAAAATTCATCCTTGTAGAACAGCTGAACTTCAGCAAGCTTAGGTTATTTGAGAAAGAGCTTTGAAGTGTCTATTTCTAATCCTCTGATCTGAATGACAAAGGAGTTATTTGCAATTGTGAATCTTTAAAATGCAGAACTGAACGGATTCCTGTTTTTGTAACTTATTAACACAAACCCTACAATTCAGCCTTTACTCAATGTCTTTGTTCCGTTCCAAAGTGAAGCACTAGTGCTGTCTCTTAAGATGATTATGCTCTTGGTAAGCCAGTGTTTCCACGTGCATATTCTGAGACTCAACAAAAATTACATTTCCAAAGACATCAGAAATAACATTTGCTTTATCTGCTATTACAAAGTGACAGCCACAACCCAGGATCCCTTATTGTTCATGCATTTTACAAGTCTGAAAATAGATGGCAATAGGATCCACAGTTGGCAGAATGTCTCCAAAGCTGAGAAGAATTTTTCTATCAAATTTTATACAAAAGCAGAAAATGTAGGCCCCAGATCCCACATGATCCAGCAGATGCTGTTTCCAGCTTCAACAAGTTCTCATTCAGAAGCAACTGCCTCCATGTTCAACAGTGCCCCATGGATCACACAAAATCCTGTCAGCCTGTATAAATGAGAGGCCTGGTTTAGAATTACAGCAAAAATATAACACACAACTTTCATTTGGGAGAACTAAACACCTGCACTATCACCTCTTCCCTCTGCCATCTCAAAGGGATCACATGTACAGGTCATGATGATCCTACACAGAAAGGACTGTAGGCAACAACTGTGTATTCTCAAAAATGGTCTATTAAAATCTACATCAGAAAACTCATCTGTGCATCTTCCACATGGCACCTCTGAACTTGGAAAGTTACAAATTGTTGGTTCAAGAACGGCTCAAAAAGAAAACGAACCCACAGTTGCTATTTCAGCTCCATTTAAATCAGAGGGATCTTTTTCACTTCTGCTTTGGCACCTGACACTGCCTGCTATGGCCCAGGGGACGCGGGAGCCCCAAAGAAAGGCCAAATCCTACGAGTCCACACCTGCTCAAGATGCCAAAACCACTGGTGGAGTTGTCAATGTTGGTTCCAGCCATCAGGCACATGGCACTGCTTTCCACACACAGAGCTTCACCATAAGGAATGACCTAAAGCTGCAGTGGGACTCCCACTGTGACCCCCAAAAGGTGCTGGGGGAGCCCCACTATGAGGTGTGACTTCTTAAAGCTACTGTGGGAGCCCCACCACAAGAAATGACCCCCTATATATGCTGTGGGACCTCCACCGTCACCCCCTAAAGATGCTGTGGGACCTCCACTGCGATCCCATAAAGCTGCTGTGGGATGTCCACCACAACCCCATAAAGCTGCTATGGGATCTCCACCGTCACCCCCTAAGGATCCTGTGAGAACTCTACTGTGACCCCCTAAAGCTGCTGTGGGATCTCCAGTATGACCCCCTATAGATGCTGCGGGACCTCCACCGTGACCCCATAAAGCTGCTATGGGACCTCCACCGTGACCCCCTAAAGATGCTGTGGGAGCCCCAGTACAAGGAGCGATGCCCCAGGGCTGCCGTGGGAGCCCCACCGTGACCCCACAGCGCTGCCGTGGGCCCCCCGGGCCCGAGGGAGGAGCAGGGCCCTGCACCCTCACCCCGACACCCCCTGTGGGGTCCCACACACACCCACCTCCCCACAGCCCCTGCTGCTCCCGGTCGGGCCGGGGAGCCCCAGACCCCACACACCCCTTTGGCCTTGCACAGCAGCCCTGTGGGGACAACAGCGGCTCGTCGGGCACGGCCTGCCTGTTCCCACGGCCCTGCCCTGCCCTGCCCTGCCCTGCCCTGCCCACACTGGCTTCGCTCATCCACCCACTCCTCCCTGCATCCCTCCATCCCTGCATCCCTCCCTCCATCCCTGCATCCTTCCGTCCATCCCTCCCTCCATCCCTGCATCCATCCCTCCCATCCCTCCCTGCATCCCTGCCCGCCCTGGGCCGGGCTGGCGCTGTTTCTCGCCTTACCTCCTGAAGTCAAAGGGCATGTTGGTGGCCGGGCGGGCTGCGGGCACCGCCGCCCCCGGGCCCGGCTCTGCCCTCGCTGCCCCCGGGCCCGGCTCTGCCCTCGCTGCCCCCGGGCCCGGCTCTGCCCT
>JAWWEE010000025.1:16033465-16057038 GCA_035221455.1 Xenops minutus
CTCCTCCCAGGACTGACTCTGCAGACCCTTCCCCAGCTCTGTTCCCTGCCCTGGACACGCTCCAGCCCCTCAGTGTCTCTCTTGCAGTGAGATGCCAGAACTGGACACAGCACTTTGAGCTGTGCCCTCCGCAGTGCCCAGCTCGGGGGAAGCGCTGGCTGCAGGGAGCCCCCCGGGATGCCCCGCTCGGCCCCACTGTCCCCTCCCTGCACCCCACGGGCCCTGTCGGTGCCCTCGGGCCCGCTCAGCACCTGCACAGGTGCAGCACCTGTTCCCCCGCAGGGCTGGTGCAGCCCAGCGAGCTCAGCCCGGTGTGCCTGGCTGTCCACAGGCACTGCTCGTGTCCACTGGGCTCTGGCCGCCCTCCTGCCCTGCCTGCGGACACGGCTGCGGCCACTGCCAGCCCAGCAGCACTGCCCGGGCCCCCAGGCCGGACCGGGGCCACTCTCATGGGGTGGGTGTTTCAGGCTTTGTTGGGCATCTTTTGCATTCTCAGCATTGCAATGACAACAGCCCGTGCTTGTGAATGCAGCGTAGTCTGCATCTGGAGACAGAGTCAAGCCAAGGCTGGGGAAAGTCTCACGCTTCCACGTGCCCACCCCTGCACCTCTGCCTATACCCTTCCCAGCAGAGAGTGGGAGACCATTTACAAGAGCATGTAGTGACAGGACAAGGGGGAATGGCTTCAAACTGAGAGCAGACTTAGATTAAGAAGGAATTGTTCCCTGTGAGGGTGGTGGCACAGGTTTCCCAGAGAAGCTGTGGCTGCCCCATCCCTGGGAGTGTTCAAGGCCAGGTTGGACAGGGCTTGGAGCAACCTGGGATAGTCAAAGGTCTCTCTGTCCATGGCAGGGAGTTGGAACAAGATGGTCTTTAAGTCCTTTTCAATCCAGGCTTTTCTATAATGAGCTCCTTCGGTGCCACCATGGCTCTTTCACTTGCTCTTGAAAATCTTTTTTGCAATTTTATTGGGCGCAAGGGATTAAAATAAGAAAAAGCTCCCCATTCATCAGAAATCTCCCCAGTCTTGCTGTTTTGCCTGAATGCTTTTTTCTTGCATCCCTTCCAAGTACAGTGCAATGCATGTGGCTAATCCTGCATTGCTTCATGCATTGCCCTGGGTTGTTCCCATGATAATGTGACCAGCTAAGAGCTGGTCCCTGTCAGGGACTTTTTGCTGCTGCATTCAGCTTGCTGTCACTCACATACAATGCATGTTAGATTGCAGTGCAGGAGCAAAATACAGCTACTCTTGTTTTTTAAGCCTAAAAGCAGAGCAAGAGAAAGAGGAAAATGACAGCAATCTAAATATGCTGTGTGCAACACACTGCATTTCTAATTGACTCTGCAGCTTCCTTCATCTTCCTCCTGCTGTCCTCATCTCTTTACTTAGAGATTCACATCTTTCCATTTTTAACCTTCACCCGGAAACTAGGCACATACCTGGATCAAAAAAGAAATTCAGATTGAAACAAGCAGAGAAAAACTGCCAAAGAGTTGGAGTTGTTAATCAATGCCATAGTCTTTCAAAGGAAGAACGCATGCTGGGAATATTAAAAACTAAACTGGAGGGATCACCAGTATGAGAAAACACGGCATAACCACTCAGAAGCCCCCAGGGAATAGATAAAAATAGCTAATTTTTTTTTTTTTTTTTTTATCTCAGACACCTAAATTGTCCAACCACATTGTGCAAGCATATTCAGCAGATTGCTAACAGATCAGCCACGAATCCTGCAGCACTTTGTGTTGTGCTCCAAAACTGATCAACCCACTAAAATTAATGAGACAATCCTCATTTCTCATTAGGTCAACCAACTGCATTGGCATAGCCAGCGGGTATTATCTGTGGTGGAAAAAACCAAAACAAACAGTGCCTATCGAGTTAGAGTTACACAACTGAGTGCTCGCTGAGCTTCTGGCAAGGCCCTGACATCATTAGCTGTTATTAACTGTCTTGTGCAAAGATATCAATTCTCAGGAGCCAAGAGAGTGCTGAAAGGTTTACAAAACCTCTTCACTTGTACAGCAGACAGATCTGGAGGTGGCCTTGCAGAGTTCTTCCTCCTGCATGTTTGAGTCTCCTGAACACAACACAGTGAGAGCTCACGTTGTGGAGATTTTATTTTCCACATAAAAGGTCAGAGTCTGAAGAAAGCAATGGGCTCGCAGCTGCTTAGCAGTTGGGTCCAGCTCGCTTACATCCTTGCCAAGGGAAGAAGAAGTTAATGCCCTGAGATAAGACCCTCGTCACAATATTGTTTAATTACATAAGGTTTCTATCGAGCTTGAGATAAGAACAGGAATTTGTCGGCAGTCCAGCTGGGTGCGGCAGCTTAGCTCATGTTGTGTGTTAGAAAAGGAACCAAAAGCAAGGGGCTTATTCGAGGTGGTTGTCAAATCATTAGAACTGGAATGAGTAAACTGATACTGACAACTGATTTAAAAGTTAACTTTCTTTTTCATGTGAGCAAACCCCAACATTTTCCTGACAACACTAGACCTAAAACTATCGTTTCTATTTAAATTGCATTAGGATCATTAAATGAGCCAAACTGCTACTCTGAAATCACTAAGTCAGTATTTTCAGAACTCTTTTAACAGTGAAGAAACCGAAGCAGGAGGATGAATTGACTCACCTAAGACTACAGAGTAAGATCAGCTTCAGCTCTGTAATTAGCAAACAAATCCCTTCATTTGTAATTCTGTGTTCATAATTCATGCAGCAAAAAAGGATATTTTCCTCATTCCAGTTCACTTTATTATAGATAAATCAGATCATGGATGACTTTTTCTGGATTCCTAACTAATGCCTCACAACAGCAAAGCTAATACCTCCTTACTATAAAAAAAACTGTCCAGAAAGTGCTTTGTTTGAATCATCTTCCTGGACGTTTATTTCATAAATTTGTTTATGTAGGTAAAATTATTCATCTTCAGGTTTCTGAGATATTCTTAATTTCTGGATTATACATTATCCTTTAGTTTTAATTTCACATTAATAGGGTTTGTATTCATATTAGTTTATAGAACTTATAGTAATCGTTGATAATTCAGCCTGGAGAAGAGGAGACTGAGGGGAGACCTCATATGTATCTATAACTTCCTCATGAAGGGTAGTGAAAGGGCAGCACCAAACTCTGCTCTCTCTGACCAGTGACAGGATCCAGGGAACAGCTGAAGCTGTGTCAGGGGAGGATTAGGTGGAATATCAAGAAAAGATTCTTTCCCCACAGGGTGGTCGGGCACTGAACAGGCTCCCCAGGGCAGTGGTCATGGCCCAAAGGCTGACAGAGCATTTGGACAAGGAGCATTTGGATTTTGGGCTTGTTGGGATGTCCTGGGCCAGGAGCTGGACTTTGATGCTTTGATGTCCCTTGCAACTCAGGATATTCTGTGATTCTTTGAATCTATGAATTTTGCTCATCTCTATTTTGTAATCTCAAAGTTTCTCTTTCCCAGAAAAGTGTAACCTTGATCCTTACCTGTTCATCACGGTTTCAGATAATATAACATCCTGTAACACTCATATACGATTTGCTCTTTTGTTTTGTTTGTGATTCCTTACACACAGCTGAGTTTTATTTTAGTCTCTGGCTCATGATATGCCTCTTGCATTGGAACTGTGATGTGACTGGGTCATGAACAGTGTTGTTTGCTAAAGGTAAAGCTGAGTACATATAGTCATCGTTTAGGTCAATTAGGCTTCGTTCATCAATTGGGAATGTGCAGAGCTTATTCACTTGTACCTCTTCTGCTACTGAGGTGTGTTTGCTCCCAGTTGAACTGTGGCTTTTTGGGGGGGATGTTGTTTAGCAGGGCCCACCCCAGGACATTTCCCCCTGTGCTTTTATTCACAGGATATGCTTGTAGCACTTGTGTCGGGGTGGGCTGGGAATTGGAGTGAGCGCATTGCTCTGCAGGGCGTGTGTGCCTGATTATGTGTTGTGTTCTGCAGGGTGTGTCGCTGGCTGCATGGGGCATTGAACACAACTGCCGTTCAGGAAAAGGAAAAAACACTGTAGAGAATGAAGAGAAAATGTTATAAGGCATTTTAAAAATATAAATAACAGCGTGTGAGGAAATCTTTCTGAAGGAACAGGATGCGCATGGAGGTGAAGAATTCAAATACAAGTGCTGTGCTAAGTAATGAAAGCTCAGCCCTTCCTCTTAGGATTTTGGTAAGCTACATGCTGGCTGTACTTTTCAAATTCCTGGGAACAAAAAAGCAAGCTTGAAGAGCTGTTTTAAAGAACTTAAGTCTTTAAGTGTAGTATGTGTTTATCATTATCACATATGGTATGCTGTCCATCTATTTTTGTGAGATAGGACTCAAAAAATAGAGTAGACTAAAATCATATCTACTCAATTTACTGCATAAGTTCCTTCTTTATTGAGGAGCTGAGCTCTTTTCTTAAGAAGACTTAACAGCAACCTCTCTTCTTCCTGCTGAATAGGCAGAAGAAATAATCTAATTATTTTATAGCTCACAGGGCTGGGTACAGCTGCCGTGTGTATGTTTGAGTATGGAGAAGAGAGTCTGCACAGCCACATGGCCTTTTCCTTGTCCTGTACATTGAGCAAGCACATTGTTGGGCATTGCTAAGGGCAATCTGCCACTCTTAAAGCCCCTAGAAAATTTAGCCTGGTTTTCATACAATTTCTTTTTGTTTTCAGCTTTGTTTCCTGGCACCTTTTGGGTGCAAGGAATTTACTATGGGAAAGTCACAGCAAGCAGAACAACTTTGTGTTTGGTTTCTTTTTCCACTGTAGAAATGTACTCTACAAGGAAGTTTCAGCTCCTGTCACAGGCTTACCTCATGCTTTCACAGCATCCTATATTGGTGAGTGTTCAGTTTAGTTCACGAAAATGCAAACACCTGACCAAAGGTCATGGCCAAATGCAAGTTAACAGTTAACTAGAGTAAAGTCCTATAATAGAGGACTTTGAACACTAAGGTCCAGATCTCAAAAGAGATTTAGGATTAGCAGCAAGGGAAAGCTGAGGATTAGAATCTGATTCTCAAAGGTGCAATGCTCTCAAGTGAGTTAAATGCCTAAAATTCTCTGTACACTGGAGAGGAATAGCTCAGAATCTCAGGATTTGAGTGCCCTTAGCCTGTACACCAAGTGGTGAGATGCCTACATCAAGCAGTAGAAAATGCTCAGGAGAAGGGGACCTCCAAATATCTCACTGTGAAACTCATACAGGACCAAAAAAGTGTTTGCTTATGGGTTTAAGTAATACATTTGGCATCAACATCTAAGTTAGTCTTGTCAGTGAAAATATGCCTGGCAGATGAGCCATCCCTGTGCTTTAAATACTCACCAAGTGCTGAAGAGCACTGCCCTGAAAGCCAGTTCTGGACCTTTGAACAGGGAGTGCCCCGAGAAACCTGAGGGCACACAGGGAAGGGAGAAAAATGTACTCTGCCCAGCTTCTGAAAGCTGAGCCACAGTGTCACCAGGAGCACAAGATTTCTGGTGTCAGAATAGGGTGACTGGTTGGGGCTTCTAGTTGGGAAACAGTGATCATACTGACAGTACTCTGATACTGGTGTGGAGGTCCATGATTCACTGGTGTTAAATACCTCTCAGTACTCCTGAGAATTCCCTTCTGCCACGTGCAGCATGTCTAGGAAATTGGGTCCTTAGGATCTTCATGGCAAAACCCTCCACCTGATCTCTGGATGGACTTAGGCATGAAGAAGTAGATGACAGAATTCAGCCCACCCAGAGCAGCTGGGCACAAAAAGGAGCCAGACCTTGTGGCGCCTAAGGAAGCTTTCCCCAGAAGCTGTAGGCACTTACAGCATCTGACGTAGCTGAGGAGGGGAGGCAGAGCTTTCCTGGGTTGCTCTCATGAGTACAGGCGCCAGCAGTCTGCAAAGTTGCACTTTGGTGCCTGAGTGCTATTTTGGATCTCTCCCAGAGACACTGCACTGACATGGTCTCTGTGGGCGCTCAGTGCACAAGCTCAGCAGGGACTGGGGATGCTGTGCCTGGCTGGTTGCATCAAGACTGACCTTCTCAGAAAGGGTGGCTTCTTTAGGTATGAGCTGTGGAAGCCAGCTCAGACACCCAAATAGTTAGGCTGTGCTCAGGTCTCTGTCTAGCAGAAGGGAATGCTATCCTGTGGCCAGCAATACATGGAAACCAGCTTTTTACAAGGGAATGAGTCTGTGAGCCTACAGCATCACTGGATCATCACAAAGGCCCTGAGGCAGTAAACAAGTCAACCAAAACAAAACCTTGACAAGGAGGAATTTTTCAAACAAGGCGATGGAAGCTTTGTTGGAAGACTTGCTCAGTCCTACTGCTGTGCTCTGGGGACAGCCAGCTGTGCTGCTGTGGCTGAGCAGGTTCTCACCCATCACTGGACCCACTGGAGCTGGCCATGTGCGTGAGATGTCAAGTAGCACTTCACTGACTTACTTCTGGCATGTCCTCTGTGCTGCCTTATCAGCATTCTCAGTGGTTTCCTCTAGAAATTGTGCGGCATTCAGGGAGCTGAGTAAACCCAGTGGGACATTATAGACAAGAGGTATATACCGATTTTTTCATGTTTTTTGTAGTAAGGATATGGATTTTTAATTACTGTCTCTCCTGCAAATGGGGCTTGTGTTTTCCTCATTCCTACTTGGTCTCTTGGCAGTGCCTGTGATGGTCAGTGTATTGGGGAGGTTTTGTCAGTGCTAAAGAATCTGCTGCAGAAGTCAGGGCGTGGCTAGAGAAAATCTTTTATAAATAGGTTTTATTAACCATGTATTGAATTAAGCCTGAAATCGTTGTCTCTGGCTTTGTGTTGGTTTCACCTGGAGCCCATGAGCTCTGCAATTTCAAAGTGTCATTGTCAGGGTATGATTTAGGGAACTGGGAACAAATGAGAGCAGATAAGTAGGCAGGTTTGTTCAGGAACTTAGATGTGAGGATAAGTTTCAGCTTAGGGCAAAAGCTAGGAGGAGATGTACCAGGGGAGTTGAGTCATCAAAAATTAAGCTCAAGGAAAAGGTCCCTTTCAAATGACAATGTGCAAAATCAGAAATCGCTAAACCAAAGTGACTTGAACAAAGCAACAGATAAACACTTCCATAAAACTCCTTCATCCTTTAGAGGAAGCCAGGCCCAGCAGCCTCCAGATTTCACCCTCGCCAAAGAAGACCCTCTCACCCTGTCTCCTGTGAGGCCACTTCAAGGTTTTTTGCTCAAGCTTGTTGTAGAAGAAACAACAAAATCCTGCCCTCCTCATGCTGTGATAATAAGCCTGGAGTTAGCCAGGATTTATTTTAATTGGACTTCTTAACTTTTTTCCTGGCACTTTAAAGTTTATGAACGGAAAGGATCAGTCTGACTCAGAGACTGGGCTACTTCCAAGCATTAATCTTAGCTGCCATATGTTAATGTCGTTTGGCTCTGGTGCATCCTATGGTGTAGCGATGTCTGTACCCTTCCATCTCTGGGGTCAGAGGCTACTAAAGGGAACATGTCAGAGACTTGGGCAGATTGTGATTGCCTGATGTGCAATCTACAGGCTTTTGATGAGGTTGTGTGAGGAAGAAGGCCTAGAAAACATCCATATTCTGCTCTCTTGAAGTTCATTTTTTATCATTGCCAAAATTATAATGTCCAGGGAAATTCTTTGGCCTGTACTCAGTCTGAAATCTATATACAGGTGTTGGTTATCACAGAATTGAGCCCAAGGTAATAAACCTTGACATACTGGCTTGGTTTCAGTGGGACAATATTTAGCCTGTTCCCTTTTGTTGGCTTCATAGTATGGGCATAATAAACACATAAAGATGACTGTCCTGTTCATCATTATTTTTCCAGCACTAAAACATGAGTCTCTCATTATTTGTCTTTCACTTTCTTCCATTCTCCGTCCCAAATGTTTCCATTCTACAGTAACTATTTTCAAATTTTATCCAGCATTTGAGGGTGTACTCACAAAGTATTTGGTGTTTCCCTGCCCCGTCCTCATCTTCTTACTCACACACTCTCTTCCCTGAAATCATCATGGGAACAACCCTATGCAAAAAAAAAAAAAAAAAAAAAGAGAGAACTTTCCAATTCTACTTATTTCAATGGAATTTCCCTGATGTCCTTTTTCCATGTCAGTGGATGTTTTTGCTAACTACAGTCATGTGAACAGCAGCAGGAAAATGAAAACTTTATTTCAAGGGTATTCACAAAGCTTAACATTGTCCTGATGAAACTAATTTTCCTAGATTCCCTCTCAGGCCAATGTGTAGGGAAAGGTTTCCTCCAGAGGCAATTCAGAGCAGTAACCTTATTGCATGGAGAACATAGGTTATCCAGACAGATTAAGTCCTTAAGCCTAAAACTGAAAAGCTTAAAAAGATTGAAATGCACTCTTGTCCAGGGGAGTTACAGTAGACATATATCTAATCCCACTGTTGTAGACTTGTGCCTTTTTTGCTGACGTGGAGAGAGATGTTCTCGGTTGAGTAACCACTGGTTTATTGTACAGGACCACATCCCTCAGTCCTCTTCCCAGCTCTGAGCCAATTTTCTAAGCAGTTCTGAGCAGGGAGCCCTCTGGCCTTAGTTTTCTGCATGGGAAATGATGTAAATCATCATGTTAATTAATGTAAGGCTTTACTCCAGGAGGACTGAGATTTGATGGACACCTGATGGACACTCAACTACAGCTAGCAAAGGCTTGAAGTTGAGATGTTGGCTTGTGACAATGTGGGTTTGACAATGAACAAAGTACGAGAATCCACGCACGAAAGTTTCCCACACTGCAGGGGGATTTTCTGCGCACATTTTACATTTTGCTATTTCCCCACTGCAGGAGCTGGAACAGTCAGGCCAGCGTTGGGAGCGTATGATGACAAACGACAGTGCGTTCACTTGCCATCCGGAGACTCATCACAGTGACAAGCTGGAGCTGTAGAAGATAGAGATGAGTCATGACTGGAGCTTTATGTAAATGAGGAACCTCTTGCATTGCATCCCCTGTACCAGTGGGGCCACGTAAAGTTCACGTCAGTGACGTTGCGTTCCCATGTCCCCGCTGACTGTGAGGCAGGGCAGGGAAATGGGGTAAGGCAACTGTGGTTACCCCAGAGAGGGCAAAAGGCCAAAGCTGGTAGTGAGCCCCTGGAACAGAAGATTCCTTCCCAGCAGTGATGCCTGGAGAAAATCTTCTGTTGTGTTTTCCTGTTTATGGCAAAAGTGATTGAGCCACTGATTGTAAACTCTGAGGGGGAGCCAGAGAAGGGGGAAGTATTGAATTTAGGCAGAGCATTCTCTGACTGGAAATCAGTCAGTTTTAGTGTCTTAGTAAGATTTATGGGTCATCTCTGGTATAGCTAAGAAACTAATTTAGCTTACCCAAAGCACAAGAAAAAGTCCTGCTGCTGAGTGACATAATGCTGCATTCCCTGTCCTAACAGCCTTGTGTAGGCAGCATGTCCCAGGCAGGAGCCCTGAGGAGGAGTAGAAGCGTGAAAAAGCAGCTCGGTTGAATTGTGTCTCTCCAAAGCCACAGATAATATTATTTCAGGTGGAGGGCCAAACACTCTGACTTATCCATGCAAAAATCATGCTGAAGTTTACTGAAGACAGTGGAATTAATCCTGCGTAAAACTAATCTGAGAGAGAATGCCAACCTCCAAAATGTTGACCTCTTTAGCTGTTTTATTTCTAGGGTGCCATGACTCATGTGTATGTGTATGGGGAGCACATAGAGCATAGTCTGACTGCTGAAGATGACTTCAGGGAGCCAAAAGGTGTGAAAAAGCTTGCAAACTTGAAAGGATTTCTCTTGCATTAGTTGTTTCAAATCAGTAGGAATATTTAATGGACTCCAGTGGGAGTTTCGCTTGAGTAAGGACTCAGGAGCTGAAGTGAGAGATGAAAAAAAAGTACCTTGCCAGCCCATAGCTCAGGGAAGAGTGACTCCCTTCATTTACTCCATGCATTTCTCTTCAGGGAGATGCAGGCAATTTCCCTCAAATCATTTCAGAGCTCATATAACTTTTTTTTTTTTTCAGTATTCAGCACGTTTCCTCTTATATTTGATTGTTTCTTTATCTGACTGATACACTATACATATTCATATACCTTACAGTCATCCTAATTTGACAATGCTCAGTACATTTGGTTTATTACCTTTGTTTCATTTTTTTTGCTTTTCCAATTGATTCAGACGTCTATCTGTGGCAAGCAGACCTACCTATTTTAACCCTACTCTTGTTAGTATTGAAACTACAGCATAAATGTGTGCTTTGGCTTCCAGAGAAGTCTGCAGTAGATTTTCCAGACAGGTGATGAATTGATTCAACTCTAATTTTTCACTGAATTTAAAGGTCAGTCTTGTGATGCTGAGAGCTCCTCCATGAGCTAAGTCCTTCATATATTTTTGCTCTTTTCATTACCTTTCCCCACTCTGTCCCACAGTGTAATGGCTAATAATTGAGCTCTTTTCAGCAGTGTAGCTCCTGCTCCATTGAAGGTAGGACTTTTTTCTCAGCAGAAAGCTGACTCATAAGTTATTCTGCTTTCTATCCTTAGAAAAAGTGAGTCACTAATGGATTTTTCATTATAGATTCAAGTACCATAGACTGAAATTTTGTCCTACCAGTCTCATCTTGAGGAAGTATTTGGAAGTCTTTTTTATTTGGCATTTTAGTTATGTCTCAGTGAGGCTCTTGAGATACAATAGATGCTGTACAAGGAGCTGTTTTGTATTATGTGCTATGAGTATTCCCATTAACTTCAGCAGTGCCATGGTTTCACTCTGTGCTGTGTGCTCCCTTAGCTAAAAACCCATACAACTCCCTTACACCTGCATCATGACATGTTCAGTACCTGTTTTCATGCAGCACAACAAGTTTAGAGTTGTTTTTTAGAGCTGTGCAAAAGATGAGAAAGCTGGGACATAAATGAAATAATATGAACCCCATTGGTACTATTTCATTAATACAAATAGGCCATTTGTTCAGGCAGTATTAATTTGGTTCTCTTTCAGACAAGCAGTGAAGACTCACCACTTCTCACGATGGCCCACAACAGAAAGCTAAATATTATTGTTTCAGTTTTATAAACAAGGGAGTTAAGGATGAGGGAAATTAAGTTGTGATAGGGGGGCAATGGAAATATTGTGGATGGAACCCAGGAGTTCTGTTTGGGTTTTTTTTCACAATGTAATAATATTTTGCATCAAAGATTTTGCTGTATTTACAGTCACTGCTGTTTAACTTTGAGTGATGTCGATGTGAATGAGTATCTGGCAGGATCTGTGTAGAGCTGCAATTCACAGGAGGGTCCCAGCTTTTGCCTGTCCGTGTTGTATTCTGTTAAACTGGCTTTGCAGGGGGCTCTGAATCTCTCTGCTACTGACAGAAGCTGTTATTTAAAACTGTGTGATGAAGATGCAAAAGAGATGCTGTCAGGGTGGTTGCTTTGTTCTTCACTACACAGAAGTGGATATGCTGCAATGACAAGTTTGTAAATCATAGTTAGTTCCGTTCTCACACCACCCAATAACCTTACAATCTCTCTGTCAACTTCCTGAGGACCTCGGGAAGCTATAATTTGTGATAAAAATGGGAGTTGAAATGTTACGTATATATCAAAGCTGAAAATTTGTGGCTGGCTGACCTTTTCATTTTGAGCAAATGCACTCATTTCCTTTGCGTTGCTTACTGTTTCCTTCTGGAGCTCGGCATAATAGGAAATCCTCCATGATTGTTCTCCTTAATCAGTGGCTCCATTGTGCTGGCTTCTGTTCTTTCAGGAGCACTGCTTCTCATGGAGCATCGCTCTCAGGGCTGGCAAGCATCAGTGCCCCAGAAAGTCAGATGGTTCATTTCAGAGAGCAGTGTTGCTAAATTCAGGGTGCTGTCAGAGTAGGGAAACAGCCCCCTGATTTTCAGTTCATTAAAAAAAACGCTCACTGGATTTTACAGTGATATTTCCCAGTGCTTGTGATTAGGCTTAGATGAATAATGAAAATGAGGGGTTTGTAAATTTAGATTCTGCTTCATTTCCATGTGTGGGGGATGTCATTTGTTGTCATGTCACTGCTAATATTTGCATAGTCATTTGGCAATTATAAAGCAGGCGTATGAATCTTTAGGATAAATAACATCTCCAGAAATATATTCTTCAATGCCTACTAATATGACTAGCCCATCATTTTTCATTTTATTTTTCATTTCTCTTTGTCATCCAGTCAAGAAGTTCTACATTGTGACTGTACATCCTAAACTGCAGATGGTGTAGCATTTGTGTACATGCTAAAAATTAGGCAAGTATTTAAAAATAAAAGATGCATTGGCAATCGCTTAAAACAGTTTGTGAAATAAAAGTAAGGCTGAAGTTGCCAAAAAGATTATTTTTATTGGTAACCTTGACTTTGTAAACAAAAACATAGTTAGGTTGGTGCTCAGGAAAAGCTGATGCTTCACCAAGTCTTATCTTTTGTTTCCTGTTGCAGCACAGAGGTGTTGACATCATGTTCCTGCACATGCAATATGCAAAAAGCTCAGGGTTCATAATTCTGTGTTGGCACAAATAAACAGTTTTTGCTTGTTGCTATTGATTTTCTGCTGTCCTGCTTTTCTCCACTGAAGTCGATGCCTGTGGGGAGCCCGGTAGCCAGGCAGTCCCTGCAGGCATTTCACAGTACATCCATTTTTTTTGCTTTCCTATCACAATGCTTTCAAGTGCAGCTTGCAATAAAAAAGGGCAGTGTTGAGAGGGCTTTAGGCTGTGTGTGACCCATTCCTTAGGCAGAAAGTTCCATGAGAAGCCTGAGGGGGCTTGTATGACAGGATGGTTAACAAAAACATCATGAATGCCAGGATAGGGCTTTGTGCATTTATACTGGAGCCAAATCTCCAGGGAAATGAGGTTAGTGGTGGTGATGATGATGACGATGATGATAGTAAATAATGCACGCTCCCCTTGGATCTTGGCTGACTATCAAGACAGACCTCCTGATGATGAGATGCATCTCTCTGTCTCCAGTCTCTTCAAGGTATCTGCGAGGCACCATTTTTTGCAATTACAAAGGACTGCAAATGAGAACATGCAGCATAAGAATCAATCCAGGAGCATTTGTCCCAGACTTCCGTCTCTGATTTCCATAATGGTTCTCGTCTCAACTTCTCAGACATTAGCAAGCCAAATCTCAGAACAGCTCTGTCAAGTGCTTGCAGTGGCAACCCAGAAGCCTCCAGGCTTTTTGTTTTTCTGGTCATGCTGTGCCTTCTTTGCATGAGGATGAGACAAGGGAGAGAGAGGTCCCTGTCACATCCTGCTAGGAATAGAGGGGGGTCACTGAATAGATCTGTCCTTCAGTGGGTCCTGACAATCTGCAAGAGCACTTTACCCTGGGGTTCTTCATGAAAACTGCAGAAAGCACCTGCCCCAAACTGTGCACCACCACTGTCTGGGGAAGGGACTCTCTGCCAATTGCCAAACGGAACTGAAGCAAGGCCACAGTGACGTTTGTGGCTTTTTTCTTGGCCTGTTGCTGGCAATGCCAGGTGGAAAAGAGGAAGGACAGCCCTGTGGGGAGCACTGGTTTGGTTGCAAAAGGTTTGATTTCACCCCTGACCACTGCTCTCTTCTCTAGTCCTTCAGCTGCCACTGGCTCTGTTTCTCCCAGTAAAATGGGACAAGCTGTGCTCCCATTCCTCCCAGGTGCCATATAGGCTGCTTTCTAAAAGAAAAAAACCCCATCCTAGTGCACTGACATGCACAGGAATACCTTGTTTCCTGTTTCAGGGAACAGCAAGTTTAATTCCAGTAAATGGTTAAGCAAGACAAGTGGGCTTTGGCAATACTAGGACAGACCTCCCCCAAACACATGGACTTAGGACCCTGCTGTGTGAGACCAAATGAAGTCTAACATATCTCAGTGCACTCAGGTATCACTCAAAAACATCTCCTCATCTGCTAAAGTCCAAATGCAGGTTGTCATAATTTGGGATCACAAAATACTTCTGCACACTCCTATCTAATCACGTACTCACCTGAGGTTGGACTAAATGTTTGTTTGTGTTATTCTTCATATATTCAATAATGAGGGAGCAAATGCTCCTTGGCCCATCCTCTCTCATTCTTGGGCTGATTTATTTTTGCTTATTTTCCTGATTTTATCATTGGTCTTGTGACATGGAGCCATTCAGGTTTAGTCATAGGTGCATTTATCATTCTACATGACCTATTTAAATTATACACAAATGAAAATAACCTTTGTCCAAGGCACTTGCTCGATTCTTTTTTCATAAGCCGCTGTTTATCAGTGTTGTAAAATGAGATGACTTTTCATGACATTAATGTGAGAAAATTACCCTAAATTCATTCCTGTTAATTACTTTGTCCCAGATATACTAGGAAATGAGCAGGATTTTTCCTTCTGGTCTCTCCCAAAAGGGAAGAAGGCTTCTTGAGCACACAGAGCACTAGCAGGGCCACATGCATGAAGCCCACAGATCACTCTCAAGTGAAATTTTAGACAAGCTTTATTACTTAGTTCCTGTTGATATCCCCTGAAAACCTTGACAATCTCATCCTTAGACTGCATTGAGCTGTCAAATAGAAACAGCAGGTTATATCCTAGAAAGTCACAGTGAAAGCAGCAGCTTCCTGAGCCTATGAGATGCTCAGGGCTGTGATAGTGAGGGTTGCTGAGGTGGTCTCTGTTCTGCCTTCAGGAGCATTTGAAAGAGGAAGGGGGAAGGAATGCTCATGGTACCTCCAAGGTAGCCCTCTCCCAGTGGGAAATCGCGAGGCAGACAGAGCAGCTTTAGGACTCCACTGGATAAGTCTGTCACCTCACCTACTCTACATACTATGTGTAATGCTCTGGCACTGTAATTGCCACATCAGGCATCACTTTTGCCAGAGGATTTTTTTTTCAGCCTTTGAAAACAAAGTTACATATAATAATTTGTCTCCTACAGACAGGGAAACTGAGGCACAGAGGATGTGAAGGGCTTGTATAAGGTTAGGCAGCAACTCACAGGCAGTAAATCACCAGGTGTCCTGATTTCCTCTCACCCATACGAATCCCTAGAACTCACTATCTCCTATAATAAAGCTTCGCTCAGAGTCTTATTTTGAAATATAATTAATATGCAAAGTGCTTTGATCCCCTTTGATGGAAGATTCTATGTAATTTGCTATCATATTTTAAATTAATACCTCTAACTGTTATACAGCAGTAAAACGAAATACGGATAATTCATTTGCTATTTTTAGAGAAAGGACTGAGTATTTTACTCCAGGAGTTTTAGGTTACAGATATTTTCAGGAGAAGAGCTCTGAGATTTCTGCTGCTGTCGGAACACTTAAAAAGTGAGGATTAACAAATACACAGTGTGTTCTGGGATACTGGCTTTGTAGGGGTGAGTTCTCCCAGGAGGATGACTAACAGCAGGATGTGGGACATAATTTGCATGTTCTCTGACTCTGCTGCAATCATTTGTGTATTGGATACTTGAATTATACATTACACAGAAGGTCGCCCACTTGCCAAGCTGACAACCCTGCTGAACAGTGCACAGCCCTGCATGGGGACTGATGTTATTGCAAGAAATGGTTAGTGTTGGGTTCAAAATGTAATAGCTCTGTGGATGAGAGGACTTGGAATTTATCACTGAATACTTTTGGGGTTTGTTTACTCATTCTGCACCACTCTGACTTCCACATTTTTTGCATCTGCTTCTATTCTGCTCCTGTGGTGAATTTGATGGTGTTGGCAGGTGCCACAAGACGTCCCTACATGCTCCAGTGCTCTCTCTGTACAGGAGGTTCAGCCTGGGCAGTGGCAGATTCTTCCTGCTCTGCCTGCTGAGGCTGCCTCTGGTTTTTCACAGAATCACAGGACGGGTCAGGTTGGAAGGAACCACAGTGGGTCATCTGGTCCCACCTCCCTGCTCAAGCTGTGCCATCACAGAGCACACGGCACAGGATTGTGTCCAGATAGTTCTGGAACGTCTCCAGAGGGGGAGACTCCACACCCTCTCTGGTTAATCTGTTCCAGTGTGTAGTTGCTGCACAGTAAAGAAGTTCTTCCTCATGTTCAGGTGGAACTACCTGTACATCAGTTTCTTGCTGCCTCTCATCTCTGTTTCCTTAAGGAAACAAGAGGCTTCCTTGCTCTCATTGCAGCCTACTTGAACTAGGTTTCTTCACTGACAGAAAGACACCAGTGGTGCTTTTTCTACTATCCCACTCAGAATAAAACCCCCCCAAAACTACTGATAAAAGCCCACACACTCATTTTTGTAGCTTGACTGTCCAGGAGGAAAGATCTGAAAGCATCTCCCATCTGAAAGAGCCAGCATCTCTGAGAAATCATCTTTCACATACTGAAATTCCATGAGAGAAGTAGTGATCACACTTTCCCCCTTTGAAACATTGTTTTTTTCTGTCAGTACTGACTGAAAAAAAATAAAACCCAAAAAACCAACAAAACAAAAAAAACCCCCAACATAAAATTATTCTAAGCTAACTGACAGGGTGCACTCATTTAATCATCTGATCAGCTTTCTGGCTGGTTGTCACACTACCTTACTGTACACTGGCTTAAAAGTCAAGGCCTTTGGGGCAATATTTATGTTTTACTGGCTTGTGTGTATGTACAGGTCCTGGTCGTGTCTGAACTCAGACACAAATGCTATGGGCAGGTGATGCTTTTTGAGCTGCCCTCACAGTGCAGACTGAAAGTTGCTGGCTTAAGGAAGAAGGTTTCTGAGCCATCAGGTCACAATTGAGGTGTCCTGTGGGTCTGTGGGCAGTCATGGACAGGACATGAGACAGCCAGGAAAACCAGGGTTGGAGCCAGGCCCTGCTCGTGCTGCATGCTCAGGTGTCCTCCCGAATTCTCTTTCTCAAACAAAACATGTTCTATTTAGTAACAAGTTCCAATAAGCTGTTGCTTTCTTCTGATTGGGATTGGTTACCACTGCAAGACCCATGACAGTGGGAACCATTTTATCAACTGCATTCTTCCAGAAGCTGTTTTTTCAGTTGGAATTCATAGGAAAGATGTGAACAATTTTCTTCAGTGCTTCCACTGAAAGCTCAAATTTTTTAGTTAAGAATTGTTCATTAGACCACATCCACATTTCCCCTTCCCTTTCCTTCCCTTCTGCTAAACCCATGCTGAGAAAGCAAATTGGTTGGTTTCAAAATCTGAATTGCATCTGCAAAACCCCAAGGAGAACCTTTGAACCATTCCCTACACAGGAACAGTTTTCTCTCCCTGTGCTCTGCTGGCTGACCATCAGAGCTTTCAATATAAAATGTGTTATGACAAGTAATACTAGATCTGCTTTTCTTATTCAGTCCCAAATGCCTCCAAGGCAGGTGGATTTCTGGGGAGGTGACCCATGTGCCTCATAAACAATGTCAGTAGAAATCAGAACCTCTCATCTCTCCTTAGCCACAGAAGTGAGGATCTGTTCACACAGTTGCCTGCTCTCCTCCTCACTGAGCTGGGCTCCTGCCTGATGTAACTCCATGCTTTTCCATTGAGTCTAACCCACTATTTCCAAATAGATTCCCAGGAAGACTGTGAGCACTCCACTCCCAACCTTCCCCAGGTGTAGTGCTTGGCATGGCATATGCTGCTGTTCTGGGTGGGGGCAGTGTCTCTGCAGCCCCCACAGTGGCTCCATGCAATATTCCAATGGACTCCAGGGAAACTGCAAACATTTACACCAGGCAAAAGGCTGGCCTGGAGCAGAAATGCAGATATTCTGTCACTGACACTTTATAAACAAAAGTCATAGCTTTCAGTGTAATGTGCCATCCTCCTATTTCTAAGTAAAAGATACATCACAAAATCCGCAAGGGGAAAGGCTGTGTGAGTAATAGCAATGGCACAGAGCCTGCATCCCAACCAGCATGCCAAACAATATTCCAAGAAAATATTTCTAAGTCACAAAAGTTGCGTAAGAGTGATTATTATTTTTAAAGTACAAAAAACGAAGTCCAGTTACTAAAAAAGCAAACACATATTTTTAGCCTTGCTGGTCTCTTGATCTCAGACTAATGAGAACCATCTGCACTGGGACTGGCTGACGTTCCTGGTAAATAACCTTTCACTGCAACATTCCAGATGTTTCAAAGGCTTCTTTGCAAAGAAGAAGTGTTTGTCTCCCTGCCTATCAGTCTCCCTTTCTGCCTTTCCTGTCCATGTTTACTTCAGGAATATACATTCCTTTATTAAATGTTTTTGTTAAAAATAGCTTGTCAGGATTTTTGGGTAATCTTCATTAGTATTCTTGCTTGCTAGCAGAGAATGAAAGCTTTCATTCCTTAGTTCTGAAAAACTGAACTGGAGATCAGAGAAAGAAGCTGAAATATTGAGACTAAAAAACACACCAAAACTTGGAGATAGATTTCTACCTCATCTTGGTCCCTGAGGATTCCAACTATTGAACAGACATGTTTCTATTGGAAGTGAGAATTTTTAATGTGACTGACTTTAATAGAATACACAAATGTACTTTATATGAACAAGATACCTCACTAAAAAACCTTTGCATCTCATTATGTAAAAGAGTCTTCTGATTTGCTCTCTTGTCTCTGTTGTGATGTATCCTGGTATAGGATATTTCCTATGCAAAGGAAAAGATCCGTGGATATATTTTTGTCCCAGCTGAGCTAAGCTGAGCCGGAATGGTGGCAGGAAAATAAGGGGATTTAAACCCATCCTTTAACCTTTCTGTTATCTCCACCTGGAGTCTGCCTGCAATCTGATGTGTTACAGCTTCATTAATGCTGTAACTTGGGCTGGGTACAATTAGATAAGAAAAGGTTCAGTGTCAAACCTCCCACTCAGGTCTCCAAGCTGATGTCTGTGTCACCCGCTAACGGTGCTGCTCAGGAGTAATGAACCCTTACTCAGGAGTAATTACCCTGGAGAATGTACTCTCCAGTGGGTAATTCCTTTATTTTAAAAATTTCGTGTCACTGCTGAAGTGTAAAAGCTCTAGAGGCTACAGGAGAGCCTGTCTGTTGGTTTCTGGAGGATTGGAGGCTGCAAGGCTCCGCCGTGCTCGGCTGTGGCTGGGGCGTTCTGATGGCAATTGCAGCAAACTCCAGTTCTCCGAGGTTCTGTGGGATGGGACACAGCAGAACTGAGCTAGTAAAGGGGTTTTAGCAAGCTGTCCTTTGTTCTTTTGTTGCCCGTTATCAAACTTGTTCCATAACAAAGGCTTCCTGAGCTTGGGGGTTTTGTGTGTGTTAATACTGGTAACATGATTTAAATATTCTGATGATTCATTTTCACTCCCGAGAGCTGAATCAGCCATGTAGAACTTAACTTGCTTCTCCCAAACCACTACCTTTTCCATCCTTTTCTCGTCATTTCTATAAGAGGATGATTCATGCTCCTCTTGTATTTACCATTTGAGAATGTGCCCGATTCCTTTAACTAATTTCGCTTCTTGTTCCTCTTTTTCAAGAAAAAAAAAAAGTGCTGAGGACAGTATAGCAATTGTTGATCCTATGAGACATATCCCACTGGTGAACCTGGCACATGAACAAAACCTGAACCAGACAGAGAGGAAAAAGAGAGGAAAAAACTACCTTGAATTATTAAATTGATCAGAGCCCAAACTGTGAAGTTCAGCCCCTAGCTCATATTTCACATGTTTTTGAAATTTTGCGTGTTCAAGTGAGGGGTTGTGTTCAAATATGTGTGTTTTAATATAACCAGTATAATGATTTTTTTTCAATTGTTTAGCAGTAGTTCCTCATTTTATATAGTTATTCAATTCTAATTTGTTTTCTCTGGAGGCTGATTATGGTTGTGCCTGGCTCAACCAATTAACTGGGAGATGGCATTAATTATTGATTTACCTGATTACATGCATTACATTACATTCTCAGAGAGGGCCAAAAGATACACAAGAACATAAGGAAATAATTATGTCGAGCCTTGGAAAAACAGCTGGACTCTTGTCCTCACTTTCCACCTGAGACACTGTGCTTCTCAGCACAACCTTGCAGTAATGAGATCAGTTTTAAGCTCAGAGAGCATCTCTACCTTCCCTCTCTCACTGCCAGTGCACTCCCTCACCAGAGCCAGGGTCCCTGTCCAGGTGAAGCCGTGACCATCCAGGTGAAGCTGTGACTGTCCAGGTGAAGCTGTGACCATTGTGGGGCTCTCTGGCTGTTCATGCTGTCCAGGAGCTGCCACGCTCAAAGGAAAATCTCCCTCGGCTTCCAACCCCTTCCATTTCAGGGCTCTCCTCATCCTGCTGCTTTTATGATATTTTATTAGGAAGAGAGTTTTTTACACCACAGCAGCTGTAAAAAAAACACTCTCTCACAAGTGTGTTTCTGTGAGTTGTCCCTTTGGCTGGGCCTCTGTCTAAACAGAACTCTGGATTTCGTGCGGCAACCGAGGTGAAATCACAGCTTGTGACAGGCTCCAAGAGCCACAGGGCGTCTGTCCACACGTGTGGCCACCCCCAGGAGAAACATCCCATGTTTGGGCAAATTCATTTGAGCCAATGCTGCTGTATGACCTCACTCCTTGTTCATCTCCACCAAGAAACAGTTTGTCCAATGCTTCGGAGAAAGGCAGAACAAACACTCCATGGGCTCACCTGAAGGTTTCACAGCAAGGCAATGAGCTCAGCTCAGCACTGAGTTTCACGGAGTCGAGTGGACCATGAGCAACGTGGCAGGGTCATGAGTGGTCGTGACAAGGCATTTCATGGACAAAGAAATGGAACATTAGATCCCTGTCCTGGATGTCATGCCCTGCCCTGCCCCACTCCATGGCACTGAGAGGACACTACACCATGAGTCATTCTGCCCCGTGTGTTCTCATGTACTTCTGAAAACAACACAGTGGGCCAAAGTTTGGCTTTTTCCACAGCCTAAAGGTTTTCATATTCTAAACAGTTAAGTGTTATTCTCCCCCATGACTAATGCTGTGTTTTCACTAACCGCTATTACACACAAACATCACCTCACTTTATCACATGAGAGAATCATGTCATACTGCAAACATTTTCACAAACTGCATAGCAGAAAATGAATAAGCAGTTCTGTAATTACCAATATGTGGGTATATTTTAACAAACTAAATACAAAGATAGGCTATAAACACCTTGGGAGTACATACTAAGAAAGCACAGAAAAAGGTACATGAGTAACAAAGGCACTCAGCTGGAGCATGCACAGTGTAATATCCATTGGGATTTCTTTGTGCCTTGCTTCCCTTACAGGTTTTTTTATTTTTTAGCATCCATTTTTATGAAATGTCACTCCTGAGTCCCCACACTGAGTTACTCCAGTCCAAGAATGCAGGAATCGTGGATTTTGATAACAGAAATCTCACTTCATTTAAGACAGTTTCTAGTTGCTTTTGCTGTTGCATCCTCCCCTTCTGTCTCTTCAGCAAATAACCCTTTTCAACACCATTAGATGGTGAGACAAATTTAGACCTGGAGGATGGCAGAAGTGGCACAGATGAGCAATGGGAGAACAGAAGGGGGACCTGCCTTCTGGGCCCTTGACTCCTGCACTTAGCACAGGACTTCAGGAGGAGACAGAAATACCTTTCCATCAGCTCTGTGGCTTTCAGCCCTGAAAGTCCTACATCATTCCAAGCTGGCTTCATCCACCTCAATTTATTTTTGAGTTGGGAACAGTTAGTGTGTATGGGGACCTGAGCAGGAAACTCGTTCCCACAGTAGCTGGTTGCACTGGCTTTAAAGAGCCTTGCCCCACAATCTGGTGGGAAGAGATGTAGCTGTAACTAATGGAGAACAGGTTTGTGGTCCCTTCAGGACAGGTAACAAGATGCCAGACTCCTGCTCTACCCCTTGCAGCTCTGTTCCATCAAAATGGGCAGAGTAATCCCAGGCTCAAAATCTGCCTCTCTGACTGTACGTGTGCCATGTACATTTATGAAGCCTTTACCTCTCTGTAAAGATAAGAAGAACAGAAGAACAACCTACAAATGGCAGTGCCTCAGCAACTCTTATCTCAATCTTTGTGAGAGTGGATGGTTCTGGGAATCTGAAGCTCATACATACTCACTGTGACCACAAAATGCTGACATCACATGACAAGCAATAAACGCAGAGCTCATGTTTCTTAGTAGGAGAACACGCCTCTCCCAGCTTCTTGGTGAAGGGTACGTCATTTGTTTTCAATTCAAATTCAGCCTCCTCCCACAGAAGCCTTGCCTTACCCTACCAGCCATTAGAGGATGTGATTGAGAAAATACACACTCAAGCAGTAGGAAGAATAATTTCCCCTAAGTATATTTTATTGTATATCTAATACCTTTCATCTTGAAATATGAGAACTTTACAAATACAGTTATTTTATTGAATAAATACCCTCATACCTAGTGCAAGGCATGATTCATAGCAGATTAATAGAGGCAATTAAATGTAAGATTAAATTGCCTAAACCATTTGCCCTACTAAGCTGATCCCAGAGCTGTGAAGTGTATCAGTGCCACTAATTCCCAGAGATTTTCCTTTGGAGGCAGGTATTTAATGATTTTGAATATCAAATCCATGGTATCCCAGACTGGCTCTCTAATGCCTGTAATCATGTTAAAACGCAGCACTAAGCAACTTGCCCAAGGCAGCTCGGTGAGTCATTGGAAGAGAAAGCACAACTTCTGACTTGCATTAGCTGCTCAAGCAGACTTGCAAAATTAGGATGGGGGACTGTCCACGCTGCAAGCTTCCCAAGTGTCTTGGGTTTCAGGTCATGACAACCATATGCCAGGCCCTATGACAGGCAAACACACATGTGTGGGGTCATACAACACCATCTGGGTGCCTTGGGTCGTATCACCAAGCGGCAGATGCAGAGCTCTGGCAAACACCCAGCACAGGGCTGGCTCTGGGGGCCCACATCTTTTGGAGCATGGGTAGTGCTGCCTGCACCATCACGAAGTGATGGGAGCTGACAGCAGCAGAGAAAGGCTCGTGGTGAGGAGCAGGACAGGCACCCACTGCTGCCAGCACCTGCTGCCCCCACTTTGTGCCACAGCCCTGGGAGTGGGAGGCACTGAGCAGTCTGGGGTGGGCAGGGAAGCAGTGAGCTGAGATTTCCTTAGGCAGGGCAGGAAGAAAGGGGCTTTCCTTATTCCCCAACATACATCAGTAATCCAGGAAGTGTCCTCAGTTGAAATACCCAAGCTGCTCCACCAGCTGTTTTCCACTCAGCAAGAAATAGTTACGCATTGGACATGGCACACAGAAATAAAGATGTACCAGGTTGTACCAGCCAGTCTCTCCAGGGGTCAGACCTGCAACCCCATCTGTTGGGACTGACCCTTCTGCCTTCCCATTCTCCCACCTCATCAACTCCAAATCAGAGGCAGTCTGAGCTCAGCAAAACCCTGACCAAAGGGTTACACCTCAAGATTTAAATACATAAAAAATAATGTTTTCATTGCAGTGTGATTCATCAGCCATTCTATATTGTCTTGATTGTTTATTGTGACCTTTCATCTTTCTTTCTTTCTTTCTCTTTCTCTTTCTTTCTTTCTTTCTTTCTTTCTTTCTTTCTTTCTTTCTTTCTTTCTTTCTTTCTTT
>JAWWEE010000025.1:16057138-16070347 GCA_035221455.1 Xenops minutus
TTTCTCTCTCTCTCTCTCTCTCTCTTTCTTTCTTTCTTTCTTTCTTTCTTTCTTTCTTTCTTTCTTTCTTTCTTTCTCTCTTTCTCTCTCTCTTTCTCTCTCTCTCTCTCTCTCTCTCTTTTGCTCTCTCTTTCTTTCTGTCTGTCTTTCTGTCTTCTTTCCTTCCCTTCTTCCTTCCTTCCTTCCCTCCTTCCCCTACTTCCCCTCCTTCCCTTCCTTCCCTTCCCCATGTATCTCTCATTTCTTTTTCCTTCTGTTTCTTGTGAATCTGTGTCTTTGTAAAATCTGTCCAAATATTTATAAAAGGAAATGCTGGGTTGTGAAACTGAATTCAGAGAAAATGTTACACATGCTGAAGAAATGCATTCAGCACGGTTTCCAAATGTTCCCACATGCATTTTTGTTCTGTGTCTCAAGTGTTGGGGCTTGATATTTCATATCTTTATTCAGGCAAAACTTGCACCAAGGGCAGCAAGATCCAGGCTCAGGTCAGGTCCAGTGGTGCTGTAATTCTGGCTTTGCTGGAGCTGTTCCATTTGATTTTGGCCATGGGTGACTAGCTAAAAAGCCTGAATAACCAGTGTTACTGGGTAACTGGTTTGTGCAATGGGCCTCTTCCAGGCCAGGGGTTATCTACGCTTGTCACCAAGCTGCTGACAAATTGGCATCGGTGTCAGGCAGTGCAGAAGGGCTCTGCAGTCTCTGTTACCTCTGAGAAACATCAGCCAGGTTGCACTGGGAGATCTGCGGTCTCTGGAGAAAAACAGACAGGTCCTGCTGAGACAAAGACCACACGCTCAGCTGTGATCCAGTGAAACTGCCATGAAGTCTTTTTCCTAAGAAGTCTGTAATGCCTCCAGTGAGGGCTCACACTCCTGTCGTCATGGACTTGTACATGTTTTGGCAGAGCAACACGGGAACTGTTAAAACCCCAGGGGATAAAGGGAGGTGGCAATGGGTCCCATCTGCTCAAATCAAAGCATTGCCTCCCACCCCTACACTTCTGCTCATGTTTCTATTATTACCCTTACAAAGACTTTGTGGCCCAAGTGCAAAGAGGGATTGTTTTGGAGGAAGGGGTTAATTTTGTATTTCCTGGCTTTTGTTAGGACAGGAAAACTAACCCTTAAGAAAGTCATTCAAGTCAGTATGAGCTTCTAAAAGCCAATTCGGCCCTCTTTTGTATTTTTCTTTCTTTCATTCTTATGGGAGATTTATTTAAGAAAAGAAAACAAAAATAAAGCAAGGAAATAGCTAGTCCAGGATTATAAGTGAAAAAGTACACACTGCCACATGTGATGAATTTTTTTCTTCCTGATTTGCACTGGGTGTAAACAAGACCAGATTCAAAAGTCTCACAGTTACATAAGTGCATTGAAGAGCAATTATCATTGTTGTGGAGGCAAATTCCCTTTGTGCAAAGGCCTCAGTGGGATGTCATCCCTGCACTGGATCTCAACAGCCAAGATACCTGGCCCACAGTGTCTGGCTCATGTTCAGTATTTGTATGATGTTGGTTAACATCATGATGAGAAAAGTGGTTGACCCTGAGAGCACATGGTCACTTGGCCGGGCAGGTGCCAGATACAGCGATTTCTTTTAGCGCAGGATAAACTGAAGTTGCCAAACTGGGGGAAAACAATCATCTGTCTTTTAGCTTTGTTTTCTGTGTGGGATAGGTTGGATGGAACTCTGAGCAACCTGGTCTAGTGGAAGGTGTCCCTGCCCATGGCAGATCCTTTCCAACCCAAACCATTCTGTGATTCTATGATTCTAAGGATGTTCCCAGCTTCTAATCTCACAGGGCTACTCTGCTGTGGCTAAGACGAGTCTTTGACTTTCCTGTGCTCCTGCCAGATGATGCCTTAAATTGCTCCCGCATCACACTCCAGAGGAATAAAGTGAAGTGATTCCTGGGTATAGACCTACAGAAAGGTCAGTGTCTGAGGTCCATTTCCTCTAGGAAAATATCATGAATACAGTCCTGTCTTGTAGCCATCTGTTGTATTTGCTTCTGCTGCAGAAAATTGGCAAGGAATCATGGCTGAGAATTCCTGCTGTTCAGCTCCTTAGAACAATCTGGGTAGGCTGGTGTTGGACAGATGATGTGCGAGGTCAGCAGAGTTTGGCCATGACATGATGTCACAGTGATATCATATCTTTTGAGGTGTTGGCTCAGAGCGCATCCGAGGACAGATGGGTTCACTGCTGTCATGGTGTGGTCCCTGCCTGCCTCCCCTGCACTCGTGGGGTGGAGGGACATATGTCACCTGCCCAGCTGGTGGTCCCCATGATCCATACCCAGCAATCTGCCCTGGATGGCTGGGGGGTCCTGCTGCCAGAGTGGGCGACAGTATGGTGGAGCGGAGTCATTTCCCAGCACCAAAGTATATGAGTGTTTCTCTTGCAATCTGTTTCCAACCCGCTGTTAAAAGAACAACAATAAATAAATGGAACGAAAAGTGCAAGCCTGTGTTTATTTTTAAGGAATGTGTTGAAAAAACAGATTTGCTTTGAGGCTGCAGTTCTGGCAAAAACCCCACTGCTCAGCAGAGCAGAGACAGACCTGCAATTGAGGGTGAGCCAGAGCTGGCATTCACTCACCTTCTCTGTGCCCTTTCCTCCTGGCCCCTGTGGGAACCTGGAAAACCCTGGAGATCTCAGCCAGACAGAGAGCCTGGCTGGTCTCAGGTGGTTAAAGACTGGAGGACATTGGTGGCAGAGAAGACAGAAAATTTGAGGAGTGATGGTTGGGAGCCTGCGATGCTGGTGGGGCAGGAGAGTGGGAGAGGAGCCTCGGTGTGAGAGGTGGATGGAGAGATCCGAGGTGGGGAAGTGAAAGAAGAAAACGCTGAAAGGGGTGAAGAAGGAGCAGCTGGGAGCAGCAGGACAGAATGAGGAGAAGAGGAATTGGTGGGGAAAGGGCTGAAGTGGGAGGAGGTGCTGGGAACAGCAGTGGCTGTGGGCAGTGAGTGGCCGGGAGATGGGAAGGCTGGGGAAACATGGAGGGGAGGCATGAAGGGGAGGCAGGGGAAGTGGCAGTGGCGCTGACTGGAAGCCCTGAGTAAGAAACACCCGAGTGGCTTGTGGAAGCCAGTCATCCACAGAAAAAAAAGAAAACTTTTGGGAAGTGCTGATGCACTACAAAAGATGGGGAAAAAAAGAGACCGCCCACCACTGCCCTGCCAGTTACTGGGCAGCCCCAACCCCTGGAGGTGTTCTCAGTGGGGGAAAATGAATTTTGCATTTTCACTACTACGTTTTTTGCCTTACGCATAAAACATGATGGGAACAGCTCTCGAATATCTGTTTACATAATAAATATATACAAATATATGGATTCACATATATATTTGTGTAGATATGTCTGTACATGTATATAGGCCTATGCATGAATACAAATATATGTATGTGTATGCTCTTCCCTTTATACATGTATTTTAGGAGAGTAAGCACAGCAGCACCAAAGGCTTGGCATGCCCCCACACTGCTGCTCCAGCAGCTTCCTTCCCTGGATTTCTGTGGGAAAGGGGGGAGCAGCCAGTGCTGGAGGTAGGGGTGGGGATGGACAAAGGCAGAGGAAGGGAACAGCAGCGAGGTGACCCAGCCCAGTGACTCCTGGGCCGGGTGTGGTGGGCACAGGTGTGTGGGTGTGAATGGGTGGGCGGATGAGTGTGAAAAAGGAGCCGTGTGGAAACGTTTAGGCTGCAAAAGATCTCTAAAGTCATTGAGTACAAATTAAAGTCCATCACTGTATGGTCCCTATGGTCCCATGTACCACACACACATGGGGTATGTGTATATATGTGTGTATGTTATATATCACAGAATGGTTTGGGTCGGAAGGAAGCTTAAAGATCATCTTGTTCCAAACCTCTGCCATGGGCAGGGACATCTTCCACTAGACCAGGTTGCTCCAAGCAACTTTGATGCCTCCTCTGGACACACTCCAGCAGCTCCGTGCCCTTCCCATGCTGGGCCCCCAGGGCTGGAGGCAGCTCTGCAGGTGGGGTCTCACCTGAGCGGGGAGAGGGGCAGAATCCCCCCCTGCTCTGCTGCCCAGGCTGTGGGATCAGCCCGGGACACACACGGGGGGGTTTCTGGGCTGCGAGCTGGATCACCTTGAGATTTTAGTCGACCAAATACATCTATGTATACGTCCGTGTGTGTGTGTGTGTGTGTGCCCGTGTCTGTGCGCGCTCCCGTGTGTGCGTGTGCCCCCTTGGCTGGGTCTGTGCGCGCTCCCGTGTGTGTGTGTGTGTGTGCGCCCCCTTGGAGGGGGGTCTGTGCGCGGTCCCGTGTATGTGTGCCCCCTTGGAGGGGGGTCTGTTCGCGCTCCCGTGTATGTATATGTGTGTGTGTGTGTGTGTGTGTGTCTGTGTATGTGTGTGTGTGCGCCCCCTTGGAGGGGGGTCTGTGCGCGCTCCCGTGTATGCGTGCCCCATTGGGGGGTCTGTGCGCGCTCCCGCTCCGCGGCCGGTGACGTCACGCCGGCGGGGCCGGGCGCGCCCGCGCTGCTGGCGCGCGGCCAGGGTGACGTCACCGCGGCGCGGGCACCCCCCCGCGCGCGCCACGTGACCGCGCCCCATTGAGAAAACGCGGCGCCGGCGGCGCGTCCCCGATATAAGGGCGGGACACGCCGGGACACACGGACAGCCCGACACCCCGCACCGCTCCCTCCGCCATCCCAGCCCCGGCCATGGTGAACCTGCGGGTGTGCGCGCTGGAGTGCGAGGCGCTGCGGGCGCTGCTGCAGGAGCGCGGCGCGCAGTGCCTCGTCCTCGACTGCCGCTCCTTCTTCTCCTTCAACGCGGCGCACATCCGCGGCTCCTGCAACGTGCGGCTCAGCACCATCGTGCGGCGCCGCGCCAAGGGCGCCCTGGCGCTGGAGCACGTCGTGCCGAGCGAGGAGCTGCGCGCCCGGCTGCGCCAGGGGCTGCTGCACTCCGTGGTGCTGCTGGACGAGCGCAGCGCCGACGTGGACGCGCCCAAGCGGGACAGCACGGTGCTGCTGGCGCTCGGCACCCTCTGCAGGGAGGCCCGCGGCGCCCGCATCTGCTTCCTCAAGGGTGAGCCTCTGAATGGGTGTGCGAGCGTGTGAGCGGGTGTGTGAATGGGTGTGCAAGCGTGTGAGTGTGTGAGTGAATGGATGTGCGAGCGTGTGAGTGTGTGAATGGGTGTGTGAATGGGCGCGCGAGCGTGTGAGTGTGTGAATGGGTGAGTGTGTGTGAATGGGTGCGAGTGTGTGAATGCGTGTGTGAACGAATGTGTCCCCCTCCCCCGAGGGCGCGGGCAGGGTGCGCGCCCCGTCGGCAGCGCCGCTCACCCCGCGCCCCTCTTTCCCCCTGTGCAGGAGGTTACGAAGCCTTCTCGGCCGCCTGCCCCGAGCTCTGCACCAAGCCGACCGCCCCCGCCGGGCTCAGCCTGCCCCTCAGCGCCAGCCCCGCGCCCGGCAGCGCCGACTCGGCGTGCAGCTCCTGCGGGACCCCGCTGTACGACCAGGTGAGACGGGACGGGGTCCGGCAGCGGCGGGCGGCGGGGATGCTGCGGGACCGCGGGCCGGGCTGACCCCGGCGCTCTCCTCTCTCTTGCAGGGCGGGCCGGTGGAAATCCTGCCGTTCTTGTACTTGGGCAGCGCCTACCACGCCTCCCGAAAAGACATGCTGGACGCTTTGGGGATCACGGCGTTAATCAATGTCTCGGCCAACTGCCCCAACCACTTCGAAGGGCACTACCAGTATAAGAGTATCCCCGTGGAGGACAACCACAAGGCGGATATCAGCTCCTGGTTTAACGAGGCGATTGATTTCATAGGTAAATGAGCTCTCTTTACAGACCTCTCTTTTTCTGGGTTAATGTACCCTGGGAAGTGATTCTTTGGGCATTGTTTTCCCCTAATAAAACCTATATTTGGGATTAGTGAATTTCATTCCGTTGGGAGGATATGCTCGGAGAACACTTCCATTAATTTTATTCTACTCAGAGGCATAATCTTAGCTTCATAAAGCTGTTTGAAATCTTGAATCAAGAGGCACTAGTCTTGCAGAAAAGAGTTAGTGAATTTAACCGGATCAGTATTAAAGTAATCTTCCAAGACTGCTAAAGTGACCTGGAGGAGCTATTAGTATAATTGGAATTGGAGCCCGGAATGAAAATAGCTGTTTTCCTCAGGACAAAGGCTCCCTTTGTCTCAAAAGCTCAGGGTGCACCTATTAGGAAGGGATGGATTAAAGAAATGTAAAACAGCATCCTGTGCTTTCCCACCTCTGGAAGCAGTGGGACTCGTTTGCTAACTGTGTGCTTTAATTCTTCCAGACTCTGTTAAAAACGATGGAGGAAGGGTATTTGTGCACTGCCAGGCTGGCATCTCCCGATCAGCAACCATCTGCCTTGCTTATCTCATGAGGACCAACAGAGTCAAACTGGATGAAGCCTTTGAGTTTGTGAAGCAGAGGAGAAGTATCATCTCCCCAAACTTCAGCTTCATGGGGCAGCTGCTTCAGTTTGAGTCACAGGTTCTTGCCCCCAACTGCTCAGCAGAAGCTGGGAGCCCTGCTATGGCAGTATTGGACAGAGGAGCATCCACCACCACAGTCTTTAACTTCCCAGTCTCCATCCCTGTTCACACCCCGTCCAGTGCTTTAAGCTACCTTCAGAGCCCCATCACTACTTCCCCAAGCTGCTGAAAAGCCGGTGAAAATGTGGTCACAACTCAGACTTGCTGTCTCTCTCCGAAGTGCAATAACTACAGGGACAGTGTCATCAGTCAATTGTGTTTTGTGGGGAGTCATTCTTGCATCCCAGAACAGTGTCGCAAAGGGAGAGGAGCTCACCTAATGTCAGAGACCCAGGTGTTTCTGACTTCTCAAGCAAATATCTGGATGTCTACAGAGATCAAAGGACACTGGCTCTTCCTGAGCTCTTCCTCCTTGTCTTCTGTCTGTCCTAAGCCTGCTCCATGTTTAGTAGCATGCTCACCAGTATTCCCATTCCTGGACACTTTGAGCAACGCTGATGCTGTCCCCTTTTGTATGACAGTCCTATTTATTTATTTTTACATTAGTGCATTGTTGTTTGTTGTTTTCTGTTTTGTTTTTTGCCTTCACAAACCTAAAGTTTCATTTCTAGAGAAACCAAATACCTCAGTATTTTTTTGGTACTATAATCCTGTGTGTATATCAGCTCTTCTTGTTTCCCAAGCACTGACATGAAAGCACCAGGCGAGTGCTTTTTTTGAGTTGCCAAGGGTTGTATGTTTGCTGGTTTATTTATGATGTGAAATAATATATTTCTTCTTATGAAGACATAGTTTTGTTACATGATTATAACTTTTTTTATACAAATGGAATAAATTATGATATTTCTATTGATCTGTATTATATGTTCTTTAAAGTACTGCATTTCACAGTCCCAAAACTCATGTGGAAGCTCCCTGATGAAGAGCTGTAAGAAATCTGTATCTTCAACTCTGCTGGCCTCGGGGCTTGACTAATAGAAAAATGGGTTTAAACAACATAATTGACTAGAAACTACTGCAGCTTCTTAACCTGAGCTTTTCTTTGTCCCCATATAATTATGTGCAGTGGCAGTGAGCCAAGGCTGGTTTGTCAGCTGTGAGGTGGATTTGGCTGCAGCAATGGCCACAGAATTGTCACAGTTTCAACCAGCTTAGACTTGGACACTGAACTACAGAGAATTTAAAACATTCCTTCTAAGAAGGAGGAAGAAGCTTCTTTATTTCTTGTTTACTTTTAATGCTTCAAAGGTTAAGTCTAAAAATTAACCTGTTAGTAACTGATCTCTGAGGCTTGGCTCAAAAGGTGTTTTCTTTTTCTGTCCCATCTTCCTAAATCCTTTTTGCAACTCAGACTGCCTCGAGGGCCTGGAGTGAGATATTTGGCTTGCTGGCCCATCTCTGTAAACAAATCCAGGCCTGACAAGAGATCAGGTAACCAACAAGTCACCGATTTTCTTACCCAGACACAAATAAATTCTTTCCTGCTGGAGATTATCACTAGAGTGACTTGTATCTAGTGTTTCAGTTGAGGCAATGAAGAGAATTTATGTAGCACAGCAAAAGCCAGTCAGGGGAGCTGGAACAGCAGCACTGGGCAGGAGCTGCAGGGTGAGTGACAGGCAGCAAAGGGAACAGGGCAATATTGGGTGCTCTGACAGAACTGCACATCTCCATGGGCTGTGTGAGGCAGGGCAGCAGCACTGCTGTGACATCCCCTTGCCCCTGGAAGTTGATGAGATGCAGCTGACAGCTTGATTCGCTAGGCAGGTTAGTAAAAGGGAGATGATGCAGAGGGAGCAGTAGGGCAATGTTTCCTGTATTTGCTCCAGAAGGAAAGCCACTAGTCCTTGCATATCTAATATTCAAGGGATCAGATCCTACTTTTGCCCTGGAAAAAACAGTTCTGCTTGGGCAGGCAGCAGATTGTGACCTTGTAATATCAAACCATTTGATGCTAATCAAGGCATCATAATCCTAAGTTTATAGAGGAAGATTTTTGTGAGCATAAAGCAGTTGTGCTCCTGTCACCTCACTGGAGACAAGCAAGGCACAAACTCCTGCTAGAATCCTGCAAGTTACTTGGAGTATTAATGGTGCTAAATCCAGGACTCTTCTCCTGGGAGAAGGTGCCCTTGAAGGACGGGATGATGCACTGCTGCCTCTGAAGTTCTTCCACGTGAGCTGCCCCTCGGATGCAGCTCTGTCGTCAGCGCTTCGCGTCAGCCGTCACCAAGTTTCAACCTGACACCAAGGCATAGGAAAAAATGGAGCAGCTAAAAGGAGGGGAGATCCCTGGACACAGAGAATGAAGTTAGAAACCCTTGTTTTCCTAAGGTGTACCTGAATCTCAAAGTGATTATCCTCCCCAAAGTCTGTCCCATGCTGCACATCCCTTCACCCATGGAAAGTCCCTTGGTACATTGCACCTACCGCTGCTCCCCTGGTTAAATATGCAAGACTGTCTCTGACTATGTGAGGCTTTTTACACCTGCAGTAAAGGGTGGAAAAAACTTTCACCTTCAAAGCAAAGCAGAGCTTGTTCAGTGGAAAAATACAACCTTGGCAGCCCTGGCCATGCAACTGATAAAAAAAATCCTGCCTGTTAATCGCAATTCAAATAGAAATCCGCTCCCCGTCAGCCGCGGGAGCTTGTTTATGTGTTTCTTGGAACAATAAAACTCATTACCTGGCAGCCGATCAGCTTTTATAACCTAAGCAGGCACCTGACAGAGGGGAGCAAAAGAGAGCTGCTTCAGCACAAAGCCCTCTGTGGATCAGCCAGCCAGGACAGCAGGGCTGCAGTCCCAGCAAGGCACCGATGTGCACTTCCAGCTCTGTGCACATCCAGTGTCCTTTTCCAAGTCTTTATCGAGATCCTTCTGCCATTCTGCATAATCAGAGTCTCACAGTGCCCAGTCTCAGACTCCTGCAAACTCTTTGTGGATGGGATTTCATCCAGATCCCAAACTGCTCCTGGTGCAAACAAGGGGAGAATAAAGGGGAAAGAGAGATCAGAGTGAAAATACCAAATGTCTTCTTGGGTGGCAGTTTTAGGGAGATGGATGGGCTCACGTGGGGGGTTGTTGGGAGTGGGATGGGGTAGCTGGCAAGATGTGGGGCAGAGGAGATAGGAGCTGGGCAACAGGGCATGAGGGATTGAGATGGGCAGTGGCAGAACTGGAGGATGCCTTGATGGCACAGCTGGGCTGAACTTTGCCCACTGTGGGTGTGTTGGGAAGGATATCTTTTCTTCTTGCCCCTTATTTATTTTCCCAGCTTTTCTGCTTTGTTTGTTTGGAGTATCAAGGCATACACAGTTCATCCTGGTTTAGGTCTTTGAACTCCCGTTTCCCTGGCTCCAACATGAGCTGGCTGTCTCCCTGTGCTAGCAGGACTCAGCAGAGACCCATCCCCTCATATCCAGTCCACAGAATCCTGGCACACAGCAGGCGTGTATGGGGCTTTCAGTTTATATAAACCTGTGGCTCTACAGTTGCATACATCCCCATGGAAACCACGAGGAGTTTCCCCTTGGTGAGAACGACAGTAACATCACTTCCTGCTGCTGACAAACCAATTTGTCATGAAGTGATAAAAAGGCATGTTTTGTGTTTTCAGGAACTGGCTCTGGGCTTTGTTCCTCCCAAGCCAGCGGCTGCTCACCCACCCCAAAGGCAAACAATGGCCATTGTGTGCTGTGCAGAGCAGGGATGGGGACAGGCAGACAAGCCTTTTGGGCCCCTAATGTGCCTGAGCATGAACACTGATACCCCAAACGTTACAAAGAGAACACAAGTCCCAGCAGCACTTAACCCAACACAGTACCCCCAGACGGGTCCCCACAGCCAAGGGGTGTCCACGGTCAACCCACACAAGGACACGGCACATGAGCCACATGTAATATCCCCAGCAAGATGCAACACTCAGCAGATACAGTATATACCCAGTTATCACATGACAAACAGACACAGAGCTCCAGATTAGACATGTCTTGGGTAATCCCCTTGTCTCAAAGCTCTTGCCTTTCTTTTGTAATCAGCATTTGGAGAGGCGCTGGGTGTACTCACGCTTAGGGACTATCCTGTATTAGTCACCCCCAGGATCAGACTAGCAGGGCACAAGGATGCGTGATGCCATTACGTTGAAAAAAGAACATTACATCCAGATCACACACAGACAAATCTTGTTTGCCCGGTTACCACCTGGGTTTTTTCCTCTGCTTGGCTCCAGGGTAGCATAAAGGGCACTGAGACTCATTTGGAAGTGATGTTTAAGCGCAGCCCTGTAGATCCCACTCCCCAGCTCTACGGATGAGTTGCAGTGCATTGGGTAAGGAGAGAAGCTTGTGGTGTGTGACTGTCTAGTGAGGTGAGAAATCACTACACCTTAAACCCGATCTAAACCTCTTTCTTATCCTTTTGCTTGTCCAGCAGCAATGTCTGTGACAGACACCTACAGTGCAGCCAATGAGACTCCACCCAGGGCTTTGGCTTCCCAAATCTGCTCCCATCCAAGGCTGTAGGGAGTTTGGGAAAACAGCTAAAACAGGCTCAAATGTACTCACGCTGAAAGAACAAATTAGCTCTGAGGTTTGTGCTGCATGTGGTTCCCATTACACTCTGTTTACTACAGTGCAGAGCCAGAGGCCACCGCTGATGGGGAGCTGGCAACCCAGCTGGGAGGCATGGCCAAGGTGGATCCTATTGGCACTTATCAAGGGCATAAAGGGGTAAGTGGGAGCAAGGTATTAAAGGAGGGAAACCAGCCATGGAGAGAGAAATCTGAGAGTTTGGGGGAAGCAGAATTTCTGGATGTTTTGCTGATTTGATTGGTGTTGCTGTGAGGACTTGATCCTGGCCCTGCTGGGGACCTGGCTCAGGCTGTGGCCATATGACTGCGCACAACCTCGAAGAGATGAACCCAGGTACCTGAGGGGAAGCAGATGAGTTGCTCTGCTGCTGGGGTGGGTAATGGATTCCTGGTTTTGTGAGCTATTTCCCATTTTGGAAGTGGAGTTGTACAAACTTGTGCCTGGTCCTACAGGGACTTGGTACTCTTAGTCACACAGAGTGAGTTGGATCTGTTATTGTAAGACTCATAGCCAAAACCAGGGGAAAGAGAAGTTTTGTTCTTTGTCCTTAAATGGTGTGGGCAGCCTTTTCTCCAGGTGCGGGTTTGGGTTTTTTTCTGCCCTGTGGGAGTTTTAATTTTCAGGGTTTTCCAGCTACTGTGTGTGGCTGTGCATCCCTTCTGCAGTGCCAGGCTGTGTGTGCTGAGCCTGGCCAGCCCTGTGGCACGACTGAGGGGGCTGAAGGTTGGCTGAGGGCCTCAGGAGGCTGATGGGATGGGGGTTTTCTGAGCGGGGTTCTCATACTCGTGTATTTGCATGTGTTTCCTGCCAGACGCAGAGATGACTTGGTCTGGGCTTCCCCTCTGAGCTGCTGGCACGTAGGGGAGTGGGTGAGATGAGACACCCGTGGGCAGCTTGTAGCTCACCTTCAGCCACAGGGGCTGGCAGTGGGTGGGGGTGTTCTCCAGGTGGGTGTTCAGCAGTGATGCTTTGGAGTCTGGAGGACTGAACGTGTTTCAAGAGCCAAAAGAGAAGGTGCTCATGGACACACTCAGTCTACAAGAAGGGGGATGAAGCACAGCTAATTAGCAGTGGGCATTAGTAACCCCGTTACATCTTACCTAGGTTTTGTTTGGTGCTCAGGCTGGGTGAGTCAGGGCTGTGGGAACAGTAATTTCATCAGTCAGCTCATTCCAGTATCCACATTGTATAGACCATGTTGGGGCTATCACAAGTGCCACAGAAAATGCTTCGTTTCTCATAAAAAGGTTATGTATGACACCAGTCCTTCTAATTTCAATACCTTTTCGTTCCCAAACTATAGGCCGTGTTTAAAAATAATCTCACAAAGGACGCTAATATGACGTAGTTACCTTCTTACTCAGTAACCAGTCGGCAACAAATTAACAGGTTTTCACTACACTACACAATGCATCTTTTGAATCTAATCTGTTTTGGAGCCCAATGTGGCTCCCACCTGTACTAAAATAATAAACTACAGTGTCATTTTTGGACTTCTAATTTCTGATACAATTTAATTTTATTTGAAAGCAGGGTTTTTTTGTTCCCCAGGAGTAGTGATATTATCTAATGATGACTTTTTTGTGTTTTTTTTCACAATGAAAAGAGGTGGTTTATTTTCAGTATATTAACTAAATTCTTGTCAAAATATCATCTATGATAAAATTCTTCACATCAGTAGTGTGTTATTCCTTCAAATCTTGTTAATTGGCAGCTGGGTCATAGCACCGTGTGGTTTTGATGGCAGGTGTTTCTAATATGGGGGATATAAACTGCAGATGTTCTGCATAAATCTCTAATAGTCTTGCCTGATACTCTGATACTTGCAGACCAACTAGTAACTCCTTTCTTGTCTTCTTTAATGAGATCTTGGTGATTGCATACACTTCAGGGGCTTATGGGTGATAAGTATATTAAAGATTGTATCAATTGTTTGCAGTCCCAAATGCATGTACAGTCTTTTTTCTGGTGACCAGTGACAGGACCCAAGGGAACAGCAAAAAGCTGTGTCAGAGGAGGGTTAGGTTGGATATCAGGAAAAGGTTCTTCCCCCAGAGGGTGGTGGGCACTGACCAGGCTCCCCAGGGCAGTGGGCACAGCC
>JAWWEE010000025.1:16070447-16088111 GCA_035221455.1 Xenops minutus
TCCCCTCAGGAGGAGCTGCAGCCCCCCAGGAGTCTCCCCTCAGTGTCCTCTGCTCCAGCTGAACCAGCCCAGTGCCCTCAGACCCTTCCCCAGCACAGCTTTCCATTTCCCCTCAGCAAACCCCCCTGCCACCACAGCCTGGCCTTTCCCCAAAGGCACTCCAGCCTCCAGCAATGGCATTCCCTGTGCCAGCCCCTCTGCCTGCCCTGACCCTTTTGTGTTCCTTGACAGACGAGCCACCTACTCCTACAACCCCGAGGCTCAGATTTACGCCCCCAGCAGCGCCGCGTCCTATTTCGAAGCGCAGGGAGGAGGAGCTCAGGTGACTACAGCGGCATCCTCTCCTCCAGCCATTCCCTCTCACAACATGGTGGGCATCACCATGGACATTGGGGGAAGTCAGCTGCTCTCCGGCTCGGGAGCCTATCTCATTCATGGGGGGCTGGAGAACTCTAGACATTCCCTGTCACACACTTCACGCTCCTCTCCAGCAACGGTATGTAGCCCTGCAGGTGGCACAGCTCGGGGGCCAGGAATTGTTCCGAGGGAACTGAAAAGCCTTCAGAAAATAAACCCTCCTGTCGTTGTCACTGTAAATGTCTCTAAGTGCAAGGGAGAGAATAGACACTGGTGGGCTTCACTTGTTCTACAGTGGGGAGTTTGGGGTGTCCCTCCTGCTCAAACTCCCCAAGTGGATCACTGAAATTGTGCAGCAGAAGAGAAAATCCTCTGTGGCCTTGTGGGGGTTTTTATTTTTGACCCCCAAGCAAAATATTTTGGCTTCCCAATTCAACACATTTGTCTCTATGTTTTCTAACATCTGAACAGAGGCTTTGCTTACCCAGAGTAATGAAATATATTTTTAATTATGAAAAGATCTGAAAAATCCTTTATTAACCCAGCAGATAATTAGCACATAAGTTATGTCAAGCTGATCATGCCAAGTGCACAGTGATCAAAAAGTCTCTGTATATATATATATATATCTATATATCTCCTGCACCACTGTGTATTCTGTCCCTGCCATATGTTACAGAAAATGCACTTTAGAGGTAATGCTGATCAAACAAATGTTTTCAAGCTCTCCTTTTTCAAAAATCATGTCCCTCCAGCTGTCAAGGAGGTGCCAGGGGGCTGGAAGCACAGCTGTACAGCTGTGTGGGACTGGGGGGGTTACAGATGTTCACCCAAACCAGCCTTTCTACTTCTAGAAGCTCCCAGGGCTTTGATTTGGGAATCTCCCAAAGCAGCTGCCAGGAGAGGTGGGAGCTCATTTCCTGGGACACTGCTCACCCTCCTCTCCAGACTTACCTGTGGTTATACATTTGTGTATAAATATAAATATAAATATAAATATAAATATAAATATAAATGGAGTTGTAATTCAGTGTGTGGCCAGAATTTCAAATGTGACCCAGGGAGAAGAACAGGAGCTGGTTGCTCCTGAGAGCTCTTGAAAATCTGGCCTGTTAAGTTTAATAATACAGTGTCTGTGCAATAAGTTTATTTTCCATCTGAGTTTTAGGATTTAGACTTCATGGGGTTTGGGTCTTTGTGCCTTGAAAGGTTGTCTTGGAGTAACTGTGCTCTGCCTTAGGTAGGGAAAGGGGACAAGCCCTTAGTTTGGGTGGAGGAGGACATGGGTTAGCTGGGCCTCATTTCTTGGGTGAGAATTGTGTGAGTGAGTGTATTGAAGCTGTTAAAAATGAGCAGTGGACCACTTGATTTTTGCTCAGGCCTGTTATTTGGGAGGAAGCAGCTGCTGATCTGGTCACCTGCGTGGGACTGTGCCTTGCAAAGCAAAACATTACTCCTGAGGTTTGGGGTTTTTGGTGTTTGGGGTTTTTTCAGTCTCCATGGTGATGGGCACATTGTGAGAAGCCCAAGTAGAAAATGTGTCAATAGATGTGTGCCGTGCACAGGTTTAGTCTGTGGCTGCCACGTGAGATAAGGCTGCTCAGTAAAACAACATGAAAAATCAGGAAATGACCTTTATGAAAATGCATCTGAGCTAAATTCGCTCTGTTTCATGGAGGAATGAGCTTTCTGAAGGTATTTTAACATAAAATGTCTGTGCAGGGGCTGAAGAGGGTGGCAGAGCCTGGCAGGGATGTGTCTGTGTGTGGCTTTCAGCCCTTCCAGCACAGACCAGGGTTGGAGTGGATAGAGCAGAGCCATGTTAACTTCCTGCAATTCCCAAAAATCATGGAATCATTGGTTTGGGTTGGAAGGGACCTTAAAGATCACCCAGTCCCACCCTTGCCATGGGCAGGGACACCTTCCACTAGCCCAGGTTGCTCCAAGCCCTGTCCTTGGACACTTCCAGGGCTGGGGCAGGTTCTTCAGACACCCATAATATGGGTGGGTGCCTTAAGGAGAGCTGAGACTGAATCAAATCAATGGGCAGGAACATTATTTTTCATTGCAGTGTCCTGCCTAAACAGAGAATGGGAAAGGCTGGTGTAAAAGAGACCTGGCAGAGCGTGGTGGGACAGCATTAGGAGCTTTGTGGAGAGGAAGGAAAGTGGAGCTCCTGCAGGTGGTCTCTGCAGGTGGCCTTGGGGACGTCCCAGTGGTCAGTGGTGGGAAGACTGGGCACAGGAGAGGCAGCAGCCAGGAATGGGGAAGGAACAGGTTTGGAGCTGGATGGGCAATGGGGTGTTGAGGGCTTGGGGCAGAGCTGACACCGAGCCCTCAAAACCCAGGAGGGTGTTCCCCGAGGAGACCAGGAACAAGGGAGTGCTTCAGAACTGCCAGTGGCCTGAGAGCTGCCTCAGGGGGCTGAGGGGTGTTTGGTAAAGGCTGCTTGTACACTCCAGAAAAAACCTTCAAATATTCAAAGAAACTTGTCACCCACATCTGCTGGAATAGTGATGTTGTGCTCCATCTGAAGCAGCACCTGCAACAGCCCAGTTCAGTGGCTGTGCCAACACAGCACTATTAATCTTAATGAATCCAAATTAGTCTGGACCAAGAGGAAAGCCTTGAGATGCCCCATAAGTGGGTCCTCAGAGCTCCTCACCTTCCTGCAGGGCTGTGGAAGAGCTTTCAGCCTTTCCCCTGTAACATCTGCTGCTGCAGGTGGAAAGTGTCCCTTTGAAGGGACACTCAGCAGGACCCAAAGGGGCAGGCAGTGTTCCTGTGCTTGTGCAACAGGGCTTGCTCAACCAGCAGGAGGAGAGGAAGGAAATGGGGTCTCCCTCTAACCCTGACTCATTTCCTGAAGGCTGTGTCAGCAGGCAGGCTTGGGTTCCTCATGGGACATCACTCTGTGGGAGTGTTCTCAAAGAAAAAGCTCCTCCTGGACTCCCCCTGCTTTGAGTTGGGTGATAACACCTTGAGGGGTGCCACAGTGGTGGCATTTTGGGGTGGAAACCACGGGGCTTGTGCTGGGGGTGCTTGGACAGTGTCACCTTCACCCCTGGCTGTGACTTTGGTGCTGGGGTGTTCCTGCAGAAGTTGGGTGTGGTTTGTGCTGCTCTCCCACCTTTGTGACAGCTTTGTGAAATGGCTGGCTTTATCTCAGCCTTGATCTTCCCCCTGTGATGAGTCAGTGCAGGCTGTGACTATGGGAAGGAGGCCACGGACACATCATCTGCAGATGGTTTGTGCACGTGCCTGCAGAGGAGATGTGTGTTACATGTGGCCAGATGTTGGAGAGAGTTCTGGCAGATGTGTGCTGCCTTGCCCTGCCTGCACCGACAGGGCACGGGGAGCAGGGTTTGGAGAACACCTACGGGAAAGGAACAATAGGTTCTGCTCCTGCAAGTCCCTTAATGTGGGGGGTTTTGGAGGTTTGAGGGCTTTTTTTTTACTTCCTCACTTGCAACAAGGCTTGAAGAGGAGCCCTGGAGTTCTGGGGCCAGCTGCCACCTGCCAAGGAGTTGGCAGAGTTTGCCAAGGGAGTCCCAGGAGCAGAAAGGAGAAGACAAGAAGGGTCCAGGAGAGGGTTGGGGCATGAGGCAGCAGCCACAGCTGGGATGAAGGTAGAACAGGAGCTGGACAGAGGGAGCTTTTGCCAGAAGGCCTCACCTGGGCTCCCCTGAGGGCACAGTTGGCATCAAGATGTGCCATCCTGTCTTCTGGGGCAGAACTCACGGAATCCAAACCTGCTGCTTCCTTCAGAGCCCCTTTGCAGTTCTCCTCAGTGTCACAGAGCCCTTCTCCACTGCAGCTCATGCCCTCTCTGTGTCAGCCCTCCTTGCACCCCTTTTAGTGAGTTTTCTTTAGTTTTTGACAAAATACTAAGTTAATGACCAAAGTCACTCCAGCCAGTTCTCCTCGAAAGGTAAAACTCTGCAGCAAATCCTTGACGTGCTGCAGTGGATCTGTCTGGTGCTGGTTTGTCATCAGCAGGAAGGGGAAAGGAGAAGGGAAATTGCTGATTTAGAAAAGGGCAGTGTTTGTAGGGGGAGATGAAGCCCCTGGTCTCGCTCTGTCACCGCTGTGTGTCCATGTGCATGTCCCAGCAACGCCTCTGCAGCTTCATCCCCACGGACTGTGCTCATCTGTTGGCTTCTTTTTCACAAGCTTGTTGATATAAAGCATTAATCATTCAAATATTAATAAAGAAATATTAATCCTGGCTGTTGCTAACTATCTGATTTCCTTTCTTTTTCTTTTTTTTCCCTTTTTTTTTTTTTTGTTTTTGTTTTTTCTTTCCTGTGCACCATTTTCTTTAGCTTGAAATGGCGATTGAAAACCTACAAAAAAGTGAAGGGATTACATCACACAAAAGCAGTTTGCTCAACAGCCATGTAAGTGACAATCAGAATTTGCAACCTTTTCCCTGCTTTGGTGGGAGAATTATTTGTAGGCCTTTGGTGTATTCAACAGCACGAGTCACTCAAAGCAGCCTGAGATTGAGCTGTGCTGCCCAAAACCAGCCCGTTCCCAAGGAAAACGAGTCTGCCCAAAGTGCCCCGATGATAATGTTTGTTGCTGAGATGCTCTGGAGTCTGTTAATTCCTCTGCCTTTATTTATTCCATCTGCCTTGCAATGGAAATTGCTGGCAATTAGATAAACACCTTTGAGGAGGTTCTTTCACTGGAACTGAAAAATGGCTGGAAAATCCCTAGTAAATCCCCTCGGTGTGAATGGGGACAGGTATCAGACATCCCTCAGACAGCACCAACCCAAAGCCTGCTGCTGTGACTGCCTTCATTCCCTCTCTCTGTGCCTCAGGAAGAGCATTCCTGTGACAATACTGTGCTAAATCCATGTGCTTGCCCCCCTCTCCTCACTGTGCCAACAGTTCCCCTGCTTTGTGTGGAATTCCCACTCCTCTGCCAGGCTTTTGCCTCCTGGTTTGTGGCTGCCCTGCAGTAACACTGAGCACAGAGCACGTGCTGGACTGAGTTTGGAAGGGTTTCATTCAAGGCTTGTTGAAGTCCTTGGACTTGCCTTGACTTTGCTGTGTTTGGATTAAGCTCAAGCATGTTCTGCACTGATAGGTCACAGTGCACAAAGTGCTGCTCCTTTCTTCTAATAGATTTCCTTTTAGCTTTGGGTTTGGGGGCAGATTTGTTGTCATTCTGAGGTCCTGCAAAAAAAGGAGATCTTTAGTTTCTTCACTGTAGAGAAATTGCCTGAGGAAACAAGAGGAACATTAAACCAGTCTGATTGTCTTCAGCTGATATCAGACCCTAGGCCAGAGCTCCTGGGTGAGCTCAATCCCTATTTCAGCTCCTGGAAATTGGAGGTTTCTGGTTGTAGTTGAGGAAAAGCAACCCTGCAGGGTCAGGCTGGTAGTTCCTGCTCTAAGCCCTCTGTGCATCCCTCCCATCCCAGGTTATTCCATGCTCACATTCCTGTGCCAAGCCCCAGTGCTGAGCAGGTTCCTCCAAGGATGGTGTTGCTCTGCAGGGTTTTTCTTGTTCCTCCCAGCACAGAGCAGGATGGGTGGGTCGTGGGGAGGTATTGAAGGAGGTGTGAAAAAATTCAGGAGAAGGGCAGAGGAAAGAAAGCAAAGGTTTCACCTGAGCACAGGCTGTGCAGGGTGAAGTTGGGGCCCCATCCAGCCTCTCCTCAGTTCTTCCCACCCTTGTCCTGCAGGGTGGAAGTTCAGAACTCAATGTCCCTCTTCTCAGGGCACAGGTCATGCTTTGGCATAAAGTTTGATTCTGAGCTGAGGAGACTTGTGAGGTCCTTGTCCCATGGGCCCCCAGTGTCCCTGCTCTGCATTCCCAGGGCATGGAGAGATGGAGATGTGGGAACATCATCATCAACAGCTCGTGGAAGAACCAGACCAGTCTCTTCCAGAGGTGGAGGAATTTCAGGGCCATTCAGGGTTGGTTAAGATGGATGTTAGAAAAAAGTTCTTCCCCCAGAGGGTGGTGGGCACTGACCAGGCTCCCCAGGGCAGTGGGCACAGCCCCAAGGCTGCCAGAGCTCAAGGAGAGTTTGGACAATGCTCTGAGGGACAGGGTGGGATTGTTGGGGTGTCTGTGCAGGGACAGGAGTTGGACTCTGATCTTTGTGGGTTGCTTCTAACTCAGGATATTCTATGAATCCATCTTGCACGTAAAATACATGACAGAAAGATGTGAACTTTGCTGCTTTTCAGGGATTTAAAGTGCCCGGTGATTGTTCCCATTAGCTAGGCAACAGGAACTCTGTCGATATATACAAGTGGCATAAACTATGTAACCATGGCTGATGGGTCTTTTTCAATCACGTAAGCGCTGGTTTAAATGTTACATTACAGGATGTTTTCTTGGTCTTTGTTGTTAAAACAAAGCCATGAGTCCTACACGCGTCGGCTGCGATAGCATCAATTGTGAACTCTGTCTGTGTCTGGGCACATGTGGCATTTCCCCTGCGTCTGCTGGGCTTTGCTGGGAGATCAGAGCTTCCAGCTGATGGTCCAGGTGCCAGCCCGGCTCTTCTTCAGCCTGGAAGGATCCTGAAGGGAAATTTAAGTTAGTTATATGGAAGAAATTCTTTCCTGTGAGGGAGGGGAGGCCCTGGCACAGCTTGGCCAGAGAAGCTGTGGCTACTCCATCCCTGGAAGTGTTCAAAGCCGGGTTGGGCAGGGCTTGGAGCAACCTGGTCCAGTGGAAGGTGTCCCTGCCCATGGCAGGGGGTCGGAACGAGATGATCTTTAAGGTCCCTTCCAAACCATTCTGTCATTCTATAACCATGTCTATATGATGGCCCCTTCTCCCACTCCCAGGTCTAGGTGGAAGACACCTGGCACCTCAGGGGAGGAGATGACCTCTGGAAACACCTGCGGGCTGAGTATGAGGAATCCAACTGCTCAGGGCTTTCCAAGGTGCTCTAATGCAAACTGCAGCATCTGCTGAGATGAGGGCAGGGTGAGTGGGACAGTCGAAGCTGGTCAAATGTTGAAACCCTGTCGGCTGCTGTAGGTTGGCTGGATCGTCTATTGCGTCACCGGGATGTTTGAGCAGAAGCATTTCTGGCTGCCCTGCTTGCTGTGCGAGGAGCCAGCAGAACAGAAGGATCGAACAATAGTCCCCACCCTTTCCTACTGACTGGGAGGAATAGAAAGGAACAAAGCTATTTGCAAGTACAGAAAAATATCCTTTCGATCTTTTTCTTTCACTCTTCCCACTCCATTAGGAGATTTCCCTCCCTCCCGGAGCCAGCAGACATCTCAGCACTGAGCAGCCCCCAAATTTCAGCACCTTCCCTTGTTTCTCTTCATCCTTTAAATGCCGGTCCGCAGGCGCCAATGAAGATGGTTGTTTATATCTGCCTTTTGTTCCTCTGTTTACAGCTTCCCTTCCAGGCTCCAGGGATGGCTGACGTCAGGGTGCTCCATTTGGGCTCCTCGTACTTTTATCTGGTGTTAATGCCTTCCATGAGCGGCAGGAATGCGGAGTGCCCAGGGAGAGGGGGCCCGAGGAGGGCAGGAGGGAGGCAGGCAGGCAGCGCTCCCTCGGGCACAGAGTGATGCTGCCCACCCTGCCCTCCCTACCGGGCACCAATTGGTTTGCTGGCGAGTACCATGGTCATTTATGGCCTTGCAAGGGCAGGACCTGCCCACTGGCACCCCGTCTGTCTGTCCAGGCAGCTGGCACAGCCGTACGTGGCACCACGAGCTACGCACTGAGCTATTTTTAAGATGCCTGGGCTGCATCCCAAGTATAGCGTGCTCTATTTCTGGTGCAAAACGATCTTCCTGGGTGCAGGGTGCAGAGGTTTTTTTCATATGAAATGCATGGGTTTGGAGGCAGGGAGAGAAAGAAACAGCTGGGCACGACTGGAAGAGAGACACAAGAAAGAGCAGGGAGAGCTGGTGGCCATGAAGGTCTTGCCCAGAGGGAGAGATCTGTGCTTGCTGCTGTTCTTGAATGCTCGTTGCCAATGGTTTGCTCATAGATGAGGAATCAGAAAGGCCTGGGTTTGGTTTACAGCTGGGGTTTGTTGGGGACACTGGAGGGCTTTGCATTTGTCTGAAATAGGCTGCTGGGGAAGTTTGAGATTCCAAAACATTTAACGAGGCTGAAAGGGATGAACAGGGATGCTAAATGCAGAGCTGTAAACTTGCTTGTTGCTTTCACCAATTTTAGACCCGTTTCTCACTCCAGATCAACTAGATCTCAAGAGCAGCAAAACACTATTTGTTCACCAGGGCTTAAAGAAGCTTCTAAAAAGAATTTACCAAAAGGAGTTGTTTGTGTATTACATGCCTTTTAGAGATACCAAGAGGCCCAGAATGCTGCTGCAGGCTTTGTTATAGTGGGGGTGTCACATTCCTGGGGTAGCAAAAGGAAAGCTCTTCTCCTGCCTCCAGGTGCTGGAGCAGATGGACTAGGGTCTGCCAGGCAAGAACCTATTTTACAGGCAGAAACTGATGTGCAGGGCCATGGTTTGACTCCTCATGGCTATGGGTTTTGCCAGTGTGACATCTGAAACTGGAGCTCTGAAGTGTTTCCTTCTTCCTGGGCTGTTGATGACACAAAGGCTTCTGAGAAGACAGAAAAGGATGTAAAAGACTTTTCTTTAAAGCTTAAAAAGAATTTGCCAGTCTTAATTTTTCAGCTGTCTTATAAGGACCCTCTCTGAAATGGCAATTTGAATAAAAAGTGCCATAATGTGACACTAATAGTGTTGATTCAAGTCTGTTCTCTGAAACCTACTGTTCTCTTACCTCCACTCACTTGTGCACCAGGAAGAGCTTTTCCTCAACCATAAATTCAAAGGGGAAACATTTGGCATTTTGAAAGCCCATCACAAGACTGACAGTTTTTTCTTTGTGGTGTTCTTTTTGAGGAATATTTAGGTGGTTTGTGGCTGGATGAAATGTTTCTGACTTGTGTTCTCACCTAGAGCTAGGCACTCGTGCCCAGATGGGGTTCTTCAGGGAGAGAGCTCTTTAAGGACTGTTTCCCAGGAAGGTCTCCGTTCCCAACAAACTGGTCCATGCTGAGCTGGGCAGTGCTGCAGCTGGATTTCTCTTGCAGTCAGCTGGGGCACTTCTCTTCCATGGGCAGGTGCTGTGCATGGTGCTCAGTACTTTCAGCCCTTGAGACTTTGTTCCTTATGCAACTGGAAGAAATGAAGAGGGAAGGAGTTGAGTGCAGGTGAAGCTGCAGAACCATATGCTTTATTTTGGTGAATAAAGGATCATATTGATGGTAGTGGAGAGCCTGAAATCTGTCATGGTGCTTGCCCAGGCTGCTCACTCACTGTTGCAGTTTTGGCTGGTTTTGTTGCTCCATTTCTCCCTTCCCTGGCATGAACCAGTTTCCATTCAGGATGACAGTTTAACCCTGGGAGAAGAGGTGCTGATTCTCCCTTCTTTTGCCCTTCCCACAATGACATAAGTGGATACAGGATATCACTGTGTCAGAAGTCAGACCAGTTGCTTCAGGCTGTTCCCCTTTCAACCTGGCTTTCTACCAAATCACCAATCCTAGCTCTAGTCAGAAATCTGTTTTCCCACCCTCCTCCTCCCCTCCAAGCCAGTACTGGGTCTCTGAAAGGCAGCAAAATGTATGAGAACTGGCTTTGCAAGGAGGAGTGTGGTGTCCAGCTGAGCCGCTGCTTGTCGTGGCCAAAGGTGCAGGGCTGTGTTTGCAGATGCACTGTGCTGTTTGTCCCGTTGCCTGGTGGCTGTGGTGATCTGTTTATCCTCTTCCTGAGCTGTGGGAACTGCTCTTCCCTCATGCTGCAAAGTTCAGGTGAGGTGCTGGAGCTCACTGGCTATAAAAAGTGATGGCCCAGCTGCTGTGCCGACCACTCTGCAGGGAGTGGCTTTGCAGCCAGAGGTGCAGAGCCTGCACAGGGAGCAAGGGGAGTGTGGGTGTCGCAGGGTTGGCTCTCCAGACAAGCAGCAAGATGCTCCTGGGCAGTGTCCATGCCAGAATCATTTAGTTGGAAGAAGAGGAGGCTCAAGGAGGACCTTCTAGCTCTGTACAACTCCCTGACAGGAGTAGGGAGCCAGGTGGGGGTTGAGTTCTGCTCCCAGGGAATCAGTGACAGGACAAGAGGAAGCAGCCTCAGGCTGCACCAGGGATGGTTCATATTGGACATCACGAAGAATTTCTTCACTGAAAGGATTCTTAAGCATTGGAATGGGCTGCCCAAGGAGATGGTGGAGTCCCCATTCCTGGAGGATGGACATGGCACTCAGTGCTCTGGTATAGCTGACAAGATGGTGATTGGTCAAAGGTTGGACTTGATGGTCTTGGAGGTCTTTTCCAATCTAAATGAGTCTATGATCACTGCCTGTGCAGGAGCTTGTTGCTGGCACACTCCTCACTGAGTTATCCCTGCATATGGATGGTGTGTGTGGGGACCCCTCAAGTCTCTGCACGTGGGCAAGGAACAGCCCCCTGTTGAACACCTAGATGAAATGGCCATGTGGGATCAGAGGCCACCCAGCTGCTTTCCAATGATGCAACGGGTGGGAGAGGAACCAGCCTGGTGTGCTGGATTTCTCCTCTCACAGAAAGGTGGAGTACATGCTTACCAACACCCATGACCACCCTTGGATGTATTGGCTGTGCTGGGAGCCCCACATGTGACCCTTGGTGGGGATCATGTGAGGGAGGGTTCTGCAAGACCACTGGCCTTTCCCATGCACTTGGAGAAATCTGTGTGCCTCTGGCCTCTCTTTAGCTCACCATCAGCAATGGAAGCAGCTGGTCATGCTGGTCTGTGAGTTTCCTTCTTCTCCCCTGCCAAGAGTGGGGCTGTTTATGTGGGGCTGAGCACACAAGATCTATGCTGGAGGAGGCTGTGAGCAAAGGGGCTGTGAGAGCCTTCCTGCCTGACTCCTGCACTGCACGGTGACGTCGGTGCCGCAGGAAGGAACAGCGAGTTCCTGAGGGGACATTCCTCCCATAGCAGTGTGGGGCCCCCATGCCCCCTCCCTTCTGTGGCCCCCCCTACATGAGCCTGTCTCCAGAGGCTGTTATTGAAAGCCATTTCCATGGCACCTTTCCAGACCCGTATTCCTTTTCACACGCCAGGGTGGAAGCAAACCCCCCTCTCTGCCCCAGAGCCTTCATCCAGAGGCTTCTCACAGCAGCTGTACTTTTCCAGAATGTGCAGAGCACTGCTGTGTCTGCCAGGCAGGATGGAGCCCCACGGCTTCCTTGAGCACTCCTGGAAAGCAGGAGGGGTGCACAAGCTGGTGCTGGAAAACAGGCTCCCCACAAGTAAAAGCATCCACATCCTTGTGCCCTTCACACCTCTTTCTGCTCCTTATTTGATGATTAGGGTCTAGGGAGTGTCCAGAGATTACTCTTATAGAAGTTACTTAAAAGGTCTGTTCCTCACTGCATTTTGCTCACTTTTCTGCCTGGAAATATTCTCCTTTTTGCAACATTTATTTCATTTGCCTTACAAGAACGCAAGTTATTTTTTTTTGGCCAGCAGTACTTCAGCGGCTGTAGGAAAGTTAGAGAGGGGACAGTGCTCATTCCTGCCCCATCTGTGTTCTGGGGCCAGGTTTGGTTCTGCCAGCTCAGTGCAGCCCCAGGGTGGTGAGGCTGGATCTGGGTATTTCTGCCCTAGATAGCCACAGCACAGAGCTGTCTCAGGGATTTTTACCCACACAACACACACCAGGTCCCTCTGAAATGTAGTGCTTGAGGCTGAAACTGAAAGTTCGGAGAGAATTAGTCACTCCAGTACCCTAGTAACGTTGGCAAAAACCCGCCTCAAACACGGCACAGGCGAGTGTTTTGCAATCCGAGCAGCAGCCCTGTGCTTCTCCTGACGCACAGAGAGCTGGCAGGGGGGGCACCTCAGCCCCTTCCTCCTGCCCCATGCACCCCACGGTGCATGGCAGTGGGGTGATGATAGTCTGGGGGCTCCTATTGCGCTTTGTGAAATGGCAGATGCAGCCCTGAATGCTTTGGGTGATGTCCCTGCAGGGTGTCAGACCCACGGACCCACACTGGGAATGTTCTCCATCTGCGGTGCTGCCAGCATCAGAGAAGTGTAGGATCATTTAGGTTGGAAAAGACCTCCAAGTTCATAAAGACCAACCTGTGACCAACTTGTCAACTAGACCAGAGCACTGAGTGCCATGTCCACCTCCCTGGACAGCCCATTCCAAAGTTTAACAACCCTTTCTGTGAGGAAATTCCTCCTCACGTCCAACTTGAACCTCCTCTGGCATGGCTTGAAGCCATTTTCTATTGTCCTGTTGCTTGGGAGAAGGGGCTGATCTCTCCCCCTGCTACAACCTTCTTATCCCAACCTCAGCTTGGAGGGTACAAAAATTCACTGTCCTCAGGAAGGTTTTGAGCTGAACTCCAGCTCTTTTGGGACAGTCATTGGTGACAGCCTTCCCTGAAGTTTTCATTTCTTTGAAATGTGGAGCTGCTGCTTTGCTTCTCCCCTCCTGGCCTTTCTGCAGGGTGCTGAGGGTGTGAGGAGGGGACTGTGGGGCAGGAGCAGCCCCAAGCTCTCCCTGAAGTGCTGCAGGGCTGGTTTGACTCGTTCCAGATTCTCAGGGTTCGCGTCAGCGCTGGCAATGAGAACTGTGCTGTGCTTAACCACCACAAAACATAGCAACAGCACAGCAGTGCTGGCACCCATGCAAAGAGGAAAAAAAATAAGAAAAAAATCAATGTGAAGCAAAACCAGACGGGTTTTTCAGGCTTGCCCAGGCTTCATAGCACAAAATAAGGCAAAGCTTCCAGGAAATATATGTGGGCCTATGAAGAGATTATTATGGATGCTCTGAAAACTTCCACCCCTTTCAACAGGGAGCATTTCAGGCAGTGCTGCTCTGGTCTGGGCAGTCAGGGAACCTCCCTGGCCCAGCTGTCCCCTGAAACTGGCTGTGCAGGCAGAGCAGGAGCTTTAGTGCTGCCTGTCCTGCTCTCCTTCCTGCACTGTCAGCTCAGCACTGACCTTCCATTCACTGCATTTGGGCACAGCCTGGAGCCTCTGGTCACAGATGTGCAAGTCGTCTGCTGTCCCCCTCAAGCCTTCACAGGATCAAAGGGAGAAGTAAGCGAGTTAGTGGAGAAGGTCACAGAATCCATCATAGAATAGCTTGGATTAGAAGGGACCTTAAAGATCATCTCGTTCCTACTCCCTGCCATGGGCAGGGACACCTCCCACTAGACTAAGTTGCTCAGAGCTCCATCCAACCTGCCCTTGAAGGTTTCTGCTTGGACCTTGGATCCAGAGGGTTTATGAGTCCTGGGATATACTTTGGAAGGGGAGCAAAGTTGCAGGGAGCTCCAGGGAAATGTGAGCTCATATCTGTGTTACATCTGCTGCCTGTTACTGTAGTGGGCCCAACTAGTCTTCTGTGTTTGGCCATCCTGAACTGTGGGAGCTCAGGAGGGCACTCTGACCCACTAAAATACAAGTTCTTGTGTGAGTAGGTACCACATGCTCAACTCCCCGCCCCACAGCCTTCCTGGGCAGGACATTGCTGTGCACCTCATGCCAGTCCCTGCCACGCCAGAGGTACCAGTGCTCATTCCAGTGGATAGAAACTGGGATCAGAGGTGCAGGAGAGGTCCCAGGTGACATTCAGGCTTGGTATGGGGAAGCTGGTCATGTATAACCTCCTTTTAGGAAGAGAAAACTGGGTGATGGGGTGCAGATGGGCATATCAGGAAAGGTTGCCTTCACATTGGATCATATCCTCTGCCCAGATCAGTGTCCTGCCTCTGATGTGGATGGAGACAACTTGGCCAGCATGGGCAGGGAGGGAAGGGAGGCAGAGGCAGTCCTGCTGAGTCCATCTGACTGGTCCAAGACTGACCAGCTGATGCTATGCAGCAGGAGCTGAGGTTAATGCTATCATAACTACAAATGTTGGTAACAGAAAGAAAAACAGACAGTCCTTTAATATTTGCTTGCACAATTGTGCTCTCTTGACCCTTCTGGCCATATATTCTCAGGCTTGCTGAGTGCTGCAGACACAGCAAGTCCTTTCATTGCTGCTCAGTTGACCAGCCATTTATAGCCTCCCCCTCTGGCTGCTGGGTCTCCTATTTTGAAGCAGTGCAAAGGAGTAGGATGGATCAGCTTTCCTTCTCTGCCTCCTCCCACATACCTTGGTCATGCTACCTCCAGCACTTCCCCTTCCCACACTAAATAAGCTCTTGGCAGGGTAAATGCTGCCCACAGTGTTAATTTTATTTGCTGCTTGATCTTTTTTCTGGACTTTACTGGCATTTGCTGGGTAAAGTGAGGCCTTTTCTCAGTCCTGGGAGAGGTTTGTCTCAGCTGTGCTGTTTCTATGTCATTTTTGTCACTGAAGAGCTCTGTTCTGTGTGACCTTGGAGCTGTGTGTTCTCATGACATGGGGAAATGTATGCTTGGATAACTCAAGGCTTTCACAGTGGAAACCTAGATGCCAATCCAGACTGCAGAGAGAACTAGGGAGGAGAACAGCAGGTTGTGACTTGCTGACCTGCACCTCCAGAGCCATGATGGGATATTAACAGGCTATTTTGAGCCTATTAAGGAAATAAAATAAACCCAGGTGCCTCTTTTCAACCAAAATTCTGCCACTTGGGAAGGAAACCTGCTGTGCCCATGAGAACGGCCTGCCTGGGAAGCCCAGCAGTGTCAGCCCAGAAAAGACCTGCTGAGTGACCAGCAGATGTGCCTGGTTTGTCAGTAAACACGTCCCCACTCTGTGAGACCTTGCGTCAGCAGTGACCACCACAGAGGTGTGACGATTTCAGTGATCTCAGGCTCTTATTCACACAGGAGTCACATCTACTGTAGAACCTGCTGTGCTTTATCAAGGAGGTGAGTCTCCATCATCTTCACACAAAAGAAGGAGGTGACTGAGTCATGACCTGTTAAAAATCATCCAGAAAGTCAGTGAAGGAGAGAGAGAGATAGAAAGAAGTGATGCTCATGTCCCTTAAGTACCTCTGCCAGGTCCCAGGCACCAAATGCCAGTGCTTTTATCAGCTTCCCGATAAAACTCACTTTGAAATATCCCTTAGCACATTTTCCACCATTTATTTCCATTTGAAATAAGAGTCAACTAAATCCTATGACTTATGGGAGTGAGGGAGTGACTCATGCTAAGTCAAAGCAGAAGTTGCTCTCAGACACCTGACACATCTGGACTTCCAGCCCTACGTCAAACTATTGCTGACATTTCTCTTTGTTACTCTAAAACCTGCAGCACTACCCCACTCTTACATGACACTGAGAGGTGTATCAGCAGTAGTAAACAACATATCTTCAAGTTGTGATGAGAAAGTGTCATACCTGATTTTCAGTCTGGTAGAAAGGTAGATGAGAACCCAACTAAATGTGCTTTGACTTGTGATTTCTCATCTCCTGCCTTAGGCTCTTGTATGGTGCTGCTGTCACTGGCACACCACTGTTCATCCCAGATAGCTGAAGCCACCTAAGCCACCCACAGAGACACAATCCACCTTCAGAGGGATTCATCTTGTCTGGTTTCACTGTCACATTAGCCAAAAGAGTTTTTTTTAGTTTGCTTCTCATATGACAACCTCTAAAATAGCTGTGGCAAAATGAGTAAATAAATAACTGTCAGGAGTTTAAATAAGGCTGCCTTGCTCTTTGTGTTCTCTGGAAGGATTTTTTTTTTTGTTTTTTACATATAAATATTTTTTTCCCAGGCTGAATTTATGGAACTGGTACATTCATCTGTAATTCCTGGGTACTGTGAGGCCAGAACAGTGTTTACCTGAATGGGCTGTGGGCAGTGGGGAGCTGCCACAGAGAGGTTTGCTGTGGAGGAGGGAACAGGATGAATGGGTCAGAGGAGCATCTCTCTCTATGGACAGGCCACAGAGAGTGCATAGGGTAATGCATGTAAACTTGTTTGCATTCACTGAACATAAAAAGCGTTTATTTCACAGGCCAGAAATGGGCATGTCCAGCCTTGAATGAGCTCTAGGGTGAAAAGTGCCGTAGAAACATCAACCTGTCATGCTCAGCCCGGTAAAACTCGGCACTGTGGCCGGGAGGTGTCGGGTACCGCTCTGTTACCCATGTCTGTAATTCCAGCTTGTTCCGTGTGTCCGTGTGCCCTCTGCTGGGCTGGGCGATGAGCCGGGGTGCCTCCCGTCCGCGATGGCTTGGGGAGGCTCGGGGACAGAGCCCTGGGACCAGCGTGGGGAACGGCCAGTGGTCTCATTTCGTGTGGCCTTGCAGCAACGTGTGTTCTTGCTTGGTTTTGGTTTTTCATGCTCTTCTCAGATGATATTGAGGTATGTGTTGATGTATGACCTGCCGGTGGTGTCTCAGAAGTCTGCCATGTCCTCAGCAAGGATGTCTGTGCCTTCCCTGCCCACTCTTGTCCTAGGGAAGATTGTTTGCAGGAGGCAGCAGTGGAAGGTGAAGGGATATCTGCATGGTATCACCTCCCTTCCCTCCTCCTGCACGGTCTGTGGTTACTCCAGAGACCTTCCCCATACTGAAATCTTTTCCTGAGTTTTTAACATCTTGCAAAATAGTGTAATGACATGAAAGTGTTCTGCTTTGTCTGGGAAGGACCCTGGACTAGCTCACTGGAAGGATGTCATCCTTCTTCGGCTCTTGCTCGCTGCTTTGGCAACGTTTTTGTACATCCTTGACATCATTTTTGTCCATCCGTGCAGCTGGAGTGTAATTATTCACCTCCAGAGGTGAACAGTGAGGTACCAGCAGGGCTGTGGGTGCGCATGGAACCATCAGCAGACTCCACAAGCCCCTTCCCATGAGCTACACCGAGACAGAACTCCTCCGCTCGACTGACAGTGCCCGCCAGGATCGTTTTCGTGAAAACCGAGCCTTGCAAATCCCTCTCCCCGTTCCGCCCGGGTCGTGCTCGTCCTGCCGCTGCAGGGCGGGCGGTTTGCAGGGAGAAGCTCCCCTCTAGTGGGAGATCCCCGCAGCGGCTCCTCCGCTCCCGTCGGGCTGGAAAACCCGACGGAAAAGGACCTGGGGGTGCTGGTCGACAGCGACTGAACATGAGCCAGGTGGGCATGAAGGCAAATGACATCTTGGCCTGTATCAACGATAGTGTGGCCAGCAGGACCAGGGCAGTGATTGCCCCTCTGTGCTGGGCACTGCTGAGGCTGCTCAAGTGCTGTGTCCAGTTCTGGGCCACTCATGACAAGAAAGATATTGAGGGGCCGGAGCACGTCCAGGGAAGGGTCTGGAGCACAAGGAGTGGCTGAGGGGGCTCAGCCTGGAGAAAAGGAGGCTCAGGGGGGACCTTCTCACTCTCTACAACT
>JAWWEE010000025.1:16089140-16145519 GCA_035221455.1 Xenops minutus
GGGACCCTCTCCCCCTCGACCCCCCCCTGAGAGGAGGGGGAGCCAGGGGGGGTCGGGCTCTGCTCCCAGGGAACAGGGTCAGGAGGAGAGGGAAAGGCTCAAGCTGTGCCAGGGGAGGTTCAGGTTGGATATGAGAAGGAATTTCTTCAGGGAAAGGGTTGTCAGGCATTGGCAGGGGCTGCCCAGGGAGATTGTGGAGTTCCCATCCCTGGAGGTGTTCAGGGAATGACTGGATGTGTCACTCAGTGCTCTGGTTTGGGTGACAAGGTGGTCAAAGGTTGGACTCGATGATCTTGGAGGTCTTTTTCAATGTAAATGAGTCTGTGATCCTGTAAATTCAAAGCAGAGACATTTACTGCATGTCTTTGCAGAGCCAGCACAAGGGGGTTCCATAACTGGTTAAGTTGTCTGGAACAAGAACAACAGTAATGATGCAATTGAGCCATCCAGTCCTTTATATCTGTGTTTTCAGAGCATTTTTAGTAATCCCTTAATTTTCTTAGCAGTAAGTGCTTGTTTAATTCCCACACCATCCTGAGGGGAGAATTCAGTATTGTTATCTCCTTTTTACGGAGAGAGAATATGCTGGAAATGTAGGGGAAGGACCTGGCCTGCTGAAGTCATCCAAGGTCAGGATTCAAGTGATGCTGGAGGGAACCTTGTTTGAATGAACTGTGCTAATCTCTCACATCACTCAGTTGTTCTTCACAGAGAGAACAAAGTTTCATCATTTTGTAAGTGGCCCTTAACAGAGTTGTGCACTGAAAAATGTAAAGTGACTAAATGTAACTCTTTGCTCTTCAGCAGCATCTTCAGTGTAGAGGGGGAGGCATCCAGAGCATCCAAGGTTTGAGTAATCTCATAGAATCACAGAATGGTTTGTGTTGGAAGGGACCTTAAAGATCATCTCGTTCCAACCCTCTGCTATAGGCAGGGACACCTGCCTTGACATTTGGGGATACAAACCCAGTCTGAGCACTGGGAAGTGTGTGGCCTTGTACCAGGACAGCCTTTGAATGGCCGTCATGGAAACATAATTTCTTCCCTTCCTTGTGGATTGGAATCTCCGGTTTAGGGACCAAGGTTTGTGAAATGCTTTGAGATCTGCCAAAGAAATCACTGCAAATCCAGCTAAGCATTATTGCTATTTACTGCATTTATCAGAGCTCCAGAAAGGAAAATAAGGTTTTTTGAGGATCACACTGGCAGAACCACATATATCCCTGCATTAATGAGGGTCTGATCCTTACTGCCAGGCACTGCTCTATCCAGGATATCTTCTGCATCCTTGTGTCTGCACTTTTTCCAGGCATCTCTCCAGCAGTGCAAGAGGACAGGAAATCTTGAGGGCTTCTCCATAACCACCTGTCAATGCACAGCCACCTGAGGACTGGCAACACAACTGCTCTGTGTGCTGGCAGGGGCTGGGCTGAGCCCAGATGTGCCCCTGGCAATCTCTCTAGTGGTCTGCCTTTGTAAGAGCTGCTCTCATTTCTGTGTGTTCTGTGTATTGAGTTATTCTTCCAGGGCTCTCAGAGCGAGAGCTTTTGGGGAGAGAAGTGGAATGCAAAGAGCATGTTTTCATACTCGCTGAAGTAATTCTCACTGCTCTGCTGCTGAGGGGATGTGGCCTCATGTAACCTCTCTCTGGTGTCTGTGCCTAGAGCAGTGCTTGGTGTTGGAGTTAAGACTGACATTCTCCTACTGCTTCTGCAGACATGAGGCCAATCTGACCCAGCCTTGACTGGACCTGCTAGCCCTGCAGAAATGATCTAGGGTGTGTACATGGGACTGGACTTCAAAGCAATATATTTCTCCCCATTTCTTGCTGTGAAAACTGCATCATGGAGCTGTATTGGCTGACTGGTGATGCAGATGCTGTGTTCCTAAAGCTGAGGTGTGAGAGTTCAAGGGAGCTAAAGCTTTCTTTGCTGAAGTGTTTTGGTTCCAAGCCAATAACACATGCTGAGGGTTAGCACTGCCTGACAGCTGCTTGGTGGTCTTGGCATGGAGTGAGCTGGTGAACCTCAGGTTTGTTCCCAGGAGAGACAGATGTTTGTGTTTTAAAAAAAATCCTTATTATGATCATTGCTAGCCAGACTGCATGAAAGAATAAAAAAGCCTTTCTTCAGATCAAGACTAGTGCATTCTGGCTCCAAATCTCTTTGTGAAATCTGTGCTCTTTGTGATATTGCAACTGTGGAAAAAACATTATGGAAATTTTGCCTAATCAGGCTTTGTCTAGGGCATGACACTAACGTGGAACAGTTCAGGATTATGCAGTGGCTATTTTGGGCAATGTGATGCTCCATAGCCTTTTGCCTGCTCAAGTCACTGTCAAACATTACAGTCCAATTTAAAACACCAACCATGCAGCCCTCCCCAGGTGGTGTTATCCCTCCTTTATGGGGGTAAGCTACATGGAGGGATTAAAGTGATTTGACAACAGCTGTCCAAGAGAACAGACAATCTCTGTCTCAGCACCATCTTCTGAACCTGTGTTCAGCTGACGCAATGTCTCCTGAGAGCCCTGTCTCAGAGGGGCTGGGCAGTGATCAGTGGGAATGAAATGGGAAGGAGCCACACAACTCCTGTGTCGTGCTCAGGTTTTTTATCTCTGTCCCTCAGAGCACAGGTGTCAGCTTTCTTTAACCCTCTTCTGAGTGCCAGTGAGTGCCTGGCTGAGTGCCACAACATGACCTGCACAAGGTTGTTCCTTCTCCTGGGGACAGCCCAGTGGCTGCTGGAACAGTGGTGGGAGAAGATGTAGATAAAAGGAGGCTGCTCTGATCAGTTGGGAAGTTCTTGCCAGGAGGACAAGACCCGGGTGCAGAAAAAAATGCAGGTTTTGTACAGCACCTGGCTCCAGGCCCCCTTGCCTGGCAGGAGGCAATTCTGCATGTGCTACCTCTGCAGTCAGGTTCCCACTGCACCTGCTCAGGTGGAAGCAACTTCCCTGTTATTACAGGGCTGGGAAAGCTGCTCTGTGTGCTACTCACCCTCCTCAGGAATGCAAGTATGTTTAAGTGTTTTCTGGGAACAAACAGAGCAAGACGTCTCCTCCCTTTGGCTTTGAGAAAGTCTAAGACCAGCTGATGTTCCCAAGGCTGAGATTGTGTCCTGCCACCAGTCCCGACTTGCTCAGCATCTACTGAGAACACTCAGCAGTTCTGCATTGTGCTGCTGTTCTTATTCACAGAACCATGGAAGATTCTGAGTTGGGACACACAAGGATCATTAAAATCCAATTTATGGCCTAGCCCAGGGCACCCCAACAATCCCACCCTGTCCCTGAGAGCGTTGTCCAAATGCTCCTTGAGCTCTGGCAGATTTGGGCCCATGACTACTGCCCTGGGGAGCCTGTTCAGTGCCTGACCAACCTTGGGGGGGAAGAACCTTTTCCTAATATCCAACCTAAACTCCCTGTGACAGGTCCAGCTGTTTCCTTGGATCCTGGTCACAGAGATTGGAGCTGCCCCTCCACTGCCCCTCATGAGGAAGCTACAGACCACAAGGAGGTCTCCCCCCTCCTCAGTCTCCTCTTCTCTGAGCTGCACTGAATTGAGATGGTTGTTATAGGGTTATTATTAGAAACCCAAGTCACACTAATGACTCTAAACCTGGCAATAAGGTGACAATAAACTCCCATGTGTGAGGATAGCACTGACAGCTCAGGAGGCTGCTCTGAAGGTTGCTCAAGTATTGAGGGACTTTGTCACGTCGCTCTCACCTAAGGGAGGAGATAAAAAGTGCATTAGCCGCCAGATAAGGAGTTTCCACATGTCACTGTCACCCCCTTGCTCACACTCAAGCAGGACATCCCTTCCTGAGCCGGGCTCCCAACCCATAACGCTGGTGTCTGGCACGGGCTCTGGGAAGGCAGCAGCATCCCTGCTAAAGCATCACTGCTGCTTTTCTCCAGAACTCAGCCCCTTCCCGGGCTTGAAGCAGCAACACACTCATCTGCACATCATGTTCCCATTATTTTGTCCATGGGTTTCCAGGCAGGATGTGTCTTCATCCCTATTTAAGCAATTCAGAGCTGCTGGTACCCAGTAATGATGTTGTGGATGCAGCTGTGGAAGAGGAAATCGGCACTGGGACAAAGGGTGGCCTCTCCACTCTAATTTTCCCTCTTTCTGTTATTCCTAGGGGTGGCTGGGCTGCTGTGGCAGTGGACATACTCAGGAATTTCAGCTCTTTTGTGTTGCTGTTTTACCTCCTCTGCATCAGTTGTGTGCTAAATAGAAGAGCAAATGAGATAATGGGGAACAGAATGTCCCAGGGGCAGCTGGAGAATCTCTGCTATAAATCTCCCAGCTTTGTGGCATGAGGGGACCTCATGCTGCTTGGGATGGGGAAGAAATCCTCTGTTTTGTGGCTGTGGCCTTCTCCTGCTCCTGGCCCTTTCAAAGGAGCAGCTGTGCCCCAAGACAGGTGACTGCAGGGCGACTGCTGTGATGTGGGGTTGTTTTTAAAGCCTTTTCAGGAAGGAAATAATTCTGGTCTGTTACTTTTGTCAGCGTTGTCAGGACCCACGGAGAGGTCCCTTCTGCTGCCTCGTGCCCATGGTCTGTAACTTGACATGCCCCTACAGGTGACACTGTTCCCGGGGCTGGCACGGGCACAGTGTGGGCACAGCGATGGGAACAGGGACCATTGGGCTTGGCGGGGGCACAGCCACAGCTCCAGGATGGCACAGGGGTGGGTGCCTCGTCCTGCGGCTGCCACAGGCATGGGGAGCGCCCTTTGCGGGACGGCACCGTGCCCTGGGTGCCCACCAGTGCTGACCCCACCAGTGCTGACCCCACCAGTGCTGACCAGTCCTGATCAATACTGACCCCATCAGTACCGATCCGATCAGTACCGATCCGACCCGGCCCCGCTTGGCATGGCACGGTCCGAGTGGTGCCGGGCCGAGCCGAATCCGTGCGGTGCCGAGCTCAGCCACGCCAGGGCAGAGCGCAACCCACCCCGAGCCGTGCCGAGCCCAGCCCAAACCGAGCCGAACCCGGGTCAAGCCCAGCTGAGCCCGATCCGAGCCCAGCCGACCCCGAGCCAAGCCCCGTCGAGCCCGAGCCCAAACCCCAACTCAGCCAAGCGGAACCCGAGCCCAGCCCCGCCGGGGCCAGCCCGTGCCGAGCCGTGCCGAGCCTATCAGAGCCGTGCCTGGGCTGCCCCGCTCCGCGGTTGGCGTGTCCGTGCGGGGCGGGGCGGGGCGGCAGCTTCGAATCGCGGCGGGACCGCCGTCCTGCCCGAGCGAGTCCCATCGGGGTGCTGTCCGACCCATTCGGGCGCTGCCCGACCCATCGCGGCGCTGCCCGACCCATCGCGGTGCTGCCCGACCCATCGCGGTGCTGTCCGACCCATCGCGGCGTTGTCCGTCCCATCGGGGTGCTGTCCGACCCGTCGCGGTGCTGTCCGACCCGTCGCGGTGCTGTCCGACCCATCGCGGTGCTGTCCGAGCGTGTCCCATCGCCCCGCTCCGTCCGTCCATGGGCAACGCCGAGTCCGTCCCGCGCGGCGCCGTCGGCACCGGTAAGTGCGGTCCGTGCGGGTCCCTGTGGGTCTCTGCGGTCCCTGCGGGTCTCTGTGGGTCCGTACGTGTCCGTGCGGGTCTCTGCGGGTCCTGCTCCCCGCTCCCCACCGCGACGGCACAGACCCCGCCCGGGGTTCCCCCAGCGCTGTCGCATCCCTTGATGCTCCCCCAGGGGAGCCCCGATGTGTCCCTCGGGGTGGGGCGGATGTGACAGGGGCCCCGGCGACACGGGCGGAGGTGGCAGGTAAAATGTCAGTGGTTCACAAGATGAGCCGCGGCCGCGCTCAGGGAAGGTACCGCAGGGCTGAGCATCCTGCTCACCCGTGCTGGCACCGACCCCAGACAGCGCCGGGGTGGGAGAGGGGGACTGTGCGCTTTTTCTCCCCCTCCCAAATCAGAAATGAGGCCATAAATGCTCTTTCATCCCCTGCAGCTGCTGCCCGCGCAAAAGCCCTGCCAAATCCACGCGCCGTAATTCAAAGTCCGTCGCTCCAAAATCGCCTGCCAATCCCGGCTCCAGGGTTGGGAAAACAGAGCTGGGAAAACAAACGGCTTGGCGCTGGCCGCACAGCTGGGTGTCAGGTTCTTGTTGCCTTTTATGCGTCTTTTTTTTCGCGTCCAAGAAGTCCAACAGCCGCCAGCCTGGTTGGCTGGATTTGAAGGGAGCTGATAACTGAGCTCAGCCAACCGGCACGAGGTGCCAGCGCTCTGGAATACAAATAATCCTGGGTGGGAATAAGAAAAGTATTGAGTAACGTGTAAGCTAATGTAAAGCAGCATCATAGTTACTTGTGTTACTGTATAGCAGTGAGTTTCAGCAAGCCTGAACTTGTTTCTTGTTAACCTCTCCTTGGCCTGGGGCCTTTGGGATCTGCATTTGGGATTTGCAAAAACTGCAAAACAGTTTTTTTTTTCGGGTGCGTGTGACCTGCTACAGTTTCAGTTTTAAATAAAACTTTGTCATTCTTCACGCCTGATTCTTAATGCTGGTGTTGGAAATTTAATCAATATTTTTCTGGAATTTACAGCATAGTCTGATTTGATGACTTCTTTCAAAAAGCTTTAAGTACTTAATTTTGTTTTCTTTTCCTCTGGGGAAACACAAAATATTTTGCTCCTGGCAGGATGAGGGTGTTGTCATTTACATAATGTGTCAGTTCAGGAGTGTGAGGTGCAGCAGGGTGAGTCCTGAAGCTGCACTGCTGGATGCTCCTGCCTGAGCCTCTGTACAGGTGGTGTGGTATGGAGTGGAGGGAAAGGTCCCTCTGGGTCTGTGCCAGGAACCTTTGGAGCATGAGGTTGCACTGCCCTGAATGGCAAGTGCATTGGCAGAAATCCAGAGCAGGTTCCCAGTGATGCTGAGTCCTACATATGGCAGAAAAAAAAGGAATAGAGGGTAATGCAAAGTGAGACTTGGGTGTCTAAACCTGCAGTAAACAGTTCTCACTTGAGGAACTGCACAATTGCAGGCAATGGACAGAAAAAAGCAACACCAAAAGAACAAATCAAAACAAGTTACTCCTGAGCTTTGTTTCCTACTGGCAATTGCTCTGAGGTGTGTGGAGCAACACCGAGTTCAGAGCTGTGTGTACCTTAAGGGAGAGTCTCTGCTACTCTGTGGGGTGTTACTAACCCCAGGGGATTAAGAGCTCTCTGTTCCTAACCAGTGAGTGCTTTGGGTGCAGGTAATGTTCTATTGTAGCTGGTTCTCACGTTTCTTGTATTTCCTTCTGCTGGGAGCTACTTGTGCTGTGTTTGGTTTTGGGGAGGTCAGTCTCCATCAGATTTACATGTTTGCTATGTAATGCAAGATTATTTCTAACTGATGAATAACTGCGCTCCATAATGTTGGTTTTTGTTTTGAAATCCAAACATCAAGTCTTGTATTATAAAGCCAGTTCTGCAAAAGAGAATCGGAGATAACATTTTGAAAGTTAATGAACTATGAGCAAAGCCTGACCTCAATAATACACTGTGCCAACAGCTACCGCCGTTCCCATTTGCTTAACAGTGAAGGTAAAAGAATGCATTTGGTGATGCTTCCAGTATTGGATACAAGAATTTGAACCAAGATGGAACTAATTGTCAAGGACTGAGAAAGAAAGATTATATACAGATCCCAATCTGCTCTGAATTTGAAGTAATTTCTCTACTTGCACAATATAGTCATCAGAAACAAAACAAATCCCTTTCCAAAAGCAGTAGCCCTATCTGTATTCGAATTAACACTCCTCTCCAGCTGATTTCTGCAGCTCTCCTGTTGCTGAAGTTTCAGTTGTGCTCCCTTGCCATGCTCAAGCCACCCACCTTCTCCAACACAGCCTCCATGCCTTGTAGCAACCTCTGGAGTCTGATCTCTGTTCAGGATCAGGAAACTTCAGGAATTGCCAAACGTGAACACCCCTTCTGCTGGGATCTCTGGGCTTCTGGCACTGTTCCCAATCTATGCTAAAGTTTGGTTTATCTGTTCTCCACCTTCAGTAGGACTTGGTGCTTGGTACCTAATTCGCCATATTTCTGTGTAGAATAAGCCCCCCTGGAAGGTTAACCTCTCTATGATGAGAAAGGGAATAAGTAATCTCTCTAATATGAAGTGTGTTCCTGCTATGGCTGGGAACTCTGTTCCTCTGTGGCCTTCACAGTGAAGTATTCTTGCTCCTGTGCTAAAGCCCAGATGTGTTACAGTTTATTTATAAAACACAGAGAAAATGTTGGGGAAACACTGAACTTGACTTCCACCCACTGCTGTGAATTTCTGATTTTACTGGGGACTAAAGTTTTTTTACCTCTCTTAGCTATGTTTGAGTTACCACTGGACAGAAAGCAGGAATAGGGGTTTATAAAATCAGTAAATCCTTAAAATCTGGAGTTGTCGCTAGGGCACAAGGGTTTTCAATTTAGAAATCCTGCTTTGTACATCTCTTATATGCAGCAGCAGAGCTGGGGCTTGGGCTGAGGCTGTGCAACCAGGTGAGCTGTGCAGGGTGCAGGTCCCCTGATCCTAGCCAGGAGAGCCCAGGTGGGCAGTGAGACCCTGGGGGTGGGCACTGTCACTGGAGGGCAGCCGTGGATAGAAAGTCAGCACTGCTACTCCATAACTCCCTGGGAAAGAAAAATAAGCTGAATAAATGCCAGGAAAAGGACACAGTGGAGGGGGTTGCTTAAGGGATTGAGCCTGATCAAAAGAAAAGCAAATAACCATGTACAGAGCTGGTCCCAGGAGAACAAACCTCTGAGGAGGACACAGCTCGGAGTGAATTCTTATTCCTTGAATGTCTATGTGTGCACACATCTTGCAGAAGGTGGAAGGTGAGCCCCTTTCCCTACGGGATCTGGTACAAGTCATGAGGCTTTGGGGATGGTCCTGTGCAGGACTAAGGGTTGGACTCAGTAATCCTTGTGGGTCCCTTCCAACTCAGCATATTCTGTGATTCTGTGAGGATGATAGTTTGGCACAGTTTTGCTGTACTCATAGCATGAGCACTTGTTATATCTGGGCAGATGTGTAATTATTCTGCTCAGGGTGTGGGTGCCTTTTGTGGCATCTCAATGGGCTGACATTTACCTGAACTATTTCAGCTGGGGGCTGATGCCTGAATAAGATGCTTTAGTTGGGAATTTGCCTGAGATAAGAACAGGATGGCTGGAAATCTCAGGGTTTATTTCAGCTTCTGTAAAAGTTTGCAATGGCCAGGAAAATCTCCAAGATGTAGATCCAAAGAAGTGCTCCTTTCAGTGAGAGTCCAAGGGGAACTTCTGGCTCTGTGTCCTCTTCTTTTCCTTTTAATTTTTCCTTCTTTTTTTCTATATCTTCCTTCAGATCACCTGACCAAATACAGTCCCCTCCAGGAGCAATGGGCATCCTTCTGAACAGCAGGAAGACTCTCAGTGTGGGAAAAGCTTTGAATTATTTGTATCTTGTGCAGCATAACAAGGCCAAAAGTCACTGAAAGTTTTCTTTGCGTAATCCAAGTTGACATATGCCTGTATTAGTCAATTATTCCCTGACTGAACTCTGTTTATGGTCTTTGAGTGTAAAACCAAATTGCAGTGCTGGGGAGTGTTACAGGTCAGCACAGAGTACAGGCTTCTGTGCTGGGTTACTTTTTCACTGGTGGTCTGAGAACTCCTGTTAGGCATCAGCTGGGCTGGAGCACTGGACATGCTGCTTGTATTTATGAGTAGATGATAAAAATGACTGCAAATGTTGGCAAGTGCATATCTCTTTTTTTTGAGCTCCATCACAATCTTGCAAGGGCTTTCAGGGGCACCTGTTGCCCTGTCTGCGTTGGTCTTTCTCCAACTTTGGGACACCTGAACTCCTGACTTGTGAAAGTCTTTCCTGTACTCACTATTCAACTGGACAACAATGAGCAAATATTCAAGAATTCCCTGTAATATGCGAGTGGGAGCTCTCAGGATCTGGACAGTTAAAGGAAAAGCCCCTATGACCTTTTTGAAGTCCCCCAGCTCTTTGGTGTCTGACCTTACTCAGAGATTGGGTTTCTCCAAAAGTGTCTTTTCTGACCTTCTCTCGGCTCTTAGCTCCCAGGTTTCCGCTTCTGTAGGAAGTTCTCCCGAAGGATTCTGTGCTGGAGAAGCAAGAGGAGTTTGTTATCGAAAGTTTTTGTTTTCTCTCTGCTCCCAAAGGCAGCGGGAAGGATGCAGGATCCGATCGCTGGGCTTAGGTGGCGCCAGAGGCTCAGGAAAGGACCTTCCCGAGATCCGTGTGCCCTGAGCTCCTGCTCCAGCACAGACCTGGGGCTCAGCGCTGCCAGCTGCTCACCTGTGGAGCAGGGCTGGGCTCAGCCCATGCCTTACCGATGAGCTGAGGCGAGGCTGGCTCTGCCTTGTGGATTTAAGATAAGGTTTGGTTGGTATCTTGTCATTCCTGCAGGTGGGAACTAACCCAACACGTTTTGTCCTTATTGCTGTGCTCCTTGCTGGAGCCACTGTAACCCAGCTGCCAAAATATTCCATACTGCAGTAAATTCCTGCATGGACTGTGCTTGCATTGCCTGTCATGCGTGGATTCACAGCAGTTAACATTTCTGAGTTAACCTGCACACATTAGGCTCCAGGCAGGCTGGGTTAGCTGTGGGGAAAATAGCACATTCCCTTCATGTTAAGCATGGTTTGCTCAAAGATGCTTTCATTTCTCACTGTAGAGCCTGCTTTCTCATTAGCAAATTGCTTCTGCAGAGCTGCAGTTTAGCACTTCTCAAAGTGCTGTGGACTATGCCAAGCTGAGCTCACCTCGTGCCTGGGGATTGAACTGTACTCAATAGCCTTAGGTGGATTTTTTACTGATAAATGAATAACATTATGTGGATTTATCACAAAGGTGATGATAAGAGTGTTTCCTTTTCAATGCAGAGTGCTGTTTCAGATCAGCCCAGGAGTTTAGCCAGGTGGCATTCCCTCAGCTCTGTCTCATAGAATGACAGAATGGTTTGGGTTGGAAGGGACCTCAAAGCTCATCTCATTCCAACCCCCTGCCATGGGCAGGGACACCTTCCACTAGACCAGGTTGCTCAGAGCTGAGGCTCAAGAAAAGTTGATGTTTACTAGTGATGTCTGTATTGCAGATCTGGATTCTTTGTGGTTTGCTGTGGTTTGTGCTGCTCTGGGGCAAATACAAAGTGCCCTGTGGGCTTGTTCACTCTGAAACAAACCTTGACAAGGCAGGGGGCTGTCCTGAGGAGTGGGGCACACACTGATTACAGCCCTGAAAGGAGATGGGAATGCCTTTGTGGGTGTGTTCCCATTAGGTCACGCCTAACACCCCTGTTTGGGACTCTTCACTAGGGCCCAGCACTTTATCTGCTCTGCGGCTGCTGCACATACCTAAAAAGGAGCATCCATGTGCCCTGACTAGAAAGGACTCCAGTTTTCATGTTTGGCAGTCAAATAACACAGTTATAAATGCCTGCTCCTGCCTTGAACAGGAACATAAATGTTTATAACTCCTGTTACCCTCTTGACAGTTTTCCCATTAAATTAGTGTTGAGACGTCTTTTAATTTCTGACCTCGTCTGGGTACCAGCCCGAAGGTGCTGAAGTCACAGATGTTTTCCCCATAATACTAGAAGCTTTGATTTTACAGTTCTGTCCTCAATTTGCAGAGGTGAGATTTCTCACACATGTCCCACTCTGTGTACCTCTTCCCTGCCTGGCTGAGATCACTCCTGTGGGTTTGAGAGCCCCTCAGGGAATGTGCCCTACTGGTTCCTGGGATATAGGCACAAATCCTGCAGTGGAGGGCAAGTTGAGGTGAGGGTAGGAAGGAATGAGAAACTTTAGGTCCTAAAATGATGCAAAAACTCACCCAGCCCTCTATTGTCTCTATTTCTGGGTCTCTGATAAAACTAAAACTCAGTTCTAAATAACGTGCAATATTTCAGCAAGGAAAAGCAAGACAAAGAGGCTATTTAAAGCTACCGTCTTTGCAGGGCTTGGCTCACAGGCTCTGCCTCTTTTGTGTCATTGTGTCTATGGAAAACACAGACAAGAGGCCAGCGAAATACAATGTGCACTTGAATTTAGAACACATGCAAAGGTCAGACGTGGTGCATGCTTGGGTTTGGGAAGATGCAGGCTTTGGGCTGAGCAAGTTAACTTGGATTTCTTTAACACAAGGAGGAATATTACAAACAGGCAGTGGAAGAGAACTTGGATGCAGTTTACACAACACACTGTAGTCTGTACAACAGAATAACCTGTATGACCTGTGCTTGGGTGCTCTTTTTTTGGTCTAAAGTGGAGGCATTATCTTCCACTCGTGATTCTGTTCTGTCTTGTTGTTTGAATCTTGGACGAGCCTTTTACCCTTCAGTGTCCTTGGTTGTATAATGAGGTCAGGAGTATATACGTAAAACTTTTGGAGACCCATAAATATAAACCTGAAGTGTCACAACATGTGCTTGGCTTGAAAACAGCTACAAAACTATCACAGAGGCTGTGAACTTGGAGTGTGTTTGTTCTGGCAATAGGAGGATTACAATAAAAGGACTTGCTAAAGGCTGTGCTGAAGGGAACTGGTTGTTGCAGGTCGTTTGGGAGGACAGGGCAAGGGAGGGAGGTTGGAAACACCCCAGGAGGAAAGGAGAGCACAAGAGGGATGTGCTGTAGATGACATCTCTCAGGGTTGTGCTGCAGTGGTGGGAGTGGGCAGCCCGTCTGAATTCTGGACCTGCACAAGCTGGAGAGAATCTGCTGCAAAGTGAGGGGACAGCCTGAAAATTGAGCAGCATTTTGGAATCCTGAAGGAGTCCATAAATAAACAAGTCTGAAGAGCTTTGCTGAGGAAATTGGGCAGAGTATTTTTTGTTGTTGCTTTTTGTTGGGGGGAGAGTACAGGTGCTTGTGCCACTATGCTTTTCAAAGAGTAAAGTGCGTGTGTATTTAAGAAGTTACAAGACCATCTCGATGCTATGAAAAGCAGCTCTTATGTGGCCCTCAGGGATGAAATCTTAAACCAGCAAAGCCGAGAAGGCAGACCATAGGAAGAGAGTTGCTTAAGTTATTGCAGAGAGGTCCATGGTGTTTGGGTGTATTGCCACGGGGCTCTATTCACAATAAAACGGGATGCTAGAGAAGGTCTCCAATCCAGCACTGAGCTCAGGAAAACTGGAGATGGGAACGATTGCTGTGGCTGCCTCTCACATTGCATTTTCAGGGCCCAACACTCATACCAAACACTTACCCAAACATTAAGAGAATCCAGAATTGTGGGGTTGTCCTGCTGTCTTGATTGCCTGAAGGGAAACTAAGGCATGAGATGAAACACCTTATCTGTAACAGTTTATAATACCTGCTGTGGATGGAGGGTTTCTCTTCTCCTGGTTGCCGCAATCTCCCAAATCCTGGGACAGTTCAGGAGTCCTGGCTGAGATCTCTGCTGTCATCTCTGAACTGTGCTGCCTTCTCAGTGCCCATGGGTATAAAAACATCACATACATTTTAAAGCCTTATTTATGCCTTTCTTCAGCGATGTGATGGATTTTTTGCCTTGTTAAAGTAATCTTCTGCAAGGATTTATCTATTTTCTTTGTCAAAGATAATTTTTATTTTTTAAGAGCTTCTTCATGCTGAATTAATTTGTCCTCTGTCAAACCTGTTTTGTTTTTCACTTCAGGCCTGTGAGTGGGAGAATCCAATTCCCAGAAATGTGTGTGTGTCTCTTCTCCTGCATGTGGCACTCCTGTGCCAATAAATTCAAACCTTCAACCTGAAAACCCGCTGAAGAAATGCAGCCCTTGGCACCCCAGCTGCATCCAGGGATGGTTCTGGATCCCAGCTCAGAGATCCTCAAATGATGGGGTTCAAACCAGCATGGTTCCCCTTTTGAGCCACATCTTGATATGTGAGGAGGGGCATGGCCACAACTCCTTCCTTTTGGCAAAAAACCCCACTTTTCTTTTGGGAGATATAGAGCCCTCTCTTCCCTGTCCTGTCCAACTGTGCCTTGCAGGGAGGAGCTGAAGGTGGTGGGATGCTCTAAGGACAGAAGCTGATTCTTTTCTTACCCAGACTGGGATAACATGATTTGTCTTGGGAACAGAGTCTGTATTGCAAATTGGGAAAGCAGGTTGGTTGGAGCCTGAGAGCTGCTACTATTTTGTTTTTTAATTTTTTTCTCTGTCTGTAATTTTCTGAAGGCTAAGGGGGCTGAGGCAAACAAGGCTCTTAGACGCCACATGGTAACAATAACTTGAGTATTTATATTCCTGCTGTGCGCTGTGACCAGGGTGCTGCCTGGTCCCTGTCCCTTGGGAATGGCTTGGATTGTCACAGCCACCCCAGGCCTTCTGACAACTTGGGACTGAGCTGACTCTCCATTATGAACAGTTGATTCAACAGTGATTTTAAGATGCTTCAGGATTCCTGCTGATACGAGGAATGCTAAGTCCAGGTTTACTTCATATCCATACCTGCACGTGCACAGACCAAGGTGGGGGGAAGCACCTATGGCAGGATGAGGCCAACACTTGTTCCGTGTGGCTGCTGAAGCTGGTGAAGTGTTCAGGTGTCAGGAGGAGTGAGGGCAGAGGGAGCAGCTGGAGAATGGAGAAGGCTGGAGAGCGTGAGGAAGGTGGAGGGTCTCCCACCTCTCTTGTTCCCCTCACACTGATGCTGAGAAACAAATACAAACCGAGCTGTCCTGACCATGCTCTGAGGCTTTTCCCCTTCCCAGCTGCATGTTTTTGTAGGTGCTGGGTACTCCTTGCTGGGTCTGCCAAGCTGACAGCATCAGGCAGGAGCAGGAGGGTCCCTGGGCACTGGGTGTGGGGACCAGCTGGAAGGGGAGCTGGCAGTAAACAGGGTTTGGGAGAGGAGATGCAGAATGAGAAAAACAAGAAGCAGTTGTTAAGCTGCCTTGTTCACTCTATTTCTGTAGGTAACCTTTTGCTTCTCAGAGCAATAAAAAACCCAACCTCTTCAAAAAATATTGCAGGGTGTTTCTTTGTGTGCTTTGACTAAGCTGTTCCTCATAAACCAGCGGCTTTTGCGTAAACACAGGCATGGCAGGCAGAATTATCTGCTTTTTTGCAGCTGTCAAGTACCTTCGCTCTCCCAGTAATGTATAAACGAGAGGAGCAAGGCTGGGAGAGGCAAGCCCAGGCAAAACCTGGGGTACTCTCCTTTGTCAGAGACCCCTCTGCATCCCTCCCTGGTACTACCCCTCTGAAGGGAGCGGGTTGTGGGGGCCCTGAGCTAGCTAGTTGCTGGATGGAATCAGGTCCAACCATGGGAAGCCCTGGCTTGGCTCCCGGGGATACCACACTGAATATTAAACTGGACAAGGATATGAGGACATGACGTAGGGACACTGAGAAACCACTCTGGGCTGCATCTTTGTGCAGGGGGTGTTCTCAGGACTAGAACTGTGCCCCTGGAGATGGGTATCGTGGGCTTCCCTCTGTACTTTTAATTGCTAGTCAGTGTTGGAGTGCTGGCAGAGCTCGGGGTGGCAGCAGAAGCTGTTTGTTTGCTAATTGCTGTGTGTTTGCCCCTTGTCACCTCCAGTCAAAGCTGACATGCTAAATCCAGGATCTGCTGGATATAAAGGGGACCTCCCTTCCACTCCTGTGGGCTGGGTCTGTGGGCTTCAATGACCTCTTTTTTTTTTTTTTTCCAGATAAAATGAACAAAAATTCTGTGTCCCATGACGGCTCTGATAAGCTGGAGGCTCTAGACATGCCCCAGCACACACTGCCCATTATAGCCTTTGTTTATTTAAAAATAAAAAGCCGAACTTCACTATCTTGATTATGGAAAAAAATTATATAAATGTGCCAGAAGCATAATTGGTGCCAGTGGAAACCAAAAATGACCCTTTGCTTTCCTCCTCCACCCACCTTTTTCACAGTGTAGTGGTTTGCTGGGAGGGAGCTTTTCTTAGGCACTGCTGCTGGGATCCTTTCCCATGGATCAGCCTTCTCCAAAACATCTCAGATGCTTCAGGGAATGGTGGAAGGAGCCTTGTAAAATTCCAGGTGGAAGAATGTATCCCTGACACTCAAACTGTCATTTGAATCCATTTGAAGACTATCTTAAGGGCAGCAGTAACATGCCCTAGAAGTACTTATGAAAATCTCATTATCAGCATCTTTTATAATGCCGGATCATCCTGTTATTTAGATAATTGTGCAGTCTGTTCCCTCTGAGCCTGCTGATTGCTGGACATGGGCAGTGATAACGCGTTATCAGCTTCTCCTGCCTCTTCAGATGTTTCAAAAGACCTGTTGTGCCTGGGCTGATGGTGAGGACTGATGGTCCCTGGGTGCCTTTCCTGCCCCTTTGGGGATGGTGGCACTAACATCTCAGCTCTTGAGGCACCGTGTGGGTCTCTAGCCCTGGGAAGGGAAGAAAAGAGGGGAGAATAGCCTTCCAGGAGATGTCAGCCCACCTCCATTGCTACTGCCTTTTTTCTTGTGCAAGACCTTTTCCTGGGCTGGTGGCTCTCTCCTGCTCCCAGTTAACATGCTTGTAGCTCTGCAGCCCCTCTTGATGGATGTGACCACAAAGGTGCTGTGCACACTGTGGGCAAGGTTTCCTGTCCCTGTCTGGGGGTGAGCTGGTTGCATGGGACCTATGTTAAGCCAAGTGGCCCTCCGTGTCACCATGAGCCAAATGAAAACCATCCTGGGAGGGCTAGAGATTGGGCTGAGCCTTTGAGATTTTCACTGCAGGGTTTTTGTGGGAGCCCTGCTGTGATGGCACATCCAGTGATGGATTTCATGGGAGGATTACTGCCACACAATGTACTTTTGTGCAATTATATGGTGTCTTTTAAATAATTTCCTCTAACGAGTCTGTCCACACCCAAACAAAAATAAACATTCTGAAAGGCTGTAAAGAGAAGTGCATAATGGTTACCCTTCTCCCACTCCTGACAGACACCTGCTCCATTTCCTGGAAACGAAGAGTATCCAGGAACGCTGAGTTAAGATTACCCAACATGAACTTTGTCAATTACTAACTTTCTAAACTTTCGTTTCTCAGCATCAATATTTTTAAATCAGTGACTTTCTCAGAAAGGGGAAAGTGAAAGCTGGGACATTCTGTCACATGCTTGCTCTGCCTTTTCAAGATTAATGTTTCCTCTTACCCCTTTCAGGCCCTGCACCGCTCTCAGTGCTGGTGTCCACGGGGACAGACTGGGCTCACAAGCCTTGGTCCACACCACTAAGTTGATTTCCAGTTTGCTTGCACATATTTTTGGGCATATGTTGTCCCTGGGCTGTGCAGAGCCCTTCCTGTGTGGGTGCTGACCAAGCTGGTGGGTGAATAAGGTGTCAGTTTGGCAGGAGCCACCACTACCCATCAACTCCTGTTGTCTCACTCCTCTGAAGTTTTTTCAGCTTTCCTTTGGGAGTAATTTGTGGAAGGGAAAGAATTTTAATCCCTCAACCTGTTTTCTAGGTTGATAAACTCCTGATTGCAATGGGGAGTTGATCTTTTAAGGTGAGGAAATTGCCCTAATGAAACCACCTGTTTATTTCTCCTCTTTATCCCTTCCCTAATTCATTTGCTTCTTTGCCATTTCCCATGACTTTGTGGTCTCTTCAACAGCCTCTTGTGAAGGGTCTCATCAAAGAGGGGATAAAACCCTGTGTTGTCAATCAGTCACCCTTTTCATTCACCCATCCCCTTTTCCTTGTGAGACTTGTCAGTCTCTGCTGGGAACCCCAGATGGGAAAGTGCTCTCCTTTTAATTAGCATCTTAATTAGTTTATCAGGCGTTGGCACCACACTAACCAAGTTGTCATTCCTGAATGCACTTTTCAGCAGAGCTCTTGTTCTTGCTATTCTTTAATGCTGAAATTTTGGTTTTTTAGTTATCACAAAGTGTATCTTTTTACTGGTTCAGGGAGATATTCCTCTGAAATTCAGTATTAGCTGAGCTAGGTAATGCATATTTCTTCCCCCCACAATAACCAAATCACTTCAGTTTTTCTTCTTCTGCCCAGCTCCAGGTAGTACCTGATCATTAATCCCAGAAATGTGCTGCGGTAGGAAAGGTGTAGCCCTGTGACAGATAAGCTTGACTGACATAAATAATTTAGTTCCTCTCTGCCTTCTTTTTCTTCCATAACTGCTGGAGATCGAGGTGACCCACAGAGTCATCTGAAATTCTCCTGTAGATGATCTCCCGGTTTGATTTTATTTCAGCTATTTGGCAGCTTTAATTTATGGTCATGCTCCACTGGCTTCAGTAAGATTATATTCTATATTTTTATATTGTTTTTCTGATGCAGTATGTGAAGAAAGAAATATAGGTATTTTGTCTATTTAATTTTTTGCGTGATCTAAACTCTGAACTTTGGGTTTTTCCTCACCCCTTTCCTTACCGATTTTTGTCTCCCCTGATTTATCTTTATCTATTTTATGATGAGCTGCCCCTGCTGTCTTTGTATTCTGGCTTTTTGCTGGGAAATTGCATTTCAATTGTTGCCATTGATTTACTCTTGGCTAGCCAGGCTTTTTCTCCTCTTTGATGGCAGAGTGTTGCCTGGGGTTTTGTCCCAGAACTACTGTGACCCTTGGGACTATTAAATAAAAAAGGAGCTGGAACAGGATCAGTAGTTCTGTCTTTCCCAGGGCCTACCATCAGCTGTGGGGACACGCTGCCTTGGTGACCAACAAATAATTTGACCACAAGAGGGGACTGAGCAACAAAGCTCAAGGCTGAGGCAGCCTGTGAGCAGAGTTGGCTTTTTGTCACCGACCACAACCTGTGTGGCCATGACAAGGATTCTCCTGCACTGGTTGCACTGGGAGCTTGGATGCCCACCCTGCTGTTCACTTTGATACTGAACCTGCTTGTTGGTCCATGTCTGCCTGGCATGTACCTGGTGCTTTTTGTAAGGGCATGAATACCTTAGAGGATATTCTTTCTTCCTCTTTCCAGAGGTTCTCCCTTGCAGCTTTGCACCCAGGGAACTACAAACATGGGTTAGATCCTGGTGAAGACCCCAGTTAGACCCTTAGCCCCATCAAAGGAAATATAAGGAGGTGAGGGAGTTCCAGGAAGCCCATTTTATGGTGGTCCTCTGTAGTTTGCTCATCAGTATAACCTCACCAGTCTCTTTGTGACATGAGAGCTGATGTCAGAAAGTTCTCCCTTGTATTTGGGCTCATGTTTCTCCCTCAGGGAGACTCATCAGCCTCTGCCTGAACTGTTGGTATGCAAAAATCTGAGTCCAAATGACCAACCCTTCCTCACCAGCTCTCCTTAGTCAAGGGAGCATAACAGGAATTATTCCCAGCACAGCCCCCTCTCAATGGTCTTGGCAGAGCTGAACCAGCCAGGCAGATGTGGTGTGTCAGTGTGGCGTTAACATATTTCTGGCAGGAGTTTGAGTTATCTGAGGGGTGGTGAAATTACAGCCTGTGGGAATCCAACTTTGAACAGCGAGGGGAAAAAGCTAATATTGGCTTTTTTGCTTGTGATTTCACTGGCAGCGCAGGAAGTTTGCAGCTGATGGGGGAAATGTCTTGGCTGCTGACCCTAGAGTGGGGTGGAGGGATTCAAGTAGAATTTCTTATTTCATCTTTATGGTGGTGACTCACTTGACACTTGACTTTATCCTGTAATTGTAATGTTTTAACCTGAAATTTTGCAGATGGAGAACGGATGCTAACCAAGCAAGGTTGTTTTGCTTAATTGGTGTGAGGAGAGCTAACCCAGGTTTGATGGCCCTCAGCCCTTGTCAGGTTTCTTTGCCAGCCCTCCCCTAACTTCGGATCTGATCCTGTTCCCTGTGAAAGCAATGGAAATACTGTCTCATGAGAGGGTGTTTCTGGTTATCAGGTTCTTTCCAGCTCAAGGCACAGACCATGCCTGTTGTTGATGTCTCTACCTAAAGGGAACAACCTTTCATCCCTGGCTAGAGCTGGCATTTGGCTGCTGGGGCTCTGCCTGGGGCAATGTCTGGTGTGTTTCCTCACCAGGTGGAGGAGATGGTGGCTGAGGACATCCAGTGTCCTCTCTGGAATACATGACCTTGAGCAAAGTCATCTTCATTTCTGTGCCTCCACGTTTGTCAGATATTAGTTAGGATACTGTGACATTGCCATTTTCTAAAGCATATTGAAAGTGCTCTGAGATCTGCTAGGAAATAATATAAGTAAGCATATATATGGTATTTTTGGTTAGAGAGACACAACCCTTCTCTCAGCCTGGCCTCTGGCTTGATGCAAACTTTAACACAGCTGTTCCTACCTGGCTTCAGTGTTATGCAGTGTTGCTTTTTGACTCAAAGTTTTTGTGGGGAGAGAAGTGCCTGTGGGGTGAGAAGGATGTCACAGACCTTTTCAAAGGTCCCAAGCTGTCTGTAGGATAGGGTAGACAAAAACGTGGTGTTGCAAAACTAGCACTGGGCATTTTTTTTTCTTCCCTTTAAATAGCTTTAAAAATTATTTCTGTAGGCCTGGAATCCTCACTACCATCACCAAATCCACTGAGTGCAGGACTGGGCTCAAAATCTGATTCAATTCCTGATGAATCATTATTTCCACTACTTGTTTGTCATAATTGCTTTTTCTAATCCTTGTCTGAATTTGCATTTTCATAGTGCTCACCGTCCCCTTCATCCATGGGCACAAGTCAGGAGGTGTCAACATCCTGCTTGTGTCCCTTGTGATGTTTGGTGGAGCTGTAAACACAGGAGAAGATGATCTTTAGCGGCTGTAAATTATCAAAGCTGTGCTGAGATGAGTGGATCTACAGCAACTTACACCAGCTGCAGGAATGCCCACAGGATGTTTCATTCCTGCTGGCTGGAACAGAAGAAAGCTGGTGGGGGAAATGGCCTTGTATAAGTAAGATACACAACTGAGCAATTTTCTCTGCTTTGTTTTGATCTGTTAAATTTTAGCTATATAAAATCAATCTTTTGGGTTTCTGTGCTGATTCCTGTGTAAACTCAGGTGTTTTACAAGCTCTGTACATCCTCTTGGGCACAGAGCAGCCTGTTAGACTGGAAGCCCAAGACAGATGCTGCCTGGCAGCACACAGGGATGTCCTTCTGATGGAAAGGATTGTCAGGTGAGCTGCTTAAAAGGTGTCCCTGCATGTAACGAGAAACATAGTCCATGCCTGTAATTCTTACTTATTTAGATACTAATTCCACTTGGGTCCCTTGCAGTTGGTTAAGGAATGGGCAGGCAGAGAGTTTGTTTGGATTCTGCTGCATTAACCCAATGGTGCTGTGTCAGAACAGTGAATGCACCCAAGTCAAACCTTGTCATAACAAAATGAAATGGTTTCTTTTGAACTTAAGCTGAATTTGTAAAACATTCTGCCCCCAATGTGTGCCACCAAAACCTTTCAAAATTGAGTCAGTCATAAACAAGTTTATTTCATTCATCCCTCCATGGAACAGAAGCAGAGTGAGGGCCAGGAAAATTTATTGAATGGAAAAGCATGGGATATTTTTAAATAGAAAAGGGAAGAAATTTCTCCTTCCCAGCTTTTCGGAAGGAATTGCAAACAATGGAGGTGAATATAAAACCCAAGACCCAAACCCACCTCCTGAGTTACCTCCCCTGTGTAGCTGGAGCTCTGCAGCCATCCGGCCTCGAGCCCTGCTCCCGCCAGCACCAGGCACATCATTTCCTCTCCGTGTTCTGCAGCTGCATGTACAGAATCATGGAATCATTCAGGCTGGAAAAGACCTTTATGTGTGTATTACTCCCCCACTTTCTTTCATTCAGGAGCAACGTTGCCAGTGGGCAAACACTAATCCATCCTGACAGCTCTGCCCATCTTCCTGCTTTGGTCTGGCAACAAGCAAACAGCTTGATTAAGGTCCCCAGGGCTTTATTAGTGCAGCTTGTTGTCTGCAAATTAATCAACAGGTTTCCTGTGTTTAACTCTTTGCTGGAGCTGGTTGGGAACATTCTGCATTGCTGTGGGCATTGGATCAAGTCTTTAGAACTGGTTTTTAAATATGGCACAGAAGAAATAACGTCAAGTGGTATTAGTCTTGGTTTCTTGGGGTAGGAGGTAAAGAGATCCCGTGGGCTCTGCAGGTGCTGCTCATCTGACTTCCCATCTCTAACAGCAATTTTAGACTTTCACTTTATTTCTCTTGGCTGTTCACACTCCCAGTCCCCTTGTAAAATATCCATTATCCATGCAGAGGGCAGCCAGATGAAACCTGTACTTTGCTTAGTTATTCATAAAAAGTCAGATGTGCTCTGGGCCCCTCAAAGTGGAGGTGCAAGCAGGAATGGGAACTTGCTGTTTTGAAGTTTGATCTGGAGCGTGGGCAGAAGTTGCCAGTATGTTGAATTTTGCAGTGTTATATTTCAGACCTGGGGCTTGTCCTTTAACTCTTTGGTCTCACCATGCTGGCATTAGGAAAAATAACTATGTAGCTGCAGTGGTTTACACATGAGTTTTGATAATGAGCAGAAGATTTGGGGAGCACACACTGAGTTTTCAGGTGGCTGTGCAGATACCAGAGTGGAGATGACTGATGCTATACGGATATAGTGGGTTGAACATTCTCTCATTATTTCAAAGATCACAGGATTTCCAGCTTCTTACTTGCATTTACATGAGGAGACCCAGCTCCTTATCTTCATTTCCCAATTCTGTGCATGTTTTCTCGTCTCCAAGCTGCTGGAGACCCAGTCAGTGCATTACATCTCGTGCCTGTTAGCACTGCCTGTCTCTGACGGACAGACAGATACTGACTGTGCTTCCACACGAGCCCTGGGAGACCAGCAGCACTCTGCACATGGAATTACGTTCGATCTGATCTGGACTTCACCCCACAGTGAACAATGGTGAGAACAGGCTGAGCCATGTAGCTCATATTGATTATTTTTAGCAACAATCAAAGATGGAAGAAGAACGTGCCTGTAGGTCAGTTGTCTCTTGCAGTGGGAGGAGAACAGCCGGCAGAGAAGAGCTGCCCAGGCCATGCTCCCTGCACATTCCCCCAGGAAGGATGTGTTTCTGCAGTTTGCTCCAGTTGGACAGGAGTGGTGTGCAGTGGGGAACTTGCCAGTGCTTTGCCTTCGGCAGCTGCCGAACATCTGCCTTCTGGATGATGTACAAATTCTCACAACTTGATAATAATTTTCATGCCTGTTTTACTAGAAGGCTTTAAAACATCTTAGTGCTCCATTTCAGTGTGTTGTATTCACGTGTGAGCAGCTTTGTTGCACTCTGTGTGCCAGTGGTGGGGGTTAAGGGGCACAGGGAGCAGATGTGGACAACCCCAAGGGTCTGTGGAGTGGGGCTGTCCCTGTGCCTTTGCTGTGAGCTCCTTTCTGATCCCTCCATGAGCTTCTGGTGCTCCTGGTACTCTCTCAGAGCTGAGAGCTCTCACCTGTGCAGGACACAGTCCTTTCCCTGGGATCACAGGTGCTCTGTGCACTCCACTATAGGGATTTTCCTCCAGTCACCTCCCTTCTTCTTGGACTCACCTTGGGTGCCTTTCAGAGAGCTGATTGCTTGGTGCAGATCCTTTAGCCTTACTGGTGGTAGCAGTTCTGTGATAGCTACAGGTGATAAAGGCAAAGCTACTTCCTGGGGACAAACTGGGGAGCTGAAGACCTATGACTTAGTGCTTTATGTACTTCTGGCCTCAAGACCAATCCATTCCTTGTGATTGCAGCAGGGCTTATAACAGCACCAGGAAACCAAAAAGCTAAACCCTTCTGTTTAGTTCCTTTGCCTGTGGTCTGGCTCTGGCTCTTCATTGCTTGCAGTAACCAGTTAAGGTAACCCACGTGGTGTGGAAAGTGCTGTAGATCAAAAGGGCGATGCTTCCTGCCCCAGAGCAATGCAAAGGAATTTGTAAAGCCTGGGGACAGGGAGAATGAGGCTCCAGGTCTGGCATCTTGGCATCTGTGGGTGAAGCAGTGTGTGGGGAACAAGAGGCAAGCTTGTAGATACCTGTACCACCAGTAAGAGCTCCCTGGCAGGAGGCTGAAACACCTGCAGGAGACACATGTCTGAGCTGGAGTTCACCCATGATGCTGCCTGAGGATTGGATCTTTCCAGGTATCAGCAGAAAAGCATGAGCAGAGAAAGCACTTTCTCTGCCCTTTAAAATGCTGTAACAGTTAATGTGCTATTATGAGGAGGTTCTTTGCAGTGAATAGAGGAAAAAGTGGTAGTTTTAAAGGGAGATTTTAAGACAAATGACTTCTGTCCACTATAGTCTTGAGGATCAAGGAAGTCTTGAGAAAGACCTGACAGGTTGGGTACCAGGACAGCTGAAAAAATTGCTTCAGGCAGGGGTTTTGTTCATAGAATTATAGAATATCCTGAGTTGGAAAAAACCCACAGGAGTCGTCCAAGTCCAACTCCTGGTCCTGCACAGGATACTGCAACAATCCCATTCTGTCCCTCAGAGCATTGTCCAAATGATCCTTGAGCTCTGTAAGCCTTGCAGCAGTGCCCACTGCCTTGGGGAGCCTGTTGGGTGCCCGACCACCCTCTGGGGAAAGGACCTTTCCCTGATATCCAACCTAACCCTCCCCTGACACAGCTTCAACTTACTAGCACAGTTTAGACCATCTTGCTGACTCTGGCCCTTTGCATCAGAGGCACAGCACCTCAATCTGCCATCAGGGAAGGCTTTCCCTATAGGGTGGGAGTTTCCACTTTTGCCCATCCCTCAGGATATTCACATTTCTCTGCTGATGAAACACACATGCTCAGTCTTCTATTTCCATCCCCTTCTGCCAGCAGGGAATAGCAAAAAAACTCCTGGAAACCCTGGGAGGGAGCAGGAAAAGGGACAAGGTGTCAACTCAGTTTTCTGCATCGTGCCAAGCACAGCCAGCTGGGACACATCCCTCTGTCTCAGGTGTGTCACATCCCCAGTGCTCCTCTTGTAGTAACCGCTGGCCTTTGCGTGGTGTGTGACAATGTGGTGGCAGCTGTGACGCATCCATCAGTCGTGCCTGCTGCCGAGCATTCCTTCCTGTTGCCAGGCAAAGAGGGGTGACCTTTTCCGAGAGGAGGAGGAGGTGGTGGGGAGAGTGATGGGTGGGTGGGAGGCAGTGGCAGCCTTGGATGGGGCTGTGCCAGGGGCTCAGGTCAGGGCTGGGGTTTGGATCCACGGAGCGAAGCCAACAGTCCCTCCCACTTTGCTTGATGTCGTGGGTGCAGAAACCTCATCCCCACCTGCCTGCTTGGATTGAGACAAAGCTGTCCCCGGTGGGCCCTGGCATCCCTGTGGGATGCGATGCCCGAATTACAGGAGGAAGTATCAGGATGATGCTTGGTAAAATGCTATTTATGGGCTGCTGCAGATCTGACTGTATCGCCTTTGGTGTAGGAAATTTCAGGGCACTACCATGTCCTTCCACCCTGCTCAGCCTGAGGACAGGCACCGAGCAGTGACCAGCAGCACTGGGGGCTTGGGTCTTGTGCCCTGCAGTGTGACTTGTGCATAAAATTGTCCCATTGTCTGGACTGAAGAGGTTTTCCTGTGGCTCCAGCATCTGGACAGTGCTCTGCTCTGTATGTGCCAATTCTGGAGTGAAACCCAGGATGGCTTTGCTAGAAAAAAAAAATCCTTTCCAGGTATTTGAGGTCAGCATGAGTGGGGAAACAATTATGAGCCTTTCAGTCTGGATTGGTACAAATGGTACCATCAATCCACAGAGATGGAGCTCTCTGTGAAGGGGTGAGGTGGAACAGTACTAGACATAACCTGAAATGACTTAACAAGCTGCTCAAGTTTTTAAATGCATGTGTCATTTTTTTTTTAATTTAAATTTCCTCTGACATTTCATAGGCTTCATCACTCAACGTGAAGCCAAGATCTATGTGAGTGTGTGCGGTAGGATTGTTTTTAAATTTTATTTTAAATACAGATGTCTGGAATAACTTTTTTGCACACACTGTAGGAGTGTAAAGGTTTCTAAGCAACATCATTTCATGCTGTTTGCATTAGAGAATGTAAAACAGGGTTCCTTTTTTTAAAAGTCTCTGCAGTGCAGGCATAATTACAGGATCCCATTATGCAGCATTGTGTCTACGGTGAAGCCTGCCCTAATGGAATATTCTGCCTTCTGCTGAAGTCTTACCTGCTTTTTACCAAGACACTTAAGGACTTAATTAGCGTCATTATAGACTGCCACCCCCTTCCTCAGCCCTGTGCATGAAGGGATAATGATCTGTCCAAGCTAGCATGTATTCACTTCCCATGGTTAACAGCACCACATGGAGGGAGTGTTTCGTAGCTCGCTGCTGCTATCTTGAATTGAACATGGAGGAGGAGGGGGGAAAAATGAAAGCGTTTCCTAGGAGCAATAAATATACTCTGTGTTTACTTGGCCTGGTCTTAACCATGGAGCTGGGATGGTGTTTGTCACTGGGAGATCCCTGTGGAGCTCTTCTGTCTAAAGCCTCACCATGTGCTGCCGACTGTGGCACAGAGCACTGCCAGCTGCCTTTGTGCTCAGTCCTGCAGGTGTGGGCTGCAGGGCACCCACATGCACTCCATGCTTCAAAAGAGTCCCCAGGAAACAGCAGGAGCCATGTGGATGCAGCAAGCCTCCCCATGGTGTCCATGTGGATGTGCTACATGTGGGCAGCATCTTCCACTTACCTGTATGTACCTCCATGCATATCTGACTGTATGTACATGTGTAAACAGAATGAATGGAATGGTTGGTTTGGATTGGGAAGGACCTTAGAGATCATCTGGGTCCACATCCCTGCCACAGTGCACCTTCCACTAGACCAGGTTGATCAGAGCCCCATCCAACCTGGCCTTAAACACTTCCAGGGATGGGACAACCACAGCTTCTTTGGGCAATCTGTGCCAGGGCCTCACCACCTTCACAGGGAAGAGTTTCTTTCATATAGCTAATCTAAACTAGTTCCTGTGCACTGCTCCCATGGGAGATTAGTAGTTGGCATTGCACTGAAAGCAGACATGTTCAATGGGTTGGAGTGGCAGGAGGTGGTGGGCTTCAGGGCACAGCTCTGATGCTGAGGGAAGCCAGAGAGGACCATCCTGCTGCTACATGATGGCATCTACAAAGTTCCTGTCAGCTGGATAGTCAGTTTTGATCCCTAGTGCTTCGAAGCTAAACAACATTTACACTGAGCTGCCCAATAGAGTTTATAAACATCTGGGGGCTTTTTGTGTTTTACAAGATGAAGAGCTTTGGCTTTTGTACCAGAGACAGGGCCAAAGGAGTTTTTATTAGGTAACTTCTCTGGCATGTTGCATTGGGAGCTCTAGACATTATTAATGAGGTGTGTGAGTGCTGTGGTCCATGTGTTGTTTCATGTAATGGCTGTTGCTGCTGAGCCTTGTGCCAGGATGTGTCCATAGTGTTTTCCTACAGGTGTACAACTCTCAGCCCCATTCACCTCTTGGGTCCATCCTGTGCTGCTCTTTCTATCCAACCTGCTTCAGGTTAGTGCTCCTCCAGCAAGTTCCCTCTGGAGGTTTGCTAACATTTCATGGGGAGGAAAATCTACCCATAACCTCTGCTCTTTGTAGTTCTCAATTCAGGTGGGAAGGGGTACTATGAGAGTGGGCAGCTGGTCCTGTGGGATGTGGCACTCCTGGGCTTGGAGCTCAGCTGCACTCAGAGGAGCTTCCTAAAGGCTTGTGGCCCATCTCTTATGAAAAGTAAAGACAATAAAGAAAGGAAGAGCTGTGATGCTGATGAATTTCCTGCGTCCCTTGAATCACTTGAAGTCCTGAATGTCACTTGCTTCCTCACCTCAGCAAATGGTGTCTGACCTGGGATGATGCCAGGAAGTTGCCCATGCTGGTGAGCAACCTTCAAAGTCCAGAGCTGCAGGGCCTTCTCATCCTGGTCTAGTGGAAGGTGACCCTGCCCAGGGCAGGGGGTTGGAATGAGATGATCTTTAAGGTGCCTTCCAGCCCAAACCATTCTAGGATTCTACAATCTCCTGCTCTACTTTGCTTACGGAGGGTGACTCTCCTGCACTGTCCATTCCCAGGAGGGATGCCTGCAGCAATGCAGTGCCTGTTATTTTTTTACAAGAGCCACTTGGCTTCTTCTCTGTCTCTTCCAGCCTCTGCCCTCAAGGAGCTGTGTATGATCCCTGCTCAGACAGCTGGGGACATCTCCTCAGCCTCCCACCCTACTCCACAGAGCAGTCCTTGACCTGTTATACATCTGATACAGGTGGTGGCCTGGGCCCCAGCACAAAGCCCATCCAAGCTGCAGCTGTCCCTCGTGCTTTCCAGAGACATGGCTGGATGTCTCGGCCACTGCACGTTCCGTTTTGCTTCATAAATGCTGAAAACGGTGCCAGATGGAGCTTTATAGGTTCACATCATCTGCCCTATGCTCTGTGTATTTTAAACAAACCTGGGAGGGGGTTTGGGCTGGATCCTTGTTTGTTCTTGAAGGAATTGATGCGGGCTTCAGAGTCCTCATCCATCCATCTTCCATATGGAGATAAAAAGTTTTGGCTGAACACTGCTAAATGTGCCGTCATCTATCACAGCGGAGGCGGGATTGTGTCAAGGAAAAATAATCCACCATCAGGCTCAAAGGAAGAAAAAGAGGGAAAAAAAAAAGAAGAAAGAAATAAGATTTCCAGTAAAATGCATTGCTTTTAAAAATCCAGTTCACTCTTTGCCAAGTCATTGTTTGGTTTTAGACTTGTTTCACATGAAAGCAACCTTTAAAGGTTACTTTTATCCCTCTTTAATGAGCTATAGAAATGAGCCTGGCCTGTTACAGGGCAGAGGCCAGGGATGGGACTGCGTGTGGAGCTGATGCTCCCCTTTGGAGAGCCTGTGTGAGCTGTACCACCAGCTCCCTGGCTGCCAAATTCTGTAGCCAGCAGCTTTCAGCAAGAGAAATGAAAGAGGATCATTGATGTATATCTCTCCCCTTGCTGTGGTGGAAATTATATATGCTGCAGTGTGTGTGGGAGAGAAAATAGACATTGCTGTGTGTATTTTTCTGATGCATTCTGGATCCTGGGGGCCAGGTTTCCTGACAACCCTCCTGTGCTGGGTGCTGAGCTCTTTAGAGATGTGTCCCAGTGGGAGCTCTTGCAAACCTGACCCCTGTGGTGAGCCTTAACCACCTGCAGACCTGGCCCCCATCCTGCCCATGTGAGCAAGGGGAGACCCAAACCCCCACCCCAGGAGAGCCCCATGCTGCCCCTTCTGCACTGCCTGAGCACATTCAGGTGACATCCAGGGTGACGGAGCACCTGAGGGGATGGACTGTCCCAGCCCTGACCAGCAGGACAGTGCCCAACTCATTGTCTGACTCTGCTTTTGGGCAGCATAAGGGAATGGTGGGCAGGGTGGGTATGGCTCAAAGCTGCCTATGGGTGGGCACAAAGGGGGTCCCTCAGCTCCACACAGCAACGTGGTTATATTAGCTACACAGAACACACAAAGACAGCAGCAGAGTCTTTAAATAAGGCTCATCAACGTGTATCTGGGGATTGAGCTCTTTCTCTTCCCACTGGATAATCTTTTCTGCCCAGGCATTGTGAACAAGTGGCTCCAGAACCCTCTGGCCCAGCTGGGAAACCTCCCAAACTGCAGCACAGCACTTCCCATCCGAGGGCTGCTGCGTTTTCTCACTCTGCTTCCAGTGCCTGTGCTAGTAAAACATCTCTCTCATTTTCCTTCTGATGCACATCACACTGCTTGAAACACAGGGTAACTGCAGGAAGCACAAACCATGGTCATGCTGCACAAAACTCTGTCCCAGAGCAAGGAGGGATAGGGAAGAAGAAACAGGCTGGAGCTGCTGTGGTCCCAGGGTGTCTGGGCTTCCCTGTGCATTTCCAGATGTGACCTTGCGGAGTCACAGGTCCCCTGGTCCTATAAGCTGGTGCTGGGACAAAGTCCTTCCTATCAGTAGATCTGTTACAATTTCAGATGGTTTTGGTTGTCCTTTCTTCAGGTGGATGAATCTTGGTGGGATAGGGAAGAGTAAATTGTGCTGCCAGCCAGCAGAACCTCTCCCTGAGGATTTTTGATGTGGCTGTAGGGCCCAAACTGCTGTTCTCAATCATGCCCTCCTGTAGGCATTTTTCCCAAATCCTCTTTCCCAGCAGAAATCATGTCCATCTTCCTTATGGACCCTGTTTGTGGGAGAGGGGGTTTTGTACAAGAGGTTTTCACAGGAGGACTGTGATGATTTTCCTGTTTTTGCTACTGTTGTGTGAAGGCTGACAGGCACTTCCCCCCACACCAGGACCAGCCACCCAGGGATGCTCCATGTGAGCAGGATGTGGTGGCTTGGAGAGAATCTGTCTATTGGGGAGCTGCCAGTATGGAAGGCACTCTGGAGAAATTCCCTATGAACCAGAACTGAGGAGGATGCTGTTTTCTGTAAAGTGTCAGAAGGCCACTGGAGGCAGTGGGCAACAGAGAGCAACTTTCCTATGGGAAAGTAAAGACTTGTTCCATTTTTAACCCTTGGTAATTGAGTCCAGGGTGAAATATGACCCCAGGTTACATAGTTGTAATGCCTTCTCTCTGTGCTGGGCTCTGGGCCCTCAGGAGGGGGAAGGAGCAGTCGTTTGCTGGTTTTGGCCCAGCTCCATGAAGAAGTGAATTTGTTAGTGCTTGTAAATAATGAAAATTGGGAGGCAGGAAGTGGACATCCCCTTAAGGGACATCTCATGAACAGACACCAGAACGGACAGCCCTCTGTGTGGCTTTGGGGACACCCACCCAGGCCAGTGTGTGTAGCTCAGGCAGAAGAAAGCAGAGTGGCAGGAGTGTTTGGGGTCCCTGGTGGGACCATGAGGTGGGAGCATGTCCACGTGGGAGTCTCTGTCCTGGGAAACATGTGAACTGGCCCTGGACCGCTGTGGCAGGAAGGAAGACAGCCCAGATAGGCAATCATTTTTGGCAGGGGTCTCTCCTCCCTGCTCAGTGCAGGTATAATGAACTTTCCATGCTTGGCTCTCAGCAGACATTCATGGATGAAGCTGTCCTGCAGAGACACGGAAGTAACGCTAATCCTGTTTGATTAGCGGGAGCTGGGATGGGTGCTTGTGCCATTACAAACCATCCCTGTGAATTTGGGGGCTCTGCAGGCACCCCAAGTGTTTGAGGAAGGGCTGGAAATCACACCCAACAAGGGCACCTGACAGCAGTATGGGAGATACATTATCTTGGGCAGCTGGGATCTCCTCCTGCTCCCTCTCACCTCTTATTTCCAGGAGGCTTTGTAGTCTGATGGTTACACTAAGACAACAGTGATAAAAAATTTATGTGAGCCTTGTCATTAAAAACAGATGGCTGTAGCCTAAAGGTGACTTGTTGGGCTTACTGTTCTGCTTTGTCATGGAGCCTGAAAATTACTGTTGCTTTTTTCTTCACACTTACTTTTTTCCAACCTTACAAATATTAAATACACCATGTCAGGTTGGTTTTGTTGCAGTCTCTTAGGAAGAGCTGCCCACTGGGAACTTTCTCTGCCTTGAGGTTGTCAGCAGATCATTTATCCTCCATGAGGAAAACAACAGACATGACTGTAAAATGAGAACTTAGAAAAAAAAGTGAAGCGGAGAGTTAGCAACAGTCAGCAGTTCCTCTGGACTTATTTCTTCAAATCTCTTTGTTCTAAATTCCCTGTGGTCCACAGAGACTTTAAGGGAAAAAGGGTAGGGTACACAGGACCTGAGTTTTTGGTGTTAAATACTTCCAGACCTCCTCAGGCCATCAGGAGGGAGCAGGCCAACCGCTGGTAAGGCTCCAGATGTTGCCTTGGGGAATGAATCACCCCTGGGAGCTGGCTGGCTGCAAGCTCACTTAGATGCCTTCCTCTTTTGTTTGTGTGAGACAGCTTTTATGAGTCTTGTTCCCCCAAATGGCATGAGATTGATCCCTGGGACTTCCTGGGAACATGGAGTGGTGAAGAAGAAGTGGCAAGAGGTCAGTGGAAAGCCCAAAAGATCCTTAGCTCTGTGTGTGGGTCTGCAGACACAGGACACTTCACAGGCAGGCGAGGGAGGACTGGGTGGGCTTGACTCTCATCCCTGATATCTCTGTGGGGACACAAAACAGAGCAGGCTTTGTCTCAGAGGTTCTGTCATCTCTGGGGAATCACACCAGGAATCTGCAGAGCCTGGACAAGACAGGTTGGCTCCAGTTCCTCGTGGTGCCTCACAGACTTGGGAGCAGCGTGGGCTGCATGGAGGAATGTCACTACCTCTGAAACTGCTCTGAGATGCAGCTCTTCTGGGCTGCACGTCACCAAAATGACATGCCAGAAGGGCTGGAAGAGGACAAGAGAGCATGTTGCAGTGCAGTGCCTGGAGATGGAAAAGACAGGCTGGAAGGGAACGTGGCACATGGTCCAGAGCAAGACATGACAAAAGGGGGGTGGTGGTGGGGTTCAACGAGTGGCAGAAGCTTCATCACCTGCAGGCCAGTCCCTGGGGAGTGTCACATCACTGTGAAGTGACACTGCCAGCGTAGGTCACGTCACAGTGTGCAGAGCTCCCCCCAAAACAGGGAGACGTTCCTTTTGTTCTTGAAGACAAAGGATCTCTCTCTGGATCTCTTCCAGAATATAATGCTTTGAGGTGGAACAAGAAATTCTGTTAACCCTACTCCCCTCTTGGCCCAGTAAACAGAAGGTGCTGAGCAATCCAGGCACCTCTTTCACCTCTTGAAAATCTGGGAAAATAAATGTTTTGCTGCTAGTGAAAAATAATTAGACAGGGGGATTTGTGTTTTGTTGCTGGATGTGCCTTTTCCCACCTCCTTGATTAATCTTGGAAGCAGATGCCAATAGCTGTGCAGCTCAGGGTTTGTGGGCATTGTCAGGACTTGACCTGCATCTTGTAGCAACAAAAGCAGATGAAACATCTGCTTGGGGGAAAAAAAACCCATGGACTTTCCCGCCAGCTTGTCTGGGAGAGAGGAAGGCACAGGAGGGTGGAGAGGGCACAAACAAGAGAGTGTTCAGGGTGGAAAAATGTGATCTGGATTCTCCATTACAAAGTTTTCTGTTCTCCCAGGGTCTCTGAGCCAGCGTGAACTGGAATTTTGCAATGACTGGAAAGTCCAAACCTCCCAGTCCCTGAGGATGGTGAGGGGCAGTTTGCAGAGAGGCACGGGTGGGTGGGAACGTCCTCCCCAAATTCTCTTGGGAGGTGCTGATGAGGGCCACTGTTGTTAGAGCTGATTGACCACTGCTGAGCAGGGAACAACTGGTGATGTCAGACAAAGGCCACCAGCCAGGGCGGGGGGACGGGGGCATGTGACACTGGGACACTGTGCCATGTTGAGGATATTAGTTCTCAATGAACTGTTATTGCTGAAAGGCTATATTGTTCCTCAGGGAGGGACAGATGACGACCCAAACCAACCTCGTTATTCCAGCTGGCAGTCCCCAGCAGTCACTGGGAACAGACCCCACTGGTGCTGTGCTGGTAGTGGTGGCACAGCATCCCCCAGGAGTGTCTGCTGGGTGCTCTCATGGCAGTGGTGAGCCTGTGCTGAGCTCACCTGATGTGGCAGTCAGGCACAGAGCAGACCATCAGCTGCTGCTTCCAGCCCGTGTGCAGGTTGAGCACGTCTGCTCTGTCTCCTTTTGGGCTGGGAAGGGCATGTTCAGGTTGATGCAAGAGACCTGAAGGGAACCTACAAGAAAGATGGAGAGGGACTATTTACAAGAGAATGTAGTGACAGGACAAGGGGGAATGGCTTCAAATTGGCAGAGGGTAGATTTAGATTAGATATCAGGAAGAAATTATTACCCTGTGAGGGTGGTGAGGCCCTGGCACAAGTTGCCCAGAGAGACTGTGGCTGCCCCATTCCTGGAAGTGTTCAAGGCCAGGTTGGACAGGGCTTGGAGCAACCTTTTATAGTGGAAGGTCTTCCTGCCCATGGCAGGGAGCTTGGAACTGGTTGATTTTTAAGGTCCCTTCCAACCTAAACCATTCTGTGTTTCTATGTGGTTGTTCAGGCAGCACCTGGGCATGGGGCTTTTGAAATAAACAGTCCTAGAGTCCCATGTGGGAAAGGAATGCTCCATTAAATGAGTGAGAGGGACCCCTGGGTGATAATGAAGCATTGTGGACATCAGTGGATGCATTTCGGATATGTCAGTGGAGACAGATGCCCTTGGGGTAATGGGAAACAGGGATCTGATGAGATAGTGGTGTGTTCAGGCTTGGAAAAAACTGCTACAAAAGTGAGGTTCACTTTGTCTAGAAATTAATTTCCAGTCTCTGCCCCATGGAGCCTGTGGCTGCCCTTACCCTCACTGGACAGAAAGCGTTTCCATAGGACCCTTTCTAGCAAAGAGTGTGGCTGGTGTCACAGAGCTGTGCAATATTACACTGTCTTCATGGTTTGACAAGTCGCCCTGCAAAATGTGAAATAAGTTGCTATTTGCAGAAAGGTTTTGTGGAAAAGGCACTTAACCCAGAGGATGAGGTCTGGTTTCCAGAGCAGTCAGCTTTGAGAGGACAATGTGTACAACTTCATGTGCAAGGGGGACAAAGCAAAACTTTTCTCTGACAGGATAAACCCAAAACAAACCAGGGAGGAAAGGCTCTTGCCCATGACCACAAGTAAATCAGCGTGGAGCTATAAAAAGGACAACTGAATCCTTGTAGGCAGCTTCATGCATGGGCCCTTCAAATGTCCTGCCTGCCCAGGCTGAGCTGCTGATGGGAAGGGGATGAAAGAGCAGCAAAGAGTTGACTGCTGAAAATTTTCTTCTTGATGCTGGGAAGGATGAGCAGTTCTTCCTTAGGGTGAATCACGCTCCGGCACTAAGCAGCTAATCCTGCTGACTGTGGCTGTTCCCTGATAAGCTATCCTGCCAACTCTGATGAATTTCCAGCAACTTCATTAGAAAAAATAATGTTAGAAGCAATTGGAAGTCAATTCTGTTTTATGTGACTAATGCTAATTATTATTACTTTTGTTAGTTCACCTAATCCACCGAGATTCTCCCAGTAATAGATGTTACTAATTTGTACCCACAATATGCTGTCTTCCACTGGTGGATTTCAGAGCATTTTTCCCACTGCCCTCTGTTTTGTGTTTAATGTAGCATAACATTTTATTTAAAGTTAATTATTGTGAGAAGTAAGTTTTCAGTCTCCTATAAAAATCAACTAAGCTTTGCAGTCTGGGGTTTTTTTACAATGTGTCAGGCAAAGAAACACAGGATAACGGTTTGGGAATGCTGGAAGACATATGATTGAAAGTGGAAATTGGCAGGTAAGTGATTTGGAATAGTGTATTGCTTTCTGCACAGGAGGTAAGGATTGTGCTGTGTGTGGATGGAGAAAAAAGAGGGTTAAAATAACCTGAATTACCTGCTCGCAGGCACAGAGTGGTCTCTGGCTCCTCTCTGTGCTCTGGTGTAGGATGGAGTCACAGCTTAGGAGCCAATGATTTAGCACAAGGAGTTTTTGCATAGGTTCAATGCACTTTAAGGACCATCAAGAGTTTAGGCTGAAAATGAACTGTACCAGGGCAACCCAAGAGATCTGGTGCCATGTTGGATGTGGATCCCCTGGTAAGACTTGGAGCAGAGCTGCTGGGCTCCCCAGAGCTGCTGGCTGGCAAATGGGGGAGATGGCTTTAGAAAAGGATCAAGAGCTCCAGACAATCTCTGTAACTTCAACACATATTCTGGCAAACCATGTGTGTAGCTCAGCACATCAAACTGTGTTAACAAACTCCTTGCCAGAGAGTGGAGTGTTTGTCTGGAGATGGCATTGCGATCCCTGTATATCTGGACAAGGATTATTTTCATTCCTGAAAGAATAGCAAACTACAAAACTGTGGAATTTATCATATAGAAGCAGCAATAGGAGGTCAGGGGTTGTCTGAGCACAGCACTGAGGGCTCTGCTTGTTGTGTTTGGCTTTGATGAGAATTCCCAGTGTGATTTTTGGGGCAGCAATCAATTTCTGTCTGATTTAGCTTCTTTCTTTGATGGACTAACAATACATGTCTGTGCTGCAAGGTAGAGAGGGAGCCTGCTGCAGGATCACAATGTAGAGCAAGTGCTGGTTGTGGAATGGAATAGTTTGGGTTGAAAGGAACCTCAAAGACCATCTTGCAGCAACCAGAGTACAACCACAGGCACTGAGCAAACACCTGGGTAAGTTTTCAGGCAAGACTGCTGGCACCTGATGAGCACTTCAGGCACATCCCTTGTGCTGTCCTTGCAATTCTACGCTGCTTGGGAAAGCTGGATGTCTGTAGCATTGCTTAGGGGTCTCCCTTACACTTACTTGCCAGCCCTTCTGCAGTGGCAGAGGAAGATGATCTGCTCTGGGACTGTCCCTTTTCTGTCTCCTGTTTCCATTATGAGCTTAGACTGATCACTTATTCCCACTCTGCTTTGGTTTCCCATCTCAAAAACTGGGAATAAGGCAGTTGCCAGCTTTGTACACTTAAATTCAGAGATCAGCCCCACAGAAACATCTTAGACAAGAAGAAGGTGTGAATCACATGTTAAGTGTCCTTACCCTGCATCCAACTGGCTCTTCGTGAGAGGCCAGTCCAGAGCTGACGTGGCAAGATTTTTGGGAGGTGATGTGGTGACAGCAAGGTGGGATGAGTGTTAGGAACTGGTTGGAGTGGCTGGATATGTTGAAGAGGGCAGCCCAACAGGAGGGCTCCTGGCTATGTTCTCCCCACTTGACCAGCATAGAAACATGGGGCAACTCAGCCTTGCCTTTTTTCTTAAGAAGAAAACCTTTGCTGGAGAGTGTTGAGTAGGGTGCAGATGTTTTGTGTCTCTCATCCATCGAGGTCAGTTGGAGTTCTGCCAGCACGAGTGACGTGTGTGCAGCAGAGGCCAAAATCCTCCCGCAGACGAGCGCTGTGGGACTTGTCTGTGTTCTCCGAAAGACAGTAGCTTGGCTTTTACAGCATCACAGCACAAAGAGGGCCTGGGGCTGAACGGGTGACTTTGGTACAAAATCAGGGCAAGAAGGTCTTGTGTAGCACCACTGGTCCCCATGCCAGGCTGGTGTGGTCTCTGTGGAAAGCTGGAGATGACTCATTTCCCTCGTGAATTCATGAGCTCTTGTCTCTCCTCCCTTTGGGCATCTTGCTGGTAGCACTGCTCTCCCAACTGCCTGCATGGTGCTCTTTGCTCGTTAGCTCTATTTATAGAGAATTTAATAAGACATCATTTAAAGGAATGAAAACAAACTGAAGATGTCTGTCGGTGAAAAAACCGGAGTAAGGCAAGGTTATTGGTAGCAGTTGTTTAAAATCTTGTCAGCTCTTTTTATAGGCAGTCCCTGTTGCTGTGGGACAGCTGGGCTGGACCTGTGAGTCCAAGTAGGTGGTGGCAGCCCCTGTGTGGGACCCTGTCCCTCTGCTGGGACCATCCTGTTGGGCAGCTCCTGCCTCCCCTGCTCATTATAAAGGGGAGGGATGCTGATGAGAGAAGTGGGCTTGAGGGAGTCCCTCTTTCTAAAGCACATGCTGGATAGAGACTGCTAATTAGCTCTCCTGATTTACTGTTTTCCTGTTTGGGGGATATGGTATTTATGATCCTATGGGGAGGATGTGAGCTGGCATGGAGAGAGGAGATTTCTGATCCTTCAGGGCTTTATGATCCTCTTTCCTCTTGAAAACTCCAGCTGTGGGGAAACCAGGAAATTGGAGATTTGTTTCTGACTGAGTGAATTAGCATCTGTCTCTCTAAAATCTGTTTCTCTTAGTTTTGCTGCACCCTAAGTATTATTTTGGCTTGCTGCCCCACACCTCTGCAGTGTCAGCATGGGGAGAGCCCCTGGCTGCAGTCAGAGCCCATCCCAAACTGTTGTCAGTCTCCAGGTCTGTCTAGGATCTCTGGTGTGTTCAGCTGTCCTGTGGTTTCAAGAGGGTGGGGGTGAACACACAGAAATCCTCCAGTGAGGGTCCCTCCAGGCTCAGAGCTCCTCTCCCAACCCTGTGGGCACCAGAAACTTTGCGCTTAGCACCAAGGGTGTGCCAGCACTGCCCACATTCTCCCAGCATCCCTGTCTCCTTCTCCCAGTCACTTGGAAAAAATAATTTCTCTTTAAAAGTTTGAGCTGCTTCTGCTCTGTGTTTCTGTATGCTCTGTTTTCTGTAATTGTTTTATAAGAGCATGTAGTGATAGGACAGTTAGGAATGGCTTCAAACTGAGAATTGGTTTATAATAGATATTAGGAGGAAATTTTCTCCTGCGAGGCTGGTGAGGCCCTGGCACAGGTTACCCTGAGAGGCTCTGGCTGCCCCATCCCTGGAAGTGTTCATGGCCAGGACAGGGTTTGAAACAACCTGGTCTAGTGGAAGGTGTCCATGCCCATGGCAGGGGGTTGGAACCAGATGATCCTTAAGGTCCTTTCCAACCCAAACCATTCTGTGATTCTATGATTCCCAACCTGGAGATGTTATCCCTTGCCTGGTGTTCTCTCTGGGGAGTTTGTTATGAACATAGAGAGGTCTTTGCCTGGATCAAGTCTCAGCCCCACTCATCCCTACTGTCACTGTCACCTGTTTTTGATTTTTTTCTGCTCCTGCTGCTTTGTCCATCAGCTCCTCCTGTGGCCATCTCTTTCCAGTTGCCTCTTATTTGTCAGGTACTTCTTCTCTCCTCCACTTCACCCCCCAAAAAGTTACCACACAGAGGAAAGTACCTCCTCCAGCCTTATTAAAAACAGCAGGGATATGTATGTGCATAGCTCCTGGGCTCCACTGGATATTGTTCATTCAGTTGAGAGCAAGAGGAAGGAAAGTGCTGAGTTGAGGGAATTCAATAGGCGCTGTTCAAAAAAAAGGCATGTCCAAAAACACAAATATGATCTCATGCAACATAGACTTTGTGATCTGGGAACTACAAAGGGCTGAGCCTTTGTGTCTGAGCAAACAAAGGAACAGAAATAGCAAGCCAGAAATATTAATTCCTTGTCAAAATGATCCTTGCTCCCTGGCTATATGATTTATATGGAGCAGAAACCAGGGCAGCTCTGCTTTCCTCCTTTATGTAAGTGAAAGACCAGTGAAAACACGTGTTAGGCTTAGCTCTGGGGGGCTTCTGCTGTGGTCTCTAAGACACTGGAGTGGCTTCTTCATGCCTATGTTAGAAAATCAGCCTTTAAGTCATGCAGTGGTTGAAATGCATCTCGGGCCACTGCTGCTTCTAATTTAGGAATATCACTTGGAGGTTATCAAACAAGAAATACTTTGATCCTGCCTTGGCATTTGCACACCCAGCAACATCCCAGGAGCTTACTCTGGGTGTCCTTCCTGCCAGCTGTCTTCCATTGCCATTTCTGTCCATGAAAACCAGCCCAAGACCATCTGTGGAAAAGACCTCTAAAGGAGAATGAAGACAAACTGGGTTCACAAAAGTCTCTTGAGGAACGGGAGCTGGGGGGGAAGGAAGTGTGTTTCAGAGGGTGGTCTCAATTGGGTTTATTTTCTAATTAGGCTCCCAGTCCCTCTACATCCTCTGGTGCACTGCTATCCACTAACTACCTTGGACCAGCCTTGTAATGGGCCTGGGAAGCCAAGGGTGATGGGCTGTTAAAAATGGGAGGTTAAAACAAAAGGTAGGTCTGGCACTATGCTTGTGGGTAGCGTGAAACCATGCTCCAGTGAACCATCTTCTTAATGCTATTTCTGTGAAATACGTTTTTTTTTTCCCCCCTCAGGATTCCTTTTATTTTTTTTTTTAAATTTTTATTTGGATGCATGTGTCTGTGCAGATCAAACAACATACTTCCATCATTACAACTCAGTGAGTCACAAGGGCCATAATGACTCTATCTTAAAAATAACCCCAAAGCCTTATTGCAATTGCTCTGCAGGCTGGGATTCGTTCTTGCATTCCCCAGGGAAAGTGAGAGACAGACTGAGGAAGAGACCCAGGGAGAGACGGTCATCCTCGTGCATAGGCTATGATGACTTTTCATATCTGCTTTTTGTCCTCTTTGCAGCTCAGCTTTATGCTCTGATGTGAGCTCTGTGAAATGGATGTTTCCTTTCAACCCTCCTCCACCTCCATTCCTTTTGCCTTTGTCTCCTTTACTTTCCCATCTCCTTTTTTTGCAAGGATGAGGGGGATGGGAGTGGTTTAGAAAGATCTCATCTGTTAATAAAACTGTGGCTGCTCCAGCCACTTCAGCATTAGTGCAAAAGAAATGATATTTCCAAGACAATGGAGGGAGTAGAAGAGGAAAAGCAGGGTTACCTCCTGATGATGCTCTATTGCAGTGAGATTTGCATCAGTCTTGAACCTGATCTGTTGATAAAGGTGCAAATTTCCAGCTTCTTGCTCCTTAAGAATTGCTCAGTTGTTTAGTTCTTTTGGATGTCTGGACATGTAGTGCCCTTAGATCTGCAAACAAAAGAGACTCCTGTGCACCAGCAGTAGTTTTTCCTTAAGTATCTTTTCTTAAGGCAGGACAGCAAAGCACATTCCTGTTTATCCCTAGATTAGGAATGTACAACAGTGATGCGGGGGAGCAGTGGCAGTCCCTGTCCACAGGCTGAGGGTGAGCAGTGGTCAGACCTGCACCCAGCGACTTTGTATTTAGAGCCTGCTCCCATCAGAGCTAAGAGGGTTTTGTCATCAATTAAATGGGGAGCTGGAGCATCCAGCTGTTCTTCCTACCTGTAAATCCACTGCAATACAACTTCTCATGAGACATAATTCATCCCTCATATCCATGATTTGTTTTGAGCTGCTGCTCCTTCCGTGCCCTTTTGTGACCCCAGGAGTGACCCCTCTAGGACAAAGACCATATGGGGTGAAGTGGCACATACCATCACCTGCATATCTCAAGGGACAGGCATTGGTGGCCTCAGCTTTATCTCCTTGTCGGTGTCATCAGACAAGGGTGGTGTTGGCAAGTGGCTATCCCAGAATAATCCTGCAATAATAGGCTTAAGCATGAGATGAGGCTCACTTAGAGATGCAGCAAAGTCTAGACACATTTTGAGAGACACAGACATATCACAAGTAACATTATTAATATTTTCTTTAATGATATTTAATTTACAAAAAACGGGGAATGGAACTGCCCTTGCTCAGCCTCTACTTGGTTTTCCTGTTTGTTTCTTCTTTTTTACTTTTTGGGGAAGAAAGTGTGACTCTTCCAGCTGCCTAGATTCAGTCTGCCTTGTCTTAATAGCTCTATGTTTTCTGCTGTGTTTCCTGTGGCTTTTCCCAAGATCTCTCTGCATAGACATGGATCCAGTGGGTATTTCTTTCCCTCTGGTAAGTGATGGAAAAAGCATTTATCAGAAAGATGTGTTGTAGGTAGCTGGAGGGTGTTCACACCTTTAGGAACAGCTATATCTTTGAAAAAAAAAAATCCTAGACCCTCAGTCCAGAGCACCTACAAAGCCTCTGTAAGATCTGGTCTCCTTCCAGAAATCTCAGCTATCTCATCTCTTTTAATCTAACAGAAAAAGCTGCCTCCCTGAGCTTGTGCTCTGGCTGTGGGCTTTCCACCAGCTCCCCCAGTATGTTGTGATCATCACCTGCACTCTGTCTGCTCTCAGCTCTGGGCTTTGGCCCAGGAGAATTATATATCATACTCGACTGTGACTTACTGTACCGGCTGCTTTTGGGAGGAATGAGGCTGCTGAACTCGTTTTGCCTCTGACCTGAGCAGATGGAAATGGAGGTCTCCAGATGGGCAGCCAAAGGGCTGTGCTAAGCACTGGTGCTCCACCTCACTGAGATGTGCCTTTTCTAGGCAAACCCTTAGACTCCTGAGGTGGGAGTCAGACCTTTGCTCCTTCCCTCGATGCTGTACTAGGCAGTGAGCTCACCCAGTCCATCCCAAGCGGGGTTCCTTATCAGCTGCCCACTTCAGCCCGAGGGGCTGGCTGATACTGAGCTGGTGCTGGGAATGCATGGTCGGAAGTCACTAATTGTTTAATGCACGATGTTATCACTGTTCTAGTAATAGCAGTGGTGCAAAACTAGGTGAAAGCTCCAGCTCTCCTTGCTGTTGCTTTCCCAGGAACTCCCAACCTCCTCAGGGCTGTGCTATCCCTTCCAAGCTATTGCAGTGACTCCAGCCTCTTACCTGTGTATGTGAGATCCGGACCCTTTAATTCATGAGATATTTCTAAGTCTTATCCTTACCATTTAGAAAAGAAAATTGCATCCATCAAATACGCACTGAAAAGGAAGAGCCACTCACTCCCATGAAGAACAACACCTCAACAAGTTTCCTCCTCAACAAAATACTCATCCTATTTGAAAATAAGGAGGAATAGGTTCCTAGTGAAAGAGGGGAACTTTAGGTTAAATATACAGACAAAAATCCTCCCTGTGAGGGTGGGCAGGCCCTGGCACAGGTTGCCCAGGGAAGCTGTGGCTGCCCCATCCCTGCAAGTGTCCAAGGCCAGGTTGGACAGCGCTGGAAGCAACCTGGTCTGGTAGAAGGTGTCCCTGCCCATGGCAAGGGGTTGATCTTTGAGGACTTTTTCAACCCAAACCATTCTGTGATTCTATAAATAACTGTTGAATAAATGTGATTCTCAAAGTGGGTCTCTGCGATGGCCTGCTTTGTCCAGCTGGGTCATCAGCCAGCAGGAGCTCTGGGCAGTTGTGCTTCTCAGAATGAGTTCTCCTGAGGCTAGAGGGATTGGGCATTTTTTTCTTTGGTTTTTTTTCTTTATCCAAGTGTTAGGCATGTGATATCTCATAAGTTTCTCTGAGTCATTATAAATCATTAGCAGCTGTGGCTAATTAATCTCAAGGTTTTAGTGGTAAAATTATCTAGCACACACAAGAAGAATGAATACTTTTATTTTACTTGGCCATTTTTTAGTTTACTATGTAGATCTGCCAGTTACTTAGGATGTGAATTTGGGCAAGCCATGTATCTCTTGATCTCTCTCTAGCATTCTTGTTTTCCAGAATGCTAGTGCTAGTAGCTCTTAAAGGCTCTTGTGGACCACTTTGAAATTGTATGTGATTAAAAACATAAATAAGCTACTAACTAGCCTTGGATTAACTCCCTAAGCAGTGTATCTATTGGTATGGAGGTTGGCTACAGATAAAAGTATTATTCTGTCTTGATGGTGATATTATTGGAATGAGGTTTTAATCCAAAACTATGAGGGCAGATGAGAGTTTTTCAAAGGAGAATATTCTCTTGGATCATTCTCTGGCCATGGAGCTCTAGATATTGTAAGTCAATTTCTGACATAACTTTTATGTATTTCTTTGTCTGGTGGTAAATGTTAATAGAAACCAGAATACTTCTCTCAAAAGTGTCTTGGGATTCTAAAACTGCCCTGAAAATAAATGGGGTTCAAGTACCTAAATTACTTAAATGGCTTTGTTTGGGGTTTTTTGGGGTTTTGGTAAAATTTTAATTAAGTTGTGTGCAATGTAGTAGCAGGAGAACATGCTGTGATCAGCCTCAGAGTCAGCCACACTCCCTGTTCTACCTACATATGCTAAATGTATAGAGATCATGTCTTTACCAGTGGGTGGTTGGCATTCTGGATAAGGACCTGCCTCTGAGTCAGCTCTAATGGATTTAATTCTCCTGCTCAAGCAACAGTGGTTTACACTTCGAAAGTGCAAAGCCCTTCTGGCTTGTGTTGCTCTAGATAAAGTATTACGTGCAGTACAAACCCATACTATGCTTCACAGGCTCATTTAATAACCATGTTATGCTCTCAGCTTTAACGTGCTAAAGAACAGCCAGGGCTGTGCCAGCTTGCTGAACAAGAGTAGTGATTTTGAACCCTTATTTGCCAAGTGTGTGTGTCTGTCTGAAGAGCCCAAATTGCAGCCTCTGTGAGAGTAGTGGCAATTAATTACACACTGCTGCAAAATTCTGGCCTGGGTTCCTGTCTTGGTCCCATGGAGGAAACAAGCACCAAACTGACAGAAATGAATCAGGAAATTAAGAGAGGATGAAAAGCTGGTGGTTTGTTGGGCAGGGTGAAGGAAGAGGAAAGGAGATGAAGGTAGATGAGCTTTTGTGAGTGATAGGTGGCTTGAGAACAGATGCTGGTACCTCCTCTAGGGACACAACTCCATGTGGCTGCACCCTGAGAGCCCAGCTCTTGTACAGCTGTGTCAAATAGTGGGATTGGAGCAGAAATGCACACATACTTCCTTTTTTTCCTTACTTTGGTAGACTGGTCACACTTTAGCTGTGCCACTTCTGTAATTCTTGGTATTGGAATAGGCAATGTAGAACACTGGAGAGTAGCCTGTCGCTGGGGTTTATTCTAGCAGAGGTTTTATAGAGGTGCTGGAGGTACATGCAGAACAGCAGAGCCATTTCACGTTTCTTTCAGTTCGAAGAACTACTCTGAGGAGCAAAAGCTCTGAGACTGCAGTCCGAGCGCTCTAGTTATTAATTACAATGCTAATTTTTTGGGACATGTAGTCTTTTGCCCACTTAGAGCTTAATGGGCCTGCATAGCCTGATTTCTGCAGGATGGTAATTTATCAAAGTACATGCCTTGACTAGCAAACAGTTGCCAATCTCTAGGACTTTCTTGACCTGATGAAATCAATAGCAATCTCTGAGCAGAGGCTGTAAAGAAGCAGCAGCAGGACCATTGCTCCTAGATTAGGATATGAGGCAGACACTTGCAGTGTTTCTGGAACATTGCAGTGACCTCTGGGGAAGGTTTTTTTTCTTGGTGTTTTTTACATCTGCCTTATTCACTATGTGACTGTTGCTTTTCCTTTTGAGTTTCTTTGCATTGCTGCTCCTCTGCCAGATAAATATGCCCATGTAAACTAGAGAAAAATGAATTATACATTTAACTGTCTCAATTAAGATTTTAATTAAACACTTCACACCTCTCCAACCCATTTTCTCAGAGTATTTTTCACTGGCATTATGGTAACATCTAAACCTGTTCTTAAAAGCTGGCCTCTAAACAATCTTGTGCTTAATGATCAACATGTAGATGTCTTTCCAACACTCATGCCCTCACATAATAAACCTTCACAGCACCACTGAGACCTATAAAGTGTGAGCAGCAGCAAGTGAGGTGAACTGCCTCAGGCCAGAGGGAATTGGTTTTGGAGCTTGGATTGGATCCAGTCCTCCTGAGGCAGTATGAAGTCTGGTTCTTGAAGAACGTCTCAAAGTACATCTGAAATGTTGGTTTGTATTTAAAAAGTAAAAATACTCATAACACAGTCATTGCAGAAACAGCATCTATTTGTTTGTTCGGTGTTAAGAATTAGAAGTTTCTTAATGGCCTGATGGCCTGCAGGGAATTTTCCTTAGAGCTGAAATCCTCTAGTGGTTATTGCAAACCTCTCCTCTGTAGTGGATATATATTTGTACCGGGAAATTGAATCAGTGCTTCTCATTCCCAGACAGCTCCAATGAGAGGGACTGCAGGATTGTCTCTGTGAGGTGTCTCTGCTTTTCCCTGGTCCCCAAAGCCACCAAAAGCATCTTGCTGCCCTCCTGGCCAATATCCTCAACAACAGGGTGAATGCTGTCAGTATGACATTTTGGGGTCCTTATAGCCTTGGGAGGAAAAACATTCTAATGAGGAAACTTAATTTCCAAGGTTGCTGTGTCACATGTTCTCTAACACTGGAAACCACCTGCACCTCCTGTTCCCTACTAATTCTAAGGGACATTCCACCAACACAATATGGGGATGAATGCTCTGCTGGGGTGATGGTTTAAATCAGGATTCTTCCAGAACTGCTTCATGGTTCACAGCTGGCTTTTCCGCTTCTTTCTTCTGATGTGTGCCCAGCCCTTGTCACCCCATGAGCAGAGTGTGCTCGTGGAAGCTGATGGGGTTTGCCTTAGGTCCTGGTTCTGTGGGTTTTTGTGAATTAATGGAAGTTACTTGTAGAAAAAAGATGCCTCCATTTCCCCACTCATAAAATGGAAGTTCTGCTTCTCAAAATCTCATCGTACTTGCCAAATGTTGTTAGACAAACAGATGAAAAGGAGCTCAGAGGAGGGATCTCAAGGGATATGAATTAGCCATCAGCAGACCTTCAGCTGGAGTTAATGAGATGGAGAATTAATAACCCCATGGGTGGGTCAAGCTACACTAACTATGCTCTTGTGTGCATAATTGATGACTCCCCCCAGTGCAGAGATCCGCTTGCCAGTGTCCTGGCTTGGGTTATACTCACTCAGTCACCTGGCATGGTTGTAATTAATCCCTCTGTGCCCATATGGCAGGCAGGTCCTGCAGCTTTCTGTCGGGAATTCAATCCCATTCTTGCTTCTGGTGTTGGGTTCTCCTGCTTGGGACTGAGATGAGAAGGCAGGAGCGCTGTCTGCTCAGCCCCTGGGAAGGTGCTTCAGTGTCCAAGAGCTGAAACCAGAGCCAGGACCTGCTGCCAGGCTCTGAGCCACTCCTTGGAGAGTGGATGTGAGTGTGCCAGGGGATTTCTTGGTTTCTGGTGAGAAGCAGCTGAAGAAGGTATCTGGTCATGTACGGCACAATGTCACTGAGGAATGAAGCACAGAGGGGGAAGTACAGCATCTTGCAAGGTAAGAATGCTAAATCTACCTGAAAATTCCGTAAGTAAAATTCCATAACACACCCAGGTGTTTGGCACAGGGCTTATCTGTTTTGTTGGGAGAATATGTGCAATCCACATAAAAGAAAGTACAGAACAGTCAGATGACAGGCACTTAAAATCCCTGGCATCTTTTCTCAGAGTAGTTGTAAGGCCTTGGAGTTCTAGACAAATTTTAGGGACTTTTTTTGAGTCTGGAGAGAAAATCTGTGTAGCTTCTTCTGCTTTTACAGCCTTCTCCATTTGCAGTTGGCCTGTGTGCTGCAAAAGCAGCTGATGCCTTCTCCTCTGGTAGCTCCTGCCTTGTGCTGTGGGGTAAAACAATCCTCCCAGAGTGCTAAAATCTTCTGATGGAAGGAGCTAGACAGACTGTACAAGTCACTGTTTACGTTCCAGACAGGACATGCTGCACCCGAAGCTGAGTAATGACTCTGAATTAAATCCCTCCTGGTAGGCTGATGCACCTCCACTGACTGCAGCTGAGCTGCCTCGGCTTACACGAACTGGCAACGTGACTGTCGATTTGGGTTGCTTTATTTCTAGACCCTCCCTTGTAAGTACTATCAATCCTTGAGGCAAAATCGCCACTTTTCCCCACTGGTTGTGCAGGTGAGGTTGAAACTTGTGATTTTTGGCTTCTGCAGAAAGCCTGGGCTGCCTCCCTCGCTCTGTTCCCTGGAGCTGCTTGGGGCTCAGGCCAATCTGCAAGTGCTGGAAAGGTCTAGCTCTGAGCAGACACTTTCTGGTCCAGGCCCAGAGTTAGTTGAGTTTGCTTCCTAGGAAATGAGGTGGTATTTTGTCAGACTGTGGCCTCTTGGCCCAGCTACTAGCGCTTCAATTTCTCCAGCCTGCTCTGGGCTCCATTTAGATCTTGTTTTAGTAAGTCCAGGTTTTTAAAAAAAACCAAGCCCAGCTTATCTCTGCAATGTGCTAGTTGCTTCATGCTTTAATAGGATCAACAGGATTTTCTTGTAGTGTGTCCTGGCCAAATTAGATGAGCACAGGAGGCCCCTTGTGTCTCGTTTCTTTGCTCTGCCTTCTCCAGGTTCCCTTTGCTCCATTTGTGTTTCCTTGAAGGCTGTTTGGAGACACTTGGGAATGAACTGATTGTGATTGATTTCACCAATTCTCATATCTCTCCCTCCCAGAAGGCATTGTGCTGCAGCAGAGCCTGATTGTCTTTCAGGTGATGGACGTGGTAACAAACCTGCAGAGACCGTGGCAGGGCCATGCTTCATTGATTCAGGGCACTTAATTTGCATGGCTTATACCAAGTTTTGTGTTGAGACATAGCGACTGTAAAAGTGACAAACAATGGTCCAGTGCCTTGTCACGTGATATGTAACAGGAGATAGATGTGTGGTTTCTGAAATTCTCTGCTTTTCAGACCATTCAAATGTGATTTCTAAAGCAGTCAAACTTTTTTCCCTGACTGGTCAAGAGAAACCACGTGCACTTCTGCTGTGACAATCAGTGATTCCTTTCTGGAGCTTTCTGGACTCCTGCTTGCAGAAGAGCATAAAAGAAATCCCCTTCAGATTTGGGACAGTAAGTTCTGTTAAGAATGTGGAAATTCTGATGATGCAAAGCAGCTTCCTTCAGCTGAAAGCTTCCATCAGCCCCTGAATCACCAGTGAAAGTGTGTCCTTCAGATTGTGAACAAATTCTTGCATCCATCTCCATGTAGGTCTCTCATTATAAATCCTGTAAGGAGTGGCTGAGGGGGCCAGGGGGGGCTCAGTCTACAGAAAAGGGGCCCAGGGGGGACCTCCTTGCTCTTTTCAAGTCCGTGACAGGAGAGGGAAGCCGGATGGGGGTCAGGTTCTGCTCCCAGGGAACAGGGACAGGACAAGAAGAAACAGCATCAAGCTCTGCCAAGGGAGGTTCAGTTGGACATCAGGAAGAATTTCTTCACAGAAAGGGTTGTCAGGCATTGGCAGGGGCTACCCAGGGAGGTGGTGGAGTCCCCATCCCTGGAGGTGTTTAAGGAATGACTGGACATGGCATTCGGTGCTCTGGTCTGGTTGACACGGTGGGGATCGGTCACAGTTGGACTTGGTGGTCTTGGAGGACTTTTCCAGTCTCAGTGATTCCGTGATTCTATGATTTTTATGATTCTATGATTCTACATGCACAACTGTAATTTGTGGGAATTTCCTTCTGACTGCAAGACGGGTTAACTCCTCCAAAAACTCTTCACTTTGGTTACTTCCAGGTGTAGCCGAGATACATCCAACCTCTTTGAAAGACCTCGTTTTAGGAGCACCATTCCAAGGAGATGTTTCCCAGAACTAATTCTTGCAGCTTTCCTATAGCCAGCAGTGGTTAGGGAAGTAATGGCAGGAAGGAGAGGGCACAGAGCCCTCAGAGATGCTGGGGATTCCGTGCCAAAGGCCAGGCTGAGGGCACAGCTCCTTCCACGCTGAGCATTCTGCGAGCACAAACAGAACCGGCGCTTGGGTTTGCGACTGTGTGCTTGCAAAAGCGGCTCTTCTGAGGATGCAGTGATACACTTGGAGCCAGACCAGCTGTCTGCGTTTCGGAGAGAGGTTCAAGGCACTCTCCTCGCTGTGTACCTCCCACAGCACGCCCAAAGCCTGCAGGCACCTGCTCCAACCACACGCCTCGTTGTTGTGGGTCTGGATTTAGGTAACAGCACAGCTTCTGTTCCTTTCAGGAAGAAAGAGGGAGATGAATACAGGAGGCCACGTGTGTCTAATTTATTCATTCTGTCATCTCCCTGGTTTCTCTTTATTCCCTTCTTGTTTTGTTGAAGGCTGTTGGGAGGCACTTGGGAACGAATCAGTAACAGCACAGTACACACTGTGCACTCGGTGATTAGCTTGGATGCAGGATAAACATAATATCTCCAACTAAATTTATTTCATTTTGGTGAATTTGTTATCTGGTCGCAGCCAGCAGGGACTGAGACCAGTGAAATGCAACATGCAATGATATGGGGTAGGCTGTGATTTTAAACCTTTGCTTGCCCACCCAGGCACCACATTTTTTATTTTCTTTCCTCTTTTTTTTTTTTTTTTTTTTTTGTTCTTTTCTCTCCCCAGAATAGTAATCAGCTGGAGATCAGAGTTTTCTACCCACTCCTTTTCTCAGAGGAGTTGTGCTGGTATAGTGGATGCTGCCTGTGATAATCCCTCCTTCAAAATATGGAGTTTTTAAAATAGTCATTTTTGGAGTTTCTCATTCCTTTCATTTCCCTTCCCAGTCTTTATTCAGGAAAAACATGAGATGTGGGTGAGTCTCTACAGGCACTGTCTGGGAACCTCTGCCCTGAGTTGAAGTGAACTGGAGGAAACATGGCAGGACTTGTGTGGAGCACTGGCTATTTGGGTCTCAAGTCACATATTTCCTTCCACCATTTCTTATTTCAGGGGCTTGAACTTTTCACAGCAGAGATGTTCATGGTGTCTGTGCTTGTCACAGGCACATGATGTGCTCTGCTCCTCCTGCACAGCTCAGACCTGCTGCTGGTACACATAGGATCCCTCAGCCAGACAGACTGCTCAGCCAGCCACGTGCACTTCCTGAGAATCCAGGAGATTTTACTCAGTGATGCATGTGGGAATTCCCTCCCTGCTTTAAAGGTTTCTAGGGGTGTTTTGTTCTTATTTTGTTTTGTTTTGCCCTTTATTGATAATATCTGATATTGTTGAGAGAAGTCAGTGTTAACACTAAGAAAAGAATTAAAACACCGACTAAAAAAGCATGGGAAAAGTCTCAAGGAATCAGAGATTTGTTTTCATTTAAATTCAAAAAATCTGTAAAGAGTAAGGAGGAAAACATGATCTTCCCTGTTGTAATTTCTTTATAAGAAACAGCCTGGGCCCTGTGAGTGGGGCCATAACATGGGGGGGGTGTGTGGGATGTGTTTGTTTTCGATGGGGTAGAGGGGGGGCTGAGCTCCAAGCAGCTGAATTCCATGTGTTCCAGGTGGATGGGACATAGGAGCAAGTTAGGTCTCTCTCTCACAGAATACCAGTTCATCCCCTGCCCCACCAGCTAGTACAGTCTCTTGCAGTCCATGAACCTTCTTCTTTTACAGAAATCAGAGTGGATCACTTGGTTTTAGGTGTTTTCCCCCTAATTTTGTTTCATAAAGAGTAAGATCTCTACTAAACTGCCAAGCACAACAAACAGTGGAGTATCCTGTCGCCTGCAAGTCTACCCCTGTCAGCCCTTCTCTGGTCAGGGCTTATCTCTGAGGTTGGAGCCCAGCCTGAGGTTTGGATAACTTTGCATTTACAATTTAGAATACTACAATAAACAAGCAAACAACAGCCTCTTTCCCAGACACACACACACAGACATGTATACATATACACACAGAGCAATGCTTAATTCTTGCCGTCCATGGGCCTGGGGGCTGTTTATATACAGCACTGCATGTTTACATATGGAGTTCATCTCCTCAAGTGAAGACAGATTAAGCAGCGGGGTGAATAGACCAGTTATGTGAACTATGGGATTTCCAGCCTAGAAATACTGCCAAGACCAAGCCAGACAAATTGGTAGCACAGCGGTGTTTCTCATTAATGTACATGGAAAGTTGTGCCTTGCTGATAATGCACAACAGCATCCTGTTGGGAGGTTTGGGAACCCATCTGGGAGCAGCTATCTGAGCTGTATTCCAGGCTGGATAGAGTCATTGCCTTGCTTTCCTCTGTGTTTTCTCCTCTGACAATCTTGCAGGGGAAAAAAAGTGCATCTCCCCTGAACTGACATCCTGAAGTATGTGGGAATATCAGTATGTGAGTGGTATGGTTTGCTGAATAGAAATAGGATTATTATATCCTCCCTTCCCTCCCTGTAGCTGTTCATTGCAGTATGTGGTTTACTGGGTAAGTGGTTGTGGTGCCCAACTTCCATCCCAGGACAAATTATTTCAAACTCGAAAATAAGATTACCTGCCATAATTGCATGTGGTGGTTTTCTTCACTGCTGCCAAGTGTTGATGCTGATGCACAGATTTGTGGGTTGGCTGCTTTTGTATTCTGTGTGGAGTGCTCTCCTCCTCTCCTCAACCTCTGCACTTTTAACACTTCACCTTCTCTCAGAGGCAGCAGAAAGGAGCAACAGGCTTATGTCCCTGACCTGGGAATCAGTTGCTTATGCTGCTGGGAACTTTGAGGGAAACACAGAACAAAAGAAAAGAACCACGTCTCTACGTTCCCATTCCCAACCAATTTTTTTTTTTCTTATTCTTTCCCCCCCCCCTCCCTATCTCGGAAGAATGCAGTCTTTGTCCAAATACTTGTTTGTGGAAGACTGGAGCAGAGGGTGTGTCCCCAATGTGTGGCACAAAAGGTTGCAGTCACCATCATCCAAATAACAAGAGGCCACTTGGCCTTGTTGTTCAGGGACCAAACCCCAGCAATCCCTGGTGGACTGGACTGGGAGGTGCCCTTCTGTTTTCCCGTGGAAAGCACTTTGCGTCTTCAAGTGGCTCTTGGACTGTAGACTTGCCCTCCCTTGCTGCTCGTGATGTGCACCTCCAGGATGCCGTGGGCTTTGCCCTTATTTAAAACACAGCTGCTATTTCTGGCGAGTGCGCACTCGGCGTCTCCATGTATTGGATTTGTGGGGAAAGCCCCTGATAAGACACACAATTGCACCGTGGCCAGCTCGGCACAGGGGTTTGGCTGCCAGGGTGGGCTGGTTCCAGCAGCGTTTGCACTGGGACATTCTTGCCTTCCTTTGTGTTGGAGGAGGAAGCTGGCAAAGGGCTCGCATTGTTCAGAGCTGGACAACAACAACTCCTGGCTTGGGTGGGACCAAGCTGGGGCTTTTGACCTGCTCCATCATGATGGATTGATAGAAATAGTGCAGTAGGCTGTCTTAGAGGATGATTAGAAACCAGCAAACCTCTCCTTCCCTGTCTGGGTACTACAGGTTAGGGATCTTGGCATTAGATGAACAGCCCCTTTCTCTTACCTGGCAGAAAACTCATTTCCACTACGTGTAGAAGCATCACGTCTCCTATGAAGCGACAATACCAAAAGTTTCTGCATCTTTTGAGCCATTTTGCATCCCATTAACATCTTTCTCACTGCCCATTAGTGAGTGATCTAGTCCCAAACCATCCTTAGGATCAGTGTGGGAATACTTCTTGAAGAGCTAAAAAGCTGTAGCTAGCAATATTTTCTCCTTCCCCAACAGCATTTCTTGAGGGAGGTTATGTTGCTTCAGGATATGAATAATATGGGTCAGCCTGTCCCCAAATCAGTCTGAATTCCTTCTAGTAACTGTCACGTCTGCAGCTGCTGTGTTGTGCCTGACTGCTGAAATGACAGAAGAGATAGCTCTGATTCATGGGACTAAGAAGAGTATGAAGAGTGATTAAAGTTAAGAGCTTAGGCTTGGTATGGAGACACCACAGAAATGCCCAGGAATGATTAAATAGAGTTTTGACCCTGAAATGACAGTAATCTGCATGGAAAGACCTTGCCCTGCAGGGCAGCTTGGATTCAAAACTGTCTGGAGATGGATGAGGTGCCAAACTGCTGGAGGGCTTCACTGGTCCCTTTGCCACAGCTCAGCAATGCATGTCCAATGTCTGTCCATCACTGCTAGTGCAGAATGGTCCAGGATGAGACCAGTAGTGTTGTCCACCTAGCTGGAGCAAACCTGGGAGAATATTTATGTGCCAGTGAGTGATTCTCTCCCATGTGGGGAGCTGTGCCTCATCTCACTATCCACTATTTTATTTTATTTTTTCAAACACACATATTCCTCTTATCTCTCCCAAATCCTGTTATCTCTGATTCTCAGCAACAGTTGCCTATAAGTCTCTGTGCCAGTCTTAAAGGGTTTTTTGAGAGCCTGTCAGGGGAAGGTATGGTGTAACCTTGCCTGAAAGTTCTGTAAAGTGGGGTCACCTGAAGCTGGGAAGCTACTGGAAGGCTTGAGCAGCACAAGCTCCCTGAAATGGGGAGGCAGGACTTACATTGTGTGCAAAATATTCATAGTGCTCTATGCAGGCAGCTTGGAGTGGGATTGTAAACTTGTCCAACTTGGCAAAAAAGTCCTCTTGGCTATTTAGTAATTTTTCCTTTAGAAAAGTACAGTTCTTATCTTGTGAAAATATAGATATTTTCTCCATAAAGACAGAATTTTCCTAGTTAAACATCCTGGCTTGTCTGCTCCAAGAAACATCATCCCTTCGTTATTTGGGTTCGTTTGCCAGATTTTTATAATTATTAAATAGAACATGAAACAGTGAAAATAGCACTTTTTGAGATTGGTTCAACTTTATAAACATCTTAATTCTGTGAAAGTACCTTTCTGACTTGCTATCCTCTGTCGGGAGTTGCGTAGCAACCACCTGCCCCCTTAGGTCCTGTCTTGAACTGAGTATTTTTTGTGGAGAAGATGAACTTGACTTAAAAATATATATTTTACTCCTGATGAGTCATTCTTCCATGGAAAAATATGTAGTCGAAGTACAAATGAACTTTTCACAAGTTTGATCTAGAATGGACTTTCCTGACATTTCTCAAATGTTTTGGACTGGGACAGCTGAATTAAAATTAAGGATTGGTCTAAGAGTTGTTTGCCTCCCATCCAGAGGTTTGAGGAGCTTCCCACAGCATGGAAGGCAATGGATTTTTGCAATTTACTCTTTTGCCAAAAGGCTGTTCCCCTGCAGCCTGAGTAAAAGCTGCTTTGCCAGGGATCCCATGGAAGGGGATCTTGTGGAGGATTCCATCTGCTGTGGGGCAGGTGTGTTTGTACGGGACCATCTTTCAGGTGAGCTCTTTAACCCCTGGGTTGGGAGGTAAAAAAGAAACTTCAGCTGTTTTGGAGAAGTCTGGTCCTTCGGAGTGTAATCCTTTGCTTGCCTCTGCCAAAGTTTCCTGACTGTTTTGCTCAGGGACAAACAAAACATTGTATCTGAGCCATATTAACTATTAAAACTGACAGATCAGGTTTAGATTAGATATGTGGAAGAAATTCTTCCCTGTGAGGGTGGTGAGGCCCTGGCACAGGTTGCCCAGAGAAGCTGTGGCTGCCCCATCCATGGAAGTGTCCAAGGCCAGGTTGGAGAGGGCTTGGAGCAACCTGGTGTAGTGGAAGGTGTCCCTGCCCATGGCAGGGGGTTGGAATCAGATGATCTTTAAAGTCTCTTCCAACCCAAACCATTCTATGATTCTGTGATTTACATTTTTCAACCCAAAAAGGAGGAGAAAATAAAATACTTTTGGGGCATTCTGAAATTACACCACTTAGAAATTTTTTCTTCCACTGTCCCTGTTTGCAGAAGGCAGACCAAAGCACTATGGATTTGCACAACTCTGTTTTAAAATACAGCAACAGAGTAGGAAAGACTGAGGGAAAAGAGGCCTCATGGTCTTCCAGTGCCTTGTAACCCAGGGATATTTCCCCCAGCTACATTTTTGGAGAATGGCTGTTTCCACTTGCTGCAGGAAAGGTGGGGAGTGGAGGTTATCTTCTGAATATTGAGGGACACCAGTGAAAGGAGGCAGCAGGGATGGAAGAATTAAGAGGAGACTAATGAGAATCCTTTGGCTAAATGACAGCTAATGTGGAGGAGAGGAAAACTCACAGATGCTGATGCCAAAGGCTAACACCTGATGGGAGTTAAACCAGAGCAGCTTTTCTCAACTTTTAACAAAAGTTTGGCTCTTCTGCCTTTGTGTGACCCCCTGAGCCAGCACCTCAGGTCCCTTCAGGGTGGGATAGAAATAGCTGCATTGATGGGCTGTGGGTGTAGCAGTCTCCTGCTCTGAAGGAGCTGTGTCTGACAGCGCAGGCACTTTGCACAGCACCAATTACTGTGATCACTTGTAGCTTCCAAGCACAGCTGCTTCTCCTCCCAAACCCAAAGGAGCTGCAGTGCTTCTAGCAGCATCGTCCTACAGGGCTGCCCTTAGAATCACAGAATCACTGAGGTTGGAAAAGACCTTCAAGATCATCGAGTCCAACCTGTGCCACATCCCCACCTTGTCAACCAGACCAGAGCTCTGAGTGCCATGTCCAGCTGTTCTTTGACCACCTCCACCTCCCTGGGCAGCCCCTTCCAATGTGTGATAACATTTTCAGTGAAGAAATTCTTCCTGATGTTCAACCTGAACCTCTACTGGCACAGCTTGGGGCCATTTCCTTTCATCCTGTCCCTCTGGCTGCTCCAGCCCTGCCAGGAGGAGCACAAGTCAAGTGGACATCCATCTTTGTTCTTCTGTTCTGAAGAAGACAATGGGTGTTGAGAACTGCAGTGGAGTAAAACAGGATGAACTTTTCTGGCCACGGGAGGCTTAAAGTGCTGAAGAAAGGTGTTGGGTGTCCCAGTGCTTTACAGACTGATGCAAAGTCCCTAGAGAACAGCCCACTGTTTGTGGAGAAGATTCCTATCTCCAAGCTGAGAGGGGAGAAACATGACGGGTTGTATTCACTGAGACAGTTCAAGACCCAGAGTTGTTCATCCCATGGTGATGTGCTGCCTGTGGATAAAGCAGAGGGCTGAAGCCCCTCCTGAGCTACTCCCAAGGTGGTAAAGTTTTTACTCAAGCCATCTCAGCCATGGGTTTTATTTTTGCCCTTAAGCCTCTCTCCATCTCACTTTCAGCAAGCTATAGATATCCATTCATAACAGACCCTTCACATTGTTTGTGCAAATATGTTTATATTTAGTTATGTCTGTTTTCTCTCATGGGATTTCTCTGTGAAATCTATTTGGTAAATGAGACTTTCATCCCCTAAGGCCCTGCAAATTTCTTGTGCAACCTCTGTCTTTGTGTTTTGTGTTATGCATGGATTTTTTTTTTTTTTTTTTTTTGCATCAAGTTGATAAATTTTGGTGTTTATAGAGGCAAATTGGTGTT
>JAWWEE010000025.1:16145529-16196414 GCA_035221455.1 Xenops minutus
TTCTTTTTTTTTTTTGTTTTTGTTTTTTTTTTTTTTTTTTTTTTTTTTTTTTTTTTTTTTTTTTTTTTTTTTTTTTAAGCTAAGCAGATAACCTTGAGGCCCAGTGTGATTTTCTTTTGCTGTTAGTCCTTTTATAAGATCATGGGACTCTGTGAAATATGTATTCTTCGTTGGTTATGAAGAAAAATAAAAATTCCAAGTATCCCTGAGGAGGGGAAATAAAGGCAGCAGCAGGGTTTTGTTAACATTTAGGCAGAATAAGCCAAGAGACTGACACTGTCCAGATGGAAAGACCCACTTCCTGGCTGTAAAGATAACTCACTAAAGGAAACATTAGCTGTGGCTGCACTGGCGATGAGAAACACAACCACTGCCAAGAATTCACCCCAAGCCCAGTGGGAGCTGCCTCTTTTTTTTTCCCCCTGTGCTAAGGGTTCAAGTTTACTTAGTTGGGAAATATGCCTAGCATTTCCTGAGGAGATGTGGTGGCCCACTAGGTACAGCACTGATGTGGCCTCTCCAGAGCTGGGCTAGTTTCTTGCTGTGCAAGAATCATAAAATATCCTGAGCTGAAAGGGACCCATGAGGATCATCCAAGTCCAACTTCTGGACCTGCACAGACACCCCAACACTCCCACCCTGTCCCTGAGAGTGTTGTCCAAATGCTCTTGAGCTCTGTCAGCTTTGGAGCCATGCCCACTGCTCTGGGGAGCCTGTTCAGTGCCCACCACCCTCTGGAGGAAGAACCTTTTCCTTAAGTCCAACCTAAGCCTCCACTGATGCAGCTTCATACCATTCCCTCAGGTATGAGACTGTGGATGACCAGAGGGAAGCAGTGTAGGTCCAGCTTTGCCAAGGTGTAAGTGCCCAGCTCCCTGCTGGAATTGCTGGTTGTGGTTGTCAAAGTCCTGTGTTTCCGTGGTTGGGAGCTGCTGGTGGTCCCCAGGATGTTGGAGACAGGGAAAGCATGTCATGGAAACCTCTGTGCCAATGTCTGCACAGGGTGCTGGAGCAGAGTTTTGATATCTCAGTTTGGGGGTGCCTAAAAGCACAGCACTGCAGGTGTCAGGGTTTGGAATCATGTCTCTGCAGCAGGTATTTCAGAACTCCCTTAGGAGGAGGCTGCTTAGAAAAAGGATGAGATAGGTGTGAAAAAAAAGCAAACATTTTTGGCTGTGGTTGGAGGAGTTACATACAACAGAGTGTTCTCCTGGTTAACCCACTCTGAGCTCTCCTCCCAGTGGGAACAGCTGAACTGGCTGTGCTAATGCCTCAATTGCAGCCAGCAGGCAGAGGATCTGATGAGATCACATTTGTCTGTGTAGTTTTCTTTCTCCAAGGTATTCAATAGCCTTTTAAGTTACAAAATTAACTGAGCAAATTGAATACCAGGCCATAGATCAAGAATTATTTGCTTCTAATTTAATATGCAGGTGCACACAAGATGAATCGCAGTGTGTACTTAACTCTCCAAGTTTAGACCACCTTACTATGACATCCACAGCACATTAATTCGCTTACTCAAAATGACTGAATTCATCACAGGCCTGATGGTTCCATCCAGTGGGTGTGCCTCAGACTGGAGGTGTTTCACAGCTTTTTCTTTGTTGCCATGGCAGGGATAAACACTTTAATGCACTTGGTTTTAGATGTTGGAGGTTTTCTTGGATGTCAAATCGAACCTAATGCGTAGGACAAATTGAACCCAATGTGTAGGATAAATTTAAGACCTGTTACTTTTGTGGTTTCTTGGTGATGTTGGGTGCTCTGTTCCACCTGGGAACCTCCCCTTGTCAACCAGTCATGGCTGTTGTCTCTGACTGAATTTTGGAAGGTAAATCTTAAAAATATCCTCTACGTGGGAGCTATTTTGGTTTGGATTTTTATAGAAGTTTATTAATTTTACTTTTTCTCTCTGTGAGATCTGGATTCAAACACTTGTTGATCATATTGGCTTTACAGACAAAGTGACGTAAGAGGTGACATTAGGCATGTAGCTTCTGTGGGAAAACTAAGAGCCTGTTTGCAGGGCAATGAGGATGGAGATATTCTGTTTTTTAGGATGAGGTTTTGGAGTGGTTTGCCTGTTTCTGTATGTTCCAAAAGCAATTCAGAGAAGTAGCCTTCTGATTCCAACACATACCTGAAATGGGATTCCCAACCAACCTTCCCACTGAAGTGGTGACTGCTCACCATGACGTGCTTCATGCAGATGCTCCACACAAGCTTTGGCTTTTCCAGCCTTGGCTGAGAATGGAGCTGTATCAGAAGACCAGGGATATCTTCTATCAAGTCCTTTCAAAGTTTTTCCTTGATCCAGATTTCCTCTCTCTTTTGGCTCAGGTCACTCAAAATCTTCTGTCACTTTCTCACACATTGAAAGCAGTCCAGAAATGTTGCTTTTCTATTTATGAATTTTTCTATTGTCCTGTCAGAGCTAGTTAGAATCTGGCATGTCACAAGTTCACTATTGTCTTCTAGTCCCCTTGTAAAGGGCATAATTTGTCATGTTGAGCCCTGGAACAGGTCCATGATGCACTTGCTGGTGCTTGGTCACCCTCCATATCACACTGGGCAGAGCCAGTACAGTCCCACTCTGGGAAGAGCAGCTGTACTGTGGCCTGGGGATTTTTTTGCAACTTAAATATTAGGTTTTCTCTCTTCTGTAGTTTTTTTCCATCTGACATGCCAAAGAGGTTGTGTAAGTAACTCATAAAGTTGATATCACCCAGGAAGAACCTGGGCTCCATCAATTTTGAGATCATGGGGGAAAATAGCATTTGTTTCAAGAAAAGGTTGCTTCTGCCTGGCAGAAATAACTGTGCAATGTGGGTCAGTGTGACATGACTGGCAGTTCTCCTAGGAAGGAATAAACCAAAAAATGTTACAAGTCAACACTGAGGTGTTTTGTCCAAGTGCCAGGAAAAAGGAACAGGGGAAAAGCGATGGCAGAGAATATTGCAGATCAGAACTGAGAGAGATGAGAGCTGCTACTGGGATATGGATGAGAGGATGGATAGCTGATGTTTCCTGTCAGAGGGAATCTAGTTGGGAGATGGAAGGAGAGCAATGACTGATCAAAGTGACAGTGAGAACAACACTGCAGGGGTGTTATGGTTGCACATCATCAGGACTGGGGATGGGAAGGTGGGGGGACTGTGGGAATGGACTGGTCCCTGCATGATAGCACTGCTCTGCTGGGCTTTACTGGGAAGCCTTGCACACTAGTTTGTTTAAATCCAGATTCCCAGTGGTGCTAGTCCCGGGCTTTCTGCATCAGACTGAAATGCAAAGGTCCCTTTCCTTCCCAGGGCAGAGTCTTTTAGTGCTCTCACTTCTGAGATGCCATGGTTACTGGGATATCTGGGAATCATCTCTGAGGTTGTGTAGGAGTGCAGAGGGGCACACACATCTGTATGTCAGTGCTCTAGAGCTGTAACTCACAGGTCAGCCCATAAAATATTTGTTTGCAATGGGCTTCCTGGGGTTGTGCTGAGTTTGGAGAGCTGGAGAGGAAAGGAGAGGTGGTAGCTGGTCTGTGTGTGTGGGTCAGTGTATTTTGCCATGCCTGTGGTGTGTATGAGGGATGTGAGAGTGCTGAACACACAGTGCAAGAGAAAGGACAGTGGTCTGAAAAGAGGGAGAAAATTGGTGGCTGGGGTGGGGGACAGAGCAGAGGAAGCTGAGGAAGAGGTTCTGGCTGTGGTCCAGCTGCCTACAGTCTGGCCAGCAAACTCATGCTCTGAGTTTCTTGTGCCTATGCCCCTATGGCATCAAGCCAATCTTCCATGAGACAACCTGGAAACCTGTCAGCCACCACTTAAATATTGGACCCTTGGCACTTCATGTTTGCTTTCAAACATCTGGTCAGCAAAAGACAGGAGGTGGTTCCTTGATGAGAGGTGAAATGGCAGAGTTTGCTGGAACCTTTGAGTTGAGCAACCTTTGCTGGGGTTTGGAGTGGAGCACACGGACAGCCCCTCTGGTGCTCTGTTGCAGCAGATCCATTTTCCAAGAGTATCCAGCTCAATCCAAGGGAGTTTCCCTGACTGCCTGATCTTCACTGACAGAGCTGCACTCGTGGCTTTTGGGGCTGGGTCTGAGCTTGTGCCAGTTGGCACTTTTCAGCTCCAAACTGTTATGATTTGCTCCAGATGGTGTGTGTGAGCTGCCATGCCCTGGGTTAGCCAGTTGCTCAGCTCGAGTTCTTGCTCCTGGCATTTCATAGCAACCATTCAGTTGCCTATGGAATATGAAAGAAGGAGATTCTGGGCTTTTGTGAACTCCAAAAAGTCTGTGTTTCTACCCACTTCAGACTTCAATTATTCCCCAAAGAATGTGTCAAGGGCAGAATGAAAAAGATGATGCCCCAAAGAGTTTGCAGCTGAAATGGCAGCATTAAGCTGAAAGGGTGGAGGCTGGAAAGACTAATGGCAATGTGTCAGTGATCTCAAGTTCAGATTGAAGTGCCCTAGATTTGTTTAGACTTGGTTTCTCTGTTTTCACTCATGTGTTTTCTTAATGCCTTCTGAAGAGGAAAAAATATTTGTAAGGAATGTTTAGAGCAAATTTCCAGGAGAATTTGGAAGAGCAACATTCAGTGCCAGAGAAGGGATTGAGAACCATGGCTTGGGATGCAAGGAACTGGTGGGTGAAACCAGGGAAAGAAAAAGAAAGGTGAAAAACACTGAGGAAGGGAATTTGCTGCCTCTGGTGACTCCCTGTCCTGACTCTCCCTCTGCAGCACCCAGCCTCTGTGAGCCTCTATGTGCTCTCTGTAGTCTCTTCTGTTCATTGGCCACCTCCTTCTTGGGGAAACCACTGGGTCCCTCTCAACATGAAGCTCTTCTTAGGAGCACTTAATAATCTCTTAAGGTTAAAGCTCATGTTTCAGCAGAGAAATAGTCCATTGGTAAATGCTTGGCTTGCAGGGAATCCCATTGGGCCTGAGAAGATGACAAGGGAGATGGGTGATAGAACATGTAAAATGGATGCAGAAAATTAGGATGAGCTGTCATCAGAGAGGAGGACATGGGTAATAATTTGTTACTCAAGGAGTCAAAAATAGCCTTGCCTTCATGCCTGGATCTGAGGAGAGCAACTGCCTCTAGAGACAGTGCATGTACACGAGTGCTCTTAGACATTTGGGCTCTCCAGACTTCCTATGCTGACAAGGAGAATCGATGCATCAAGTACATAAAATTTCTCAGTAAGTAAAGTTACCCTGTTGTGTCTTACTAGCACAGTCCTTTGCACAGCTGATCACATCCTAGTGGATATATTAGTGCTTTTCTTGGGCTTGGAGACATCAGCCCTTCCACTGGGTCCTACAAATTGTGGTTTGCCTGGCTCATGGCCTGTGCTGTGCTTCCCTCTCCAGGAGGGACTGGGGGTCCAATTCTCATCTGGGCTGTGCAGATCCCTCAGAAGAGCCCCTTCGGGGTGTGGGTGATGAGCTGAGCTTTCTCTTCTGTTGTTTTTGTGCTGATAGGCTCAGTGTAAGCCGCGGATGAAGATGTACGATCTATTTATGGTTTCAGTCAAGACCTTCCCATGCCTGAAAGGCAATCTGCCTGACTTAGCATTCCCAAGATGCTGCCAAGCACAGCAAAGTACAGAGGAAGTGCCTCCTGCCTGCACAAACAGCAGGCCAGCAGAAAAGAGAGCCAGGCTAATGCTTCATGAGACATCTCAGTGCTCTGCCTCTGGTTGTGTTTGGCCTAGGAGCAATGCCACAGTCCCATAAATCAGTCATTTTCCTCCAGTGAATGCAAGAGTTGGGATTGAACCCTACAGCCTGCTGTGTGCCTCATGTGGAAGGTGACTGGGCAAAGTAGATGCTCTGATCCTTGTGTCTTCCTTCACAGTACATAAAGCAAGTCTGGAATTGGGCAGCTTTTTAAAAGTTTTTCTTCCCTGTTTGTTTCTTCTGAGTACAGAAGACAAACTGGTATTGTACTCCTGATTCTCTGCGCTCTGACAAGAAGAGTGTCAGAAGCAAACCAGAGTATTTTTATTGAAAAGGGGCAAGAAAAAGGTTGAATATGAAATCTCTTTAGCTTGACTGTCTGTCTTGAAGTTAAACAAGTGAGGAAAGTATCCTCTGCTCTCTTTCATATTCCTTCTATGTGTGTTTATGTTAAGGGTATTTGCTCCTCCTCATTGCTGAGTGTCCTGTTATTTACCTCATTGTTTCTTTGTGGACCTTTTCTGGCAATGCTGAGGAGATGAGACATGACCACCAAAGGGAAAGTCCCTGACCTCTCCCTGCTGCTGATGTGCTGCACAGGTAACGTGGTGTCAGTGCTGTGATCAGGCCTGCAAAGTCTCTTCCCTTTGCAGCTTGTGTTTCAGGGATGTGAACTCGCAGCCATACAGAAGATTTGCAGACACACAAGTCTCTAAGGGGAAAATACAGTGGGTGGATTTTTGAAAAGGGCTAGGATTAATCTGACAACCTCTGCAGCTATAGATAGAGAGATGTCTGATAGAGCTGCTTGTTGGGGGGCGTAGGCAGAGGAGAAAGGATTTTCATCCCCAAAGCGTATCATAAAAGATGCAGTAAAGGTCCTGATGTTGTTGAAGGACTCTCTCCCCACAGTGGGAAGCACGTGTTCCTTAGTATATGCAATTCAGTATGTGCTGGGCTATACAGACACAGCCAGAGCTGTGATGAAAACAATTTCTTGCATATCCAAAGGGATTTCCTGCTCACCTCGATCTCACCTGCGTTAGAACAGACTGGCTTATCCAGTCCTGTTTGTGTTTTGTCTTATCTGCATTCACACAGCACATGCAGCCCTTTGGCAGCACGTCTGTGAGGAGCTGACCTCCTGCAAGCCTTCCTTTTCTCCCATCTAACCCCTGATTTTATTTTTTCTCACATTCATAGCCATCTCCTTCCCCTGTTGTAATTTTCCTCCTTTTTGAAACATCACAACTCAAGGGCTAAGTTTTTACACACAATCATTCACTTCTGTAGGTGCAACCTGTAGAGGATGGGGATTTATGCCCATGATGTGCCCCAGCAGTTCAGGCATCTCGAGGGGGTGTGTGTGGCCTGTAGTTAGTCAGATTTGAAAAGGAGGATGGGATATTTTAAATAGCTTGGTCTAAAATTGATTCCAATCTGTCTCTTTATGGCAGCAGGCTAAAATAATAACATTTCCAGGCAGGTGAGGAAAGCTGCCTGATGTGGAATTTGAGGGTGATCATGACTGACACAGATTTTGGGACTGTTCCAAGGAGAAGACATGTTTAAGTAAATCCTCTGGCAGCTCAGCCACAGAGTGGCTTAGTGCCTGGGTAAAAGATTGCAAGAGGTGAGATCTCGAGAATAATAAAGTGTCAGAAAGGCTTTGTAGCAGGGAGATGCATCTGTGAAATAAGTGTTGGGCCCCAAAAATCATCCCTCCACATGTAACTGAGCCCAGGGCTGAGACTGCCTTGAGCAGTGAGCCCAACAAGTGTCCCAAAACAAGCACTGCAAGCCATCCACGCAGCTTTCTGGTGCTGCCAGTACCCCCCAAACAGGAGGGACATCCTGGTGGTACAGTGTACTTAGAAGTCACAGCATCCCTGGGAGGAGTGCACGATGGCCAGGAGGTATGACCCATTTTGGCAGCATGCAATGGAGCCTGTGGTCTTCCCTGCCTTTGCTCAAAAGCTATTCCAAATTTCAGCCGGTAAATTGAGAGGCACCTGATTCCAATGGTTGATTGTCTTTTTCTGAACCGTTTTGTTTCTGCACTGGTATTTTTACAATCAGGCAGAATAAGAATGTAAAGAGGAAATTACTGTCAAACAGACCTTCCTAAATTGCTGTCAGTGAGTGGCAGGAGATGAGCCAAAGAGATCCTGTTCTTGTCAGCCTCATTCGAGTAGCATGCTGTCCTCATTCAAGGAGAGCCCTTGTCTTTTTTAGCTGTGTGTAGGATGAACCAAATAGTAAGTCATGTAATGATTGATTTGCTTTACTGCAAATGATTGAAATGTGGCGAAGTGACAGGAAAAGTAGCGTGCAGAGCTTGAAATGGATGAATAATGAATGGGGAAACAATTTGCTTGTGAATTGTAGCTCCTGATTTTCAGCTGAAGTTCCAAGTCCCCATCACATGCTGGCCTGGCCTTGTAATGCACAGGGAGAGGAGATGAGCACAGCCACGAAGGCTGTGCACAGGCAGTGTTAGTGATACATGTGTCGTGCTGGCTGATGGGTCACCTCTCTTGGATTTACCTTTTGCTGCATCCTTGCACATTCACAACTGCAGCAGCTCCGGATCTGAGCTGTCTTGCAGCCAGGGCCACAGCCTTGAACAGGAGGTACTTAATTAATAAAGTGTGAGTGAATGAGGTTTCAGTCTTTCATCTTCTCTTACGTGACATTTTTGGTGTCATTTTCTGAGGGCTGAAGGGCTCCCTTTCCTTTTCTCTCCCCCAAAAGGCTGCTCTTTCACCTCTCAATTTCTTGCTGTCAGTCCAACATTAGAACCAAAACAATATCCCAAATCCTCAGGATGGTGAATGACTGGGCTCCTGCCCTCCCATCCCAGTGACAGGGGCAGGACCACAGTGAGGGATGGGATCTCGGGACTGAACAGCACTGGCCCAGATTCAGATGCCCTAATTTCCACCTTTGTCTCTGTCTGATGTTTGCTGTTGGCAGATGCTGCTGAAAGCTGTGGGTCTTCCCACGGACAACACTAGCCTGGTAAATTAGGCAGAATTTAGGTCAGCTGAACCTGGGCCAAATTATATTGAACTATTCATTTGATACAGTTCATCCCTTTGAGGATGAATCTGCCTGCCTGAGAATATGGCATCTGCTTCCTGCTGGGGATAAGAGAACAGGCACTTCTGGGCCACCAGATTTTCTCCAGCTGGTTGGAAAACCAGTCTCTGTCCTACCTAGGGGACACAGAGGCACAAATTTGGAGCAGCGAGCCAAGATAAGTGTATGGACACAAAGAGAATAATGTGAGAGAATGTATCAGCAATGATTTCTGCTTATTCCCAAGTAACAATCAGAGCCTTTCCTGTCCTGAACTTTTTCAATGGTAATTATACTTCAGAAAAATTGTCCTTAGACATTTCCTCACACTTTCATTTGGGGTACATAAGATGCTTTGTGAAGAAGAGGATCAACATCCCCATTTGCAGGTGGCAAAAACGAGGACTTCAACTCTTACAGTTCAACCTGGCAACACTGATCCTGCCCCAGACCCCCGTTCCCACAGAGGTGGTTCTTCTACACTTGCTGAGGTCTATCCACAGTTCACCTTTCTGGGCTGGAAACAGTTAAATTGCAAAGCTTCTGAGGAGAGAATGACATGCCTGAGGTCTGTAAACCTCATTGGAAAAAGTTTGGTTTAATTTTAGCACAGTGTGCTGAAGGCAGGTCCTGAGGTTATGGTCCAGGATTTCCAGGGATTAAGTAAAGTAGGGCACAAATTATCTGGGTCATGGAAGGTCACCTACTGCTACACACTTGTTTCACAGCCCTCTGTGCTCTGCTCCCGTGGGAGCTGCTGCCCTGGAGCTGTGGGAACGTAGGACACTCTGCAGCAGCCCACCACCCAGGACAGAAACCCATTTCCACAAACTGACTTGGAAATGTAAAGAAGTTTACTTTTTTCATTGAACTTCAGTGAAACAGTGGAGGAGGAGTTTGGGAAGGGCATCCATCATGGTGCTGGCTCTTGGTTTGAGTTTGCTGTAGCCAATCTGTCTTCTGAGAAGGCCAAACAGTTTGGTTTGAAAGGCCATCTAGTCCAACACCCCTACAAAGAGCAGGGACATTTTCAACTAGATCAGGTTGCTCAGAGCCCCACCCACTTCTTGAATGTTTTCAGGGATGGGGCACCTGCCACCTCTCTGGGCAACCTGTTCAGTGTTTCGCCACCCACCCTCATCAGTTAAATGCAGCTTTGATTTCTGCGGAGCCTGGATCTGACGTGGGGCAGAGATTTCTGTCGTAGGGTCTTGTCCTCTTTGCAGATGTAGCTGAGCTGCTGGCCTAGAGCAGCAACAGGCAGCTCGTGTCATTGCTGCCTGCATGAATAGTTAGAGAATCACAGAATCATTTAGGTCAGAAAGGACCCCCAAGACCAACCTTTGACTCACCACCACCTTGTCAACCAGACCAGAGCACTGAGTGCCACATCCTGTAATTTTCTGAAAACCTTCAGGGATAGGGACTCCACCACCTCCCTGGGCAGCCCCTGCCAATGCCTGACAACCCTTTCCCTGAAGAAATTTTTCCCGATGTCCAACCTGAACCTCCCCTGGCACAGCTTGAGCCGTTCCCTCTCCTGCTGTCCCTGTTCCCTGGGAGCAGAGCCCGACCCCCCCTGGCTCCCCCTCCTCTCAGGGAGTTGTAGAGAGTGAGAAGGTCCCCCCTGAGCCTCCTTTTCTCCAGGCTGAGCCCCCCCAGCTCCTCCTCACAGGACTGACTCTCCAGACCCTTCCCCAGCAGGGTTTGGACTGAGCTTCAGCCTGCCACAGCTCTTCCCAGTGTCCCAGTGTCCAGGCAGGGTGAAGCTGGCTCAGCCCTGGCTCCAGGAGCTGCAGTTGTGGGGCTGGTTGACTGTGCTGCCACCATCCCTGCGAGTGTGTGGTGCTGGCTGGGAAGGAGCTCCCCAGATGCTTAAACAAACAGAGACACCATTAGCACAGAGCAGAAGGGATTAGCAGACCAGGAAGGGATGTTGGACAGGCCAGCTGGAGTGTGTGAAGGCAAATGGACTAGATGGGAGGGAAGGGAGGCCTGGAAGGTGACTACATTTGTCTAGACAGTGTCTGTAATGGTTTTTTACTATTTATTTTATTTTTGTAGTTGAATGGCTGCTCTCTCTGGAGCAGTCCACTAGAGCCCCATGGGACTGGCAGCCCATCCTGGGACTGGACTGGGCACCGCAGCCAGGCAGGGCTACAGGCACACGGCAGAGACCACAGCCCTGTGAGTAGGGGGGCTGTTTGTTTTCAAGATAAAAATAATTAGGTACCTTTCATGAGATGTGGAATGTTTTTCACTTCGGCTGCCTCGCAGAGCTGACACTGGGCTGTGTTGGCTTGACAGCTGTCAGTCACAGTAGTTGGATGTGCCAATTAACAAGTCTCATCAAGGGGTTTGAGATTTGTTGTGAGGAATGTGTTGACAAAAGCCATTCTGCTAGGTTGCTCAAAGCTCAACCTCCTCCTGCCCATGCCAGATTGGAAGGGACTGGGGCAGCACCCCCACTAACAGCCCCAGCAGCCTCAAATCCTCACTTGTGTGCTTTTGCTTGGCCCCTCTTCTGCAGCTGAAGAAGCCTGTGTGTGTCTCTCATTCCTTGTCTGCATAATTTTATCTTGTTTTTCTGCTGCCTTTTGAACTTCCAGAGAGCACCATTCAGTACTTTTCATCAGAGAAAAAAAAAATCCCATTTTGGAGATGTGCTGTTTCTTGACCCACCAGTCAGCAAAACCTCTACAGAATTGTCCAAAGCCTTGCTGTACTCCTGTCTGGGATGGATTTTAGCCCCACAAGAGAGCAGTCCTCATAATTGAATCACTTTAATGCTTAATTAGAAAAATTCTATGTTTCCTTGGGGAAGCGTGAAACATACTGTAACTGAGGGCAGGCAAGGCATGACTGTGCTCCATCAGCCCAGCCCAGCATCCCCATGGAAATGTGGTGTGGGAGAGCAGAGCTCTCCAAAGGTGCAGGCTGTTTCTTGCCTTTTTTGCCCTCTCTTCTCCCAGGACAGGAGGATGGGGAGCTTGTGCTGAATCTGGCTATTTGTGAGGCAGTGGCTGGATTGCAGTCAGACACCCTGCATCTCCTTACTTGGTTGTCCTGGTTTGAGCAAGAGGTAGATTTTCATTTTGGAAAATAACTGTTATTCTCTCAGGCTCATTAGAAAGCTCCTTACACTAAGTGTGTGTAAAATAATGGAGGACTGAATAAAGAACAATAAAAATTAATTTCCTTGGTTAACACAGTTGCTGAGCTGTAGTGTAAACAAATGAAATGTCAGTCTCTGTGGTACTTCCAGGTCCTTCCTACAAGTAGCAGCTCAGGCCAGCATAGGTAGTATGATTTTTTAAAAAAATACCCCACATCTTCTAGGAACAATCATGTTGCAAACTTTCATTGATTTGGTTTATTTTTCCTGAGTTCCCAGCTCTGCTGTAATCTTTCAAGGATCTGGCAAACCCTCCAAAGTGATGTCTTTGAGACTGAAAGTCACTCTCAATCTGCTGCTTCCAGCCCCATTGAGTATGTTTGGTTCTGGTCTCCTACATTTCCCATGACACATTTGGCCATGACCAGTCTTACTATTTTTATAGCTCAGAGCCAGTCCCAGAAATCTAGCACTTAATCTTTGTCCAGAGTCAGCACCAGGGAAACTCGGCTTCTGCAATACTCCAGTGTCAACAGGTGGGTATTGAGACAGTTTCTATGAGGCCTCAACACACTGGTTTCTATACCAAACTATTGCTTTTCATCTGATTGTGTGGGTAGGGTAGTGCTGTAGGACAAGGGGATTTCTTTCTTGAAATCCCAGCCAGCTCAGTGACATACATGTGTCTCAGCTCAGCTGAAAGTGAGAGCAGTCTTCTTTACCTTAGCCTGCACTAATTCCTATTAAGCACCAGCCACTCCAGTATGCCTTTAAAGCTCAAATCTTTGTTCAAACCTGAAAATGAAACACTTTTCAAATGGTCTCTGCCACTTAAAGAAAGCTCTGAGTGTGTAAAACAATAAGAAAACCCACCATGACCCTAAACCCAAGCATAAACCTGCAGTGAGAGCTGTGGGGTGCCTGGTGTAACATCAGTGCAGCTCTGAGCATCTGCAGCTACCCCCAGAAGCCCCTCCCTGTCCTGTGATAACATGGGATGCACAGTCCTGGTGACCTGGGGAAATCAAGGAAAGGAGTCTGTAGCCATGTGGGGGTTGGTCTCTTCTCCCAGGTAACAAGTGACAGGACTAGAGGAAATGGCCTCAAGGTGTGCCAGGGAAGGTTCAGCTTGGACATCAGGAAGAATTTCTTCATGGAAAGCCTTGTCAGACATTGGCAGGGGCTGCCCAGGGAGGTGATGGAGTCCCCATCCTCGGAGGTGTTTAAGGAATGACTGGATGTGGCACTCAGTGCTCTGATCTGGTTGACAAGGTGGAGATTAGTCAGGATGGATTCGATGATCCTGGAGATCTTTTCCAACCTAAATGAATCTGTGATTCTGTAAATACCAGGAGACCTGTTTTTTCTCCAGGGGTTTCCAAGCAGAGAGCTGTCAGTGCTTGCCAAACACGGATGAGGTCTGGTGTGCCTCCTGTGTGCTGAGATTGGAGATCAGCAGCCAGAGCCATGATGAAGATTGATTCTCAAGGGTAGAGATCCCTGTCTTCCACAGCAGGATCATCCTTAAATTCCCTGTGCCCTGCTGAGATTTTCTTTATCGTGTGAATTTACATAACTCAGTGTTAGGTAGATGTTGAAATACAGTCAGAAAAGCAGATGATATCATCCCGGTAGGGATGGGGGAGGGATGCCAAATCCAGAGGTGACAGGTGTTGAGGATTTCAAGCGGTGACAGCAGCAGCTCCACTGGCTGCCACTCAGCTGGGGCATCGTGGGGCTTTCTGCTGCTCATTGTCACAGCCTGGAAATAGCTCCCAGATAACACACTCCCAACACGGAGCGGTGTGTGGGGCTGAGCGCTGGGAGCCGGTCTCTGGAGCCGTGTGGAAGCCGGTGTAGGATCAGCCCAAACGGCTCATTCTGACTCCATTCCCAGAGTCTAATATTAGCTCACCTGCGGCTATGACAGCCCTCCTGGCAGGCAGCCACCAGGCCTTTTTTTTCCTCTCCCAGATTATACGGTTCCCTTATGGCAGTGACAGCCCAATTATCCAAGCTTTTCCCGTCTTCTCTGCTCCTGTTGGCTTGGCTTGTGCTGAAGCGTTCTTAGGGAAAGATCAGTGTGTTTTAGCAGATGGACGAAGGCTGAAGAGCAAATTGTTTTAATCAACCTCCCCTTTTTTGGGGACACTGAGTACTTACTGAAGTGGTAAAACAGCATCCATAATTTCACAAGGCAGCAGGCTTGTCTCTAAGGAGATTCTGTGGCTTTTTTGGATGCTGAGATTTGGGCAATTAACTTGCACACAAACTTGGCCTTTCCCCAAGGGCATTTGTACTTGCTGCCTGTTCCAGAATATGTGTGGGATCCACGAATTGTATAAGCCAATGGGCCAAAAAGGGACCAATTTCTCCGGTCCTTCTGGGCACAGTGCTCCTCTGGACAAGGTGCCAGGGACAATCCAGTGGTTTAGTGGTGTTGGGAACCATGAGTGGTGTCCCCTGGATAGCAAGGTGGCCATTTGAATGCAGTGGTGTGGATGGTGTGGCAAACATTGTATTCAGTGGGGAAAATAAAGGTGAAAAACTTGTTTCCTTCTGCAACAAACTGCTGTGGCAATCTCCAGGACCTCTTCCAAGCAGGACTTCATAGTGTACCTCATTTGGTACGGACTCTGGAGTGAGCAGAAGTGAGTCATCTTGAGATGAGAAAGAACAGAGATTACTTTCCATGGACATGACCAGAATTTGGCTTACTTGATGGGTGTTTAAAACCTGATTTAGTCTGTGTATTCTTAAGGATTGCTAGTGGAGGCATTCCCTTTAATGGATCCTGTTAAATATGTAAGCTGCCCTGTAGTAGGTGATTTTATCTTTTTTATACTCTGTGAAAAGGTGGGGATCCACAGGTCTTGGAGAAAAAGCAACTTACTGGCAGTAAAAGGAGGCAGGCAATTTGGAGGATGGGAAGACCGATGCACTCATGTCTCTTCAGCAGTTGTTAATGTAAAGGATGTTATTACACTGCTAAAACACAGCCTGGGAACCATCTCCCTGCTCCCAGCCTGAAGGGTAGTTCAGGCTTACCTCCTCTTGGAAGTGACAGGGCAATGAAATACTTACATGAGACATTAAGGTATGTTAAGACCCATAGAAAGGGAAAGATTCCATGTCCTTTTCCTGACTTCACCTGAGGCCAGTGTCAAAGGAACACATCACTTCTCCAAGAAGGGCAGCACGGCAGATGTCAGCAGGTGCCTTGTACCCCTGTGCTTCTGGGCTCATGTCCTGCCTGGAGGCACCAGGACAAGCAGGTGCCTTGAAGGAATCAGGGTGTTTTCTGGGCATGCACAAACACCCAACATTCCTGGTAGTGTTAGCAGAGTCTCAGCAGCACGCTGGGCTAATTCTTGTGGTCCCTGACAGGATGAAATAATCTTTTCAACTCACTGGTTGTTTCTCCCATCCCTTCTTGCTGTGGGAAGATTTCTCAGGTCAGGACACTGAGGCTTGAGGACTTTTACTGGTCATATCCCACCAGGACTACTCCATTCCCATAGCTGAACTCGAGCTATTTGCCTTGGTTCCTGTGGGTGTGAGCTTGTGGATAGAAGGGTGGGCTAAACCCCATGAAAAGCAGCTTGAAGTTCAGTGGCTGTGTGAATTGTGGAGCACCAATGGCTTTTCTTTGCATGAAAGAAACTGCATGCAAGGGACATTGTTAATTATCGCAGCACACATTTTCATTACTAATGATTTGGGTTGTTCTGAGTGGCAATAGGAACTGTCTGTGGGTGTGTGGGTGGATAAGAGATACTTGGGAGATGTTATAATTTGTATTCCTGCTTTTGCCTGGCCAAGTCTGTCATGGATCTGCTCTGTTTGTCTCTGGCTCCTGTAGCAGCGAAGCAAGGCTGTCGTTTGTGCTGCACTGGGTTTTGTAGAACAAGAATTTCCAAGGAACTGATCACCTGGTCACAGCCATAGGGACTGGCATTGTGGGGGATGTTTGCCCATTCTTAGAGCTGAAAAGCTGTATCTGTTTGGCCTTCTGTATATCTGCAGTGTCAGAGAGCTGCTAGTTGTACTTGATCCCACTGTTCCCCCTCTCCAAGGCAACAAACTGGGGCACTTCAGCAGTGTGGGCATTTCTCCCCATGGCTCTGGTGCTCGAGAAGATGCTCTTCAGCTTTCCTTTCACTCTGCACCCTTCTGTGCTGCCCTGACCTCCTCCTGCCACAGGTACCTGCACCCCATGTCCCTCTGGACACAGCCCATCTCTAAGAGCATCACTCAGCCCCTTCGCTGCTGCCATGGCACACAGCAGCAAAGAAAGGACACATCCTTCCTCTCTTCCCTCCTGTATGTTTATGGACTCCATCAAGGCTAGAAGGCACTCCAAGAACACCATGGAAATGTCCTTCTGTGGGCTGGGTGGCCCCACTGAGCCCTCACCAAAGGGACATCGACAAAGCAGCCTCATGGGGAAAGAAAAGGGCTTTTCTGCCTGACGCCTTCTGCTTTGGAGTTTATTTGTAGGCATGGCTGGTTTGTGTACAGGCACTTAAACAGTCTGTCAGGGTGTGCTTGGGCAGCACCCGGAGGGAAGGAAAAAGCTGGGAGGGTGAAACGCAGCCCCTCCACCCCAGCTCCACGTTGGGTTTCTACTGTTAAAATGTGACTAATGCTAAAAATAATTCTGGTGTTGCTATAGAAACTTGCAATGTTGCTGCGTGTGAACCTGGAGAGAATTGTACCCTCCTCGGAACATTGTTTTTCTCTTCCCCTCAGCCATGCTCACCCCCAAACAGGATGAGCACAGGCACACCAGATCTCCTCCCCTGTGCCTTGCTGGGTCATCTCAGCTTTTTTTGTTGTACCAGGGGGTGGAATGGGAGATCACTACTTAATCTATCCCCTATTCTATCCCCTTCCATTCCTTCCAGCTCCCTCTGACAGAGGTTTTTGAGTCCATGGCTATCTGATGTGTTGGCCTCCTGCTGCTCCTTCCCTAGGTCTGGTTTGGGCAGCACACGCTGGGAGCAAGAGGAGCAGGTCTCCTTCCTGCTCTTCCACCTCCTTGCTTGTCCCTCCTCAACCCACTGCCAGGTTTTCCTTGCCTTCCATCTGTAGTGGAGGAAAAGAATCCGTTGTAAACTTCCTTCAGGTCTAGAGATGAAAAGTACTTTTGTATTCATTAACTTTATAACAGTGCCCCAATCTGCCATCCCCATCTTCCTGTCCCTCCCAGTGTTGATAGTTAATTTGCAGGAAGCTGAAGTTCTCCAACCTTTTAAAAAGAAACCAATCAGGGGATCAGTTTACATTTTTCCAAGCTGGAGTGACAAATACTGGAAACTTCCATTCAATTTGAAAGAGAAACTAGGAATAACCCAGAGACTGAATGACCACAACCCCGAAGGCCAGTCTGCCTCCTAAAGAAATTACCCTGCAAGGCAGGAAGTTTTCCCCTCAGTCCTGTCATGGCTTTTTCTTAGCTTCATTGAGTGCTGCATCTTGGAATTTAGGAAGGAGCAATGACCTCTTGTCTATGCTCTAGATTTACAGCTTGTCCTAAACTTGAGGTGGAGTAGAGCACGGACTGTGCCAGCCCTTTTGGTCAAATCCATTGTCATGACAGTATCTCACAGCAGTGACCCGGGAACGATGCAGAGGAAAGCAGAGAGAGAGGAATATTTGTTTCCCAGAAGAAAAAAATTCTTTTAAAATCCCTTTCAAGTCTGTTACTTTGAAAGCTTCTTTCTTGCCCTGGGAATTTTACATGGGTTTTAGGCTTTTTTTACCTCAGACCTGCATCCCTCTGGCATTGATACAAGTCAGTACCTGGAGGTCATTCACAGCAGCAGAGTTGCCAAGTTTGGCAGACCTCTGGAGACCTTTCAGTCCTACCTCTGCTCAAAGCCAGGACAGCAAGAGCTGTGCTTGTGGGATAAAAGTTGCCCCTGCTTGTGGAATAAAAGTTTCGTCTAGCCCAGGGGATGGGAACAAGCATGATGAAAAGTGGGATCCATGCTGCCAGAAGGACTTTCTGGGCATGGACACATTTCATCAGACCATCAGATGGCTACAGATGATAGTTCTGATTATGGGATGGACATATCTTCACACACAAGATGTTGAGTACAATTTAACATCTTCCATTTAACAATACTGCACTGGATTAGATGAAGCACTGAGCCTGTGCACCTTCCTTTAGTTATGTAAATATTTATCTGAGTCATTCCATTCTCTGAAACACCGTATTGTTCTTTACAATGTGTGAGACAACTCGCTGAGCCAGGGACCAGCAAGTGAAGCATTAACTGGATGATGGAGGGGAGAGAGCTCTGGCTGAGATGAGAACCTTTCTCTGAAAGCAGTTATTTCTTGTTTACATTCGTAACCCATTTCTCTATAAACAAGGCTTTTGGGGTTGGTGTACATGCTATCATACTGGAAAAACCATTTTGCCCATTGCCTTTCAGGTGCTGGAGAGGGAAAAAGGGCCTGCTTGCTGCCAGGCTAGGGAGGGCTGCTTTTTCCAAATTGTTTTTCTGCAGAGCTGATCCTCTATCAATAACCAGACTTGAGAGGGTGCCAGAGAAGGGTTAAGAATAGAAAGACAGATGAGGCAAGCTTCTGGGAACTTCCCCTTCCACTGAGACACAGAAACATGTGTTATTCTCTGCCCCTTTGGCAAACACAGACAACATGACTCTCCCCACCTACGTGCACTTGCCAGCTGGTCGTCTTTCTGTCTATCTTTCAGCATCAAGCTGGTCGAACCTGCCTTGCAGCCTCTCCACCAAATCCTTCTCCTGGCTTGCTGCCACCTCGTTCCCCGCCTTTCGCTAGGGGAGAGGGTCTTTCCCTCCACATGTGCAAAAGGCTGTGCAGTGAGGAACAGGTTGTGTCCCATCCCATCCCTGTGTCAGACGAGTCATACACAGCGCTCTTTTGTGTAAAACTTGGCAACTCAGCATTGCTTGCAGTCAGAGGAATTTTGCTGTTGAACCATCAAATAGTTTGGTTAAATATCAAACAGTGATTAGGCTTGTCCAAACATCATTGGAGCTGGATGGACTCTTGTTTAGGATGTAGCTAATGAAGCAGACTCCAAAGATCTAGCAAGTTTTGTGGTTTTTCATGTGACTGTGGGACTTGATCTTCCTTCTTCTGAAGTGGATGAAAGTAGGACCCAGCCCTTTTGCCATGTTTGGGGCAAACAGATTTGGGTAAAGCAGGAACTAGAGCAGACCTATGAATTGGCCTTAATATGAATCTCTTGAGAAGTCTGAATAATAAAAATAACAAACAACAAACTAGGTTGGCTTTTCTGGAAGTTGTTTCCATTTTTGTAACCGTCTGCAATTTCTGATGTCAAGCTCCTGACAGACACTCTCCTTTGGGAATTCCAGTCTGGCTGGAAGTAGGAGCTAAATTGCATGGAATCTGTTCACAAGATTTACGGCCAGTGGTACTGATGCCAAGGATTTCATCGCAGTACTATCTAACACTTACATGCCTAGCATTTTGAGTATGCATAGTAATTAATACACCAACATAAGTAGGTTAGGGACTGAACAGCCAAACATGAATCTGAACTCCTTTCCTTGGCTGTGATACGCAGGTTCTGACTTAGCCTATTAAGTACCTAACCTGGACATTTTCATCTGGATAGAGTATTGGGAATTGGAATTGTAACCTGAGCTCTGCCTATTTCTCCTGCTGATTTCTGGAGGAAACCCAAAAGCTACAGAGTTGGAGTTCCTTCAAAGGACTTTGGACCATTGGGCGGTCTGAATATCCTAAAAGTAGGATGGAAAACTCCATGAGAACCAGCTCTCTTGTGGTATCCCAATGTCTGGTGTCATCATCCCATGTAAATATAAATGAGTCCTTCCAGAAAGCTTGATTCAAGTTCAATTCTAAAAGCGGCCCCAGGCCAGCTTTTCTGTTGGGACAACTATCAAAATCTCCTCAGCTTTAGTACTTGTTAGATACCAGTTTCACTGATCAGCAGTCTTGGACTCCCCAAATCTGTTGGCCTGCACTGCACTGCAGGTAATTAGTTTGGCAAGGAGGACATTGCAAATGTGTCATCCGAGCACAGAGTTTCAAAGGGAGAAAGGAGTGTTTTGATCTGCAGGAACAGGGCTGGCTTTCTGACAGAACTTCATGCTCTCTCTGCATTTCATGTAGGTAATATATATGTGTGCTCTCTTTGCCTCAGTTTTCCATTGGTAGTTTGTATGTATTAACACACTGCGTCTATCGTACTTCATCAGTCTTCTTTAATTAGGTGGTAAGATCATCAGGGTAAGAACATTTAGCACATAAGGCAGCTCTGGTACATTTAATGAATAACAACAAATGCACTTTCCCAGTTATTTTATTCATTCTCTCTTACAAAATAAAGTACTATTGGCTTGTTCAGCCACCTGCCCTACTCTCTGCCCCAGGGATGGGGGGCCCAAATGGGCTTAACCCCTGCAGCCTGTGTTGCAGGCTCAGGATAGACTCTTTAGCAGTGTGGGAGTGCTTGTGTGGGCTGACACTACTGCTCTGTGGCCGTGAAAAGAATCACAGAATGGTTTGGGTTGGAAGGGACCTTAAAGCTCATCTCATTTCACCCCATGCCATGGGCAGGAGCACCTTCCACTAGACCAGGATGCTCAGAGCCCCATCCAACATGGCCTTGAACACTTCCAGGCTTGGGAACAACTTCTTTGGGCAATCTGTTCCAGTGTCTCACCACCCTCACAGTAATGAATTTCTTCCTAACATGTAATCTAAACCTACTCTCTGTGAATTTGAAGCCATTCCCCATTGCCCTGTTACTCCATGCCCTTGTAAATAATTTCTCTCCACTTTTCTTGTTGGCTCCCTTCAGATACTGGAAGGCCACAACTACATCATTCTGGAGACCTCCCTTTTTCAGACTGATCAATCCCAATTGTCTCACTCTTTTTTTCATAGCAGAGGTGCTCCATCTGTCTAATCATCCTGGTGGCCTTTTCTGGGCTCTCTCCAATGGGTCTATGTCCATTTCCTGTGCTGGGGAAAAGGGAACTTCTTACTGGTGCAGGTATTCTAACTTGGAACTGTGGTCTTTTCAGATTTTGTGTGCTTTTATCCTGGGTTATTCATTTTGCTTGGGCTGCCCTATTTCATTTTGCATCAATCATAATACAGAGAAAGGGGCTCAGGGATGCTCAGCTTCTTTTGCAGAACTCTCTGAGATCAGTGGAACAAAGCTATCATATCTTAGAAAGTAGTTGCATTAAAGTGGTAATTCTTAGTGTTTAAACAGGATCTGATGACAGATGGGATTAAATGCAAAGCAGCTTGTTACGAGGTTTTAATAACTGTGACAGACCTGGGGAAAGTGGTGTGGGGTGTGTAAGGGATCCAGCAAAGGCAGAAGCACATGATGCAGGATGACAGCTGATAGCATTGCCCAGGAGGGAGATAAGATTATGTTGCAGGAAATTGTGTGAGTGTTTTGGAGAGAAGGGAAGAGGGAAAAAAAACCAAAAAGCAAACACACAAGAATTCGATATTCTCACTGTTCTGCCATGTAACAGAGCTACTCCTGACAGCACACGTTAGTGCCAGGTAATGTGGCTGCTAAATGTAGGGGGGGAAATATGTCAGTGTTATTGTCAGGCTGGGTATTAAGGGAACAAGAGACTCTCTTTTCTGTCAGACCTGGGCATTGCAGAATTTGCAGGTTCAAAACCAGTGAGGTTATATCTCCATGTGTCTTGCCTAGTCCTCACTCCTGCTTCCAGCATCTCCCTGGGAACTAGAAAAAGGTGTCCCTCAGAGCTGAAAAATCTGCCTTTGTGCTCTGTGGAGAGCAGTAGTGGGACTGTATCCTTGCAAAGACACTGCTGTGCAGTACAGAGGCATGAGAGGATGCATTTCTGAAGGGCAGCACTGATTAAGAAATGTCTCAGGTAGTTGCAAGGCTCTGTTCTCTACCCCTCTGCCAACTCTTGCTGTTGACAGTAGCAGAAAGGCTGCAGAAAGGCATCATTCATAGAATCACAGATTCATTTAGGTTGGAAAAGACCTTCAAGATCATTTAGACCAACCTATGACCAATCACCACCTTGTCAACCAGACCAGAGCACTGAGTGCCACATCTAGTTGTGCCTTGAACACCTCCAGGGATGGTGCCTCCACCACCTCCCTGGTCAGCCCATTCCAACATTGACAACCCTTTCCATGAAGAAATTCCTCTTGGTGTCCAACCTGAACCTTCCCTGGTGCATCTGAAGCCTTTTATTCTCGTCCTGTCAAATTAATCTTGTGTCAATGAACTAAATGCCATCAGTGACCATTGTTTGGACCCAGTGCTGTTAATAACAATGAAAAAAATTGATATAGTCTTCCACTGTGCTTGTGAATAGCACAATTTTGTCTCCAATCACAACAGTTTGTGCTTTGAGGAGCTGTGGTTTGCAATGACCAACCAGCAGGTCCATCACTGAAAATGATGTCTTTGACTGGGTGTGTTTTCACCTATAGACATTTTGGCCTTCTGCAGCTGCCTCAGGGTGCAGCCTGGTGCTTATGTCAGCCCAGTCTTTAAACATGTGATCTGAGCTAGTGACACCCCAAACCCATGTGACTCAGGGCTGCGTCAGGGAGTTTGCAGGGAGCTCACAAGTTCCTCCTCCCTCTGCTTTAAGTGGGAATTTGAGTTTCACCTAAGCAACAGATCCCATTTTGTAAACTGCATCCTTTATCTAGGAACATCCAAGATGGGACCTGTGGTTCCCATGAGCTACTCCTGTGTGCCAAGAGAAGAGGTGGTTCTTCAGATGGGGTCCCAGATGCATTCTGCTGCTTCAGAAAATAGGATTTAGTTAAAATGGTGATCTGGAGCTACCCAATTTTAGCAAGTCTGGAATCCTGAATGCTGGAGAGCTTCAATGACTGAGCACAGCAGGAAGTGAGTTGGCTTTAAGCCTTAAAGGCTGCAGGGATCTGTCCTTATATATAGCCTCTCTATGTATATGTATATGTGTGTGTATATATATTATATGGATATGTACTTATATATCTTTTTAGGTCATTTGAGATACTTCCTAGTCTATGGCAATTCCTAAAAAGAAGTGGTACAGCCTCCAGCCTACCATTAAGGAGCAGATGATCTTCTGGTGTCAGGATCATTCTCTTCCCTAGCCAGCTTGCTTTCATCTTCTGTCTTTCTTTCATGGGGAATTTTTTCGCCTCTCATGCTATCTTTTGCTGAAGACAGCTACATGAAACTAGAGTCTCAGTTGATCTTTTTGCTCATTTCCACCCACAGAAGTCTGTCTTTTTTAACATCCTAAATACCTTGGTAACAAGATCATGGGTCTTGATTTGAAATTAGATTTTAAAAATCCTTTTTTTCCACTCTTTCCTTTTCCAGATCTGAACACCATCACAGAGGTAAAGACATGCACCTTCACACAAAAGACTGAGAGGATTCTAGAACCCATGTTTGCTTTGGTCTCTTTCCTAACAGGGAGCTTAATCAGGTTTCTTCTCCCCCTGAGAAAAACTCTGGTAGTTCAAAGCACCGGAGTAGAGGAGAAGACCTGCCTTTTGCTGTCATTCTAAGCACAGTGAGACCGTGTAAAGCCTGGGGTTATCTTCAAGGGTTGTTAGAATCACAGAATCATGGAATGGTTTGGGTTGAAAGGGACCTTAAAGATCATCCAGTTCCAATCCCCTGCCATGGGGGGTTAGCTCAGACCACTGCAGCTGTGCAGGTTTTATCCCGCTATAAGCCCTGAGCTCTGGGCCCATCTGAGAGCAGCTGGTAGGTCCCCAAATTCCTCTTATCAGCCCAGATCCTGCTTCCTCACAGGGAGAGCTTTTTTGCAGTGGGAATAGGGGCTAGCACAACCTCAATCCTTTTCTTTGTGCCACGCTGGAGCTTATGACCAGTCTCCACAGCAACACTTTCTGAAGACCTGGCAGGGGATTAGGGATAAATATGTGCAGAAAATGGTATTCTTTTGATGGATGAAGGTCTCTCTTACTAGAAAGCAAGTAAAAAAATAGTCTGCAATCTGCTGTCTGAGTTAAGGTCTGGATTTTTATACTCTCAGCAGAGGGTCTTAAAGGTATGTCAGCTTTGCATGTGTGGTTCTGCATTTGCTCTCCTTGCTTTGTAAAATCCTGTGGTTCATAAGCAGAGTCAGATGTGACTAAGGCAGCAAGGTGAGCATTATCTCTGCCTGGTGCCCCCCAGGTCACCCCATGCTTTTGGAAATTGTCAGCACATTCTGACTTAACACAAAGTCCTTTAGGATGAGGGCGTGGGGGAAAGATTTCTTGCTTTTCCAGATTCTTCCTACTCTGTAACAGCAGCTGTGAGTTTTCTTTGCCTTCTTGCTTACTTGCTGTGTTATCAGACCAAGGAAAGGCTGGGTCTGCTGCCCGCCAACATAGCTCTCAGATCTCCAAACGGGAGGTCAGATCCCAGATGCAGCCAGCTTTGTAAACTAGACCTTCCTGCCCAATCTCACCCTGCAGATTGCATTTGGGATTGATATGGTAATTCTTGAATCCCACATCCATGAATTCACCTCTAACAGCATCCAGGAAAATAGTGGAAATTCACTGACAGTGGTCCTGCTTTTCATTTTTCATACTGTTAACAAAACAAAAGGTAGTTCCAATGAGTAGAACAGTTCTTGGGGTTAATCCTGATGGAATGGGAGCAGGATGTGGGTTCCAGCTGGTTTTAGTCTCTGTCCTCAGGGACCTTGAGACCTTGGCAATTAAACTTTGGCCTTTCTCTGTGTGTTCAACTGGCATTCTCCTCTCTGAAAGACTTTCTGTAAGAGGGAGATGACATTTTTAACATGTATGGCCATGAGGCAAATGACTCTAGTGAAGGATAAGAACCATACAAGTTCATGGCTATTTTCAATATTCCCTGGAATCCTGTACCTTTTACGTGTCCATCCATATTTCCAGCTGCAGATAGTGCAGCCAGGTTCATAGTCTGTGTAGGCACCTGGGGTCAGTGGAACAATTTATTTCACTGAATGTAAAGATGAGTTCTCTTTTTGCTATGATAAGGGGTAGGTGGGCTCTACACCAGATAAACCAGAGTGCAAAATCCACCAGTGGCCCCAGGCATGACTATGGATGCTGAGAGGCAGGAAAAATGTCTCTGTTGACTACCCAGATGCAAAATGTAAGTGAAAAAGAAGTTTGTTTTCCGAAGGCATTTATAAAGGAGAGCGAAGGAGGTGGAAAAATGTTCTCACATGGGTATTTGTGAGAGATGGTGGCAACCAGGGAGGGACAATCACCTAGAGCGGAGTAGTGAAGAGTCTGGAGGGTGTCCTTAGTGTTGATGGGAATTATGATGCTGATTTTGGAAAGGGAGATGAACAAGGCAGAGCTGTTCTGGCATGTGGCCCCTAAGAAAGAGAGGAAATTGCACAAGCTGATATTTTTGAAGTGGAAAGGGATAAAATCAATGGGGAAAAGAGTAATTGCTCCTAGTTCAGAAGAGCATGTTCCAGATGGTGGGGAGGAAAACCCATTTTCCAAGAGGAGCATGGCTGGGCATTTTTTAGATGAGGGATCCTGAAAGAAGACACAATTTATTATGTCCACTTGAAGGTGAAACCTAAGATAATCATACTAAAAAAATTATGATGATGTAAAAGCTTTTTCTAATCACAATGTTTTTTCCCCTTATCTGATCTCCACCTGCAGCTGGGAGTTGGCTTGTTTTTACTGTGTTGAAAGATCTAGTTTGCTTGAGATCCTTCCAGTAAGGCTTGCAGCAAGGTTTCCTTCCAGATTGTTGTCATTAATTTTCAGATACAGCTGGATCTGCATGAAAATTCAGCTTTCTACGGCAGACATTCTCAGTGACCAAAATATAGCATGGCTTGAAATTTCTAAGGACAAGACAAAGTAAATCAAGTTTTTACCAGTCAGCACAATGGTTATCCTTGCCCTAATGCAGGCTTTGAAGAGGGTGTGCATGTCAAGGATCATTTATGCCCCCCAGGGAGGACAGAAACTTCCAAATCTGAAGATGAAGTTGAAAAGGAAGTGGCAGAGAATGTTTTTCAGTTTTAATTTGGGACCAGCCCAAAGGATACCCATGAGAGTGGTAGGGGAAAGGAAATGTCAAAACACAGATTTCCAGCAATGCTGATTCTTTTGCATTTTGTAGATAATGGTTAAGAGAACATCTTTATTTTTATGGTACATCAGACATGTGCTTTGTGCCCACAGACATAACTCAAATGCCATGTCCTTGCCCAAAGGAGTCTTGTATTGAACTGAATCCTTTTATTTTATAGACGCATATGTCTGGTGATAACAAATTGCACTTAGTTTTTCTTTCCACTCACACAAGCAATTATTGTACATGACATGAAACTGGGCCACTTGGTTGCATTGTCAGGTTCTCAGATTCTTCCATCTCTGTAGATGCTGCCCAGAGGGATGTTCCATAGAGCACAGCTGGGCATCTCCTTAGAAATATTAAAAGCAAGGTTTAGTAGGGGAGTTTAATCCCCATCATTTCTGAAGTCCTTGCACAAAAAGCTCCAAGTGACTACAAAGATTCTTCTGTAGAACTTCTTAAATGGACCCAGAGTCTCACCTCTACGTGGAGTTAAACTCTGGTTGCAATGACAGAGAGGGAAGCAGTAAGACACAGAATCAGAATCAAATTGTAGCCACAAGGAAAATTTAGCAAGATATGTGTACCCAGAAGTGAACTTCTCCTAAAGACTCCAATATTCTGAAGTGAGTGAGGTCTAGAAAATATGAAAAAAAAATGAGGCACCAGGGATGGGCAGGAGCACTCACCTCTCCAGAAGCTGCAATACAAACACACACTTGCTTTTCATGCAGACTATATTTTATCCAACCCTAACAGTATTTTATTAATTTTATTTAGATTTTACTTTATCCAATTATATTTTATTTTCTATCCTCAAAGTCTCCTTCAGTCAACCCTTTTGTTCAAGCCTCTGAAGTCGTTGTGGAAAACTCGATGCTCTCAAGCAGATTTGAGAGCCAAGCTGAGATGGAGAAGGTGGCTGCACATCTGGTGTGGGAGAGTCACTGCTCTCAGTTGCCACTTGTTATTTTTCTTCCCCAACCATAACCATTTGTGACCATTTAAGGCTGAGAGGTTTTCTTTCCTGATCATTATTTCTCCCAGCACTTGTTCTACCATGCATGTAATTTCTGTTGGCTTCTTGCTAGATAAATTGTATACTTTCTATATTAAAATGGACAAGAGAGTAGATTTAAATTAGATATTAGAAAAAATATCCCCTGTGGGGAGGGTGAGGCCCTGGCACAGGTTGCCCAGAGAAGCTGTGGCTGCCCCATCCCTGGAAATGTCCAAGGCCAGGTTGAATGGGGCTTGGAGCAACCTGGGATAGTGGAAGGTGTTCCTGCTCACAGCAGAGGGATTGAAATGAAAGGATCTCTCAGCTCCCTTACAACCCAAACCATGCCATGATTCTATGGTCTTTCTCAGTCAAATCTGTGTCTCAGTACTGGGTGTATGGGAATGTCATCCTCACAGGATATTTTTCTGTCAGAAGTTTCTATGGTCACCTTATTCCTGTGTTACCTTCGTGTGTTGGGAATAGCCCCTGCAGAGTGTTTGCAGACCTCAAGCTCTGAGCTCCAACTAGAGATTTGGGGGGTAGGTGGTTTTGTGCAGCTGCAGATCAGTGTTTGCACAAGGAGAGCAATAAATTTCAGACTGTCATGTCATTAAATTGTGCAGTTTGGTCTGGGATTCTGTTCCAATATCACCAACTGTTTGTTAATAGTTAAGAAGGCCTTGACAGATTCTTAACCAGTTAATAAGTAACTCAGGAAAGACAAGGTTTCTTTTCTAAATTACAGGTTAGTTTGCTTTATTTTTAATGATGTTCCTTGTATGTGCCTTATAAAATGTCTCGAGAGCGTAAGTAGATGAGAGGCCAGTGGCTTTGAAATTACTTATGCTCTTTTTATTGCGTTAAGTCAAGGCAACTTTGTTTTAATCTCTTGCCTACTATGAAGTATGTTATAGAATTAAATATGCTACCATAAATAAAGATTGAAAAGGTCTATGGAACTTGCTCACAGCGTCTGTCCTCTTGCAAAATTGTATTACACATTCCAGGTGATGTCATCTCAGGTATGAAATATTTCCACTCAGAAGGGATCAGGTTATTTTCCTAATAGCATTCCTGAGAACTAGTGCCCATGAATCTGGGAATCTGCAATTGATTTTGTTTCTCCATATGTTGAAACAGCCCTAGCAAAGAGTGTTCAGTCTCCCATCCCCCTGGATTATTTCGTGAATGTTTCTTTCATCTTAGATCACAGACAGACAAGCATCAGCTCACGAGGTGTCATGTACCAGCTACTGAATATAGAGCTCTAAAAAGCAGAAAACACAGACTCTGCTTCTTTAATTAGTTCATGCATCTGCTTTGTTAGCTGATCAGAAGTCCAAGAGCATAAGGAGTATTTGGCCCAGGACACTGATAGCCATGCAGTGAGATCATCAACAATTCTTTCCAAGAGGGAAGGTTAAGGAGTCTTCCTTCTAGGTCCCAAAATAGATTTCCTGTTGAAAACCCAGATAGATGCACTATTTCAGTATCACAGAGCCACTTCTTGCCATTATGTGAAGACTTGTGAACTTTGGTGGAGTTTTTACCCTGATGGAGTTTCTACCCTGATGTACATGACTTCCAGTAAACCCTTACCTACAGTGGTCTCTGCTCCTGCCCTCTCACAGCTGTGCAGATGTGTCCCTTGTAAGCTGCTGTTCTCTGCCCTAATGGGTCTCCCAAGGGACAAAGACGATCTAGGTATCCAGAAGACAGTTTTGTTTGCTGGTCAATACAAAGGTTTGAATAGTGGAGGGAGAGGGTAAGATCAAAGTTACTTGTTTTAGCTTTTAGTGTGGGGAAGGTATGTTAGGCTTTGCTAGCTGATGCAAATGGAAACTTCTCTGTTTCTGAACAGGAAAAGCAACATGAAACAAAGATTGTGTGGCATGAGATTTTTTTGTAGTGAGTCGGTGGCTCTTCTCTAGAGGGAAGATTAAAACTCTGCAGCCAGCATGGATGTTTTTGTAAACCATGGCCATAGGGAAAACATCTGAGATGCTAGGTGCATATTCCTGCCAAATACGAGCCTTGTTTTCAGAAATGAGAGCAGCTCTTACTTTTTCACATGTTTTAGCTCACCCATCCATGTTTTGAATGTTTGACTACATTAACATTATACCTTCAGTAAGTCTGAAAAACAGCTCTGCAAAATGCCAATGTGGATGCAGAGAAGCACCAAGACCCTTCTCCCCTCCAAGTTGCTCTGGTCTGGCACAGCCCTGCTCAGTGTGGTGCTGCCTTTGCTCCCCCAGCACAAACAGGCCTCAGCATCTTAGAAATGGCCAATATTCACCATTGTCCTGCTAGGGGTCAGCCATCCCAGGCTGGGTTGAACTCATTGAGGAGATGGTCTTTTGAATTCCATTAAAAATGGGAAGCTTTGGGGGAAACCCCCTTTTTTGCAGGAGTCATGCCACATTGTCAGACTACACTTATGTACACAGCTATATGAAGTTAACTCTGTGATCCAACTTAAGTCTCATGCAGATGAGGGTGATGCTGTTTTCTGGAAAATACCTGACTCCCTAAACCCACCAGCTTCTGCTGCCCTTATTAATCTGTCTGTGGGACAGGGTTACATCCACACTTACTGCTCAGAAAGAGAGCAGCCAGTCTGCTCCGCTTAGTATTTAGTTAAGAATAGAATAATTACATGTGTTTTGTTCTCAATATGATAAAATCAAGATCTGTCATGGTTGCTGGTCTTGTCTTAACCCTAACAGTATGTGCAGACTTCAGTTTAACACCAAGGACCAGTTCTAAGTCATAGGGATGCCTTGGGTTAAGAACAAGACCTGACAATTGTGGGTTATGTCCACATCCTGCCTACCACAGAAGGATATGTTTAGGGATCCCTTTTCCAAGTCCATCCTTTCTATCTTTAGTTTTTTGGGTTAGAAATGTCTTTTTCTAGAACTGCCCACAGTCTGTAGTGCAGGTGCTCTGGTCAGGGGTTTTTATTTCAAAGGCTGGTGATGCTTGTGCAAAGTGTCTTGTTGGCACTGGGAGCATTTTATTTAGTCCCTAATCAAACCATGCTCAGCCACGATGAGCTGCCCTGCAGATTGATTTAAAGCAATAGATTTATGTCATAAACTGTTTGCTGGAAGCACCCTACTATTCCCAGTCCTGTGCCAAGGCTTGGCTGTGAACTGGAGTAGGGGCTTCTTTTCTGCAAGCTGGACCAGTTTCTTTCTCTAATTTGCAGGACTTCCCAGGCAGTTTTATCAAAACAAGTAGGAATTGGAGACTATAGGAACGTTTTGGCAGGGCACAAAGGTGGGAATGAACAGCAAGGGTTGCAGACATCTGAACCTTGCACTGCTGAGTGTTTTGTACTGTGTGCCCAGGGGCTTGGATTAGGGTAAGGGCAGGGAGCTGGCAGAGGGCACAGAGGCTGGGAGATACCACATATCAATGCTGCTCTGTGTCCTGGTGTTCCAGCCACATCCTTGTTCTGAAAGGGAGACAAACTGGAGCAAAGTTAACCCTGGCCTGGTATGCAGGGGCAGCACATGTGCAGGCACAGCAGAGCACGGAGATGTGGATCTGCACTTGCAATGTTTTCCATACAATACTCTGTCACACAAGGAAACCTGTCCCAGGTGAGATGCTTTAACTCTCTCCAACTTTTCCTTATCCTGGGAGGAGGCAAATGCAGCTAAGGGCCCCACCTTGTAATTAGAGGCATCAGAGATGAGAAGCATGTAAGACAATAGTTCCTAATTAGCAGCTGCCTGGGTTAAATGCCATCTTAGTTTTCCTTCTCAGTGGCAAGGTGAGCAAACGGTGGAAAGCCCTTGGCTGGGACGGAGGGAACAGGCTGGTCTGCAGCTTTCTCCATCCCCATGAGGAGAGATCTTTGATGTCTCTGAGCAGTGACTCTCAGCCCATTAATTCCAAGCAGTTTTCAGTCTGAAGGGCATGGCAGGCACAAAGCAAATAACCAGATGTCAAACTTTCTGCCCTTCCCTAAAGTCTTGAGCAGAGGCCAGAGCACATCTTTGTCACTTTGATTACATATAAATATTCTGTCTGTTGTTCTGTTTCTCTCCTTGCCCCTCCCATCCTATGACTTCATCTGACAGTCTTTGGAGAGCAAGGGGACTATTCTTGGAGACCATCCTCATCCTAGAAATCATAAACCTGGCAGCTATTCTGGCCCTCTCTTCTTGGATGTGGCCCTATCTGAAATGCTCATGGCACATCAAAGGAGCCAACACGTGCTCCCAAAGGGTCTGCTCTCTATTGAGGGCACAAGTGTCCTGTCCTCACATAGTGAGCTACTCATAGCTCAGTCCCTTTTTATTACAGCCCCATGACCAAGAGCCTTGCATCTTCAAATGGAAATGTTTGAAAAATAACATCAGCCTAGGATAAATCACAGGGAACAACATCAGCATGTGAATAATATGGATAGGAGAAACCAAGTTGTAGAACTGGTAGTTCTAAGGGTGGGATTCGAAAGACTCCCACAGCTCTGAGTTCCATCTATATAAAACAATAACTGCGTGCTATTTTTTTTGTTTTGTTTATAATTTTAAGTCTTTTTGGTTTACCCCCATTAGCATTTTCTTAGTAGCAATCCTTTCTCTATACCAGCCATGTTAAAGATTAAGAAAGAGACAATGCCAGTGCAGGGTGGGCTGGGGTAGCTGCAGGTTGTGTCCTGCTCTGAGGTGTGTCACTGGACACCTGGAAACAGTCTATAGGCATGGCCATGAACCTGGCCAGAGGCAAAGGAAATGTGGTCCAGTCACTTCAGGGGCATCACTTTGTGTCTGTGTGAGCACATTCACTAGGAGCATGCCTTGTTTGGAGAAAAATAAATTGGTTAATTTAAAAAATTACTATTTTCACACTGTTCAAAACGGTGCAGGGTGTGATCCACACAGAGAAGCAGGAGTGTGATCAAAGCAGTTACTTTTCACTCGCACTGGCTGTGGTAGACGCCTTTGCTGGTACAGATAACACCTAAGGGCAGGGTTTTACCTATACTTTGAGGGGCAAAAGCCACCACTTCCATGAGAAGCCGCAACCTCTGACAGTCCTGCCCTCACATCGGCTCCTCCCACGTGCATGAACTGGTTATATAAGTGACCTGGGTTACAGATAACCTGGAGGAAAAGAATGAAAAGATTAAAAGCACAATGAATTAATGTCGCCACTGCTGGGTTTTATCAGCTATGAACTGAGAGAGCTGCAGCCTGTGAGACCTTGGGTCAGCAGCAGCACTCACAGCAGGACCCACGGGAGCATCAGCCAAGCGATGCACATACATGGGGGCTCCATAATCAAAGGGGTGCATGTTTTCCCCTCTCTTTGTTTTATTTTTTTAAGTCATCCTGATTAATTAAACAGCTGATGGAATGGCAGGGCAAGCACATAGTGCAAAAACTCAAAGCTGCACAGATTTTCAGTGTGGACCTGATGAAAAGGCTTGTTGATGTATCCTGGTTCTCATTAATGTAATTAACTCTGCTTTGAGTCAACTGAAATATCAATGAGTCGACCATTTTCAAAGCAAAGGTGATTTTACAACAGTGAAATTCGTATTGGAGCACGTGAAATGCTGAAGAAAAGCCTTTCCTTTACACAGTGGTTCTGAGTTTTTGAATAAAAGCTTTGTTATTTTTGTAGGATGGATTTTTTTTTTCTTATAGTTGAACATTTTGACAGAGATTTCACCTCATTTTCATTAGTTTTTTGGCAGGGGAAAAGTCAGCATTTTCTCAGTGAGGACTCACTGGAGCAGAGAGGCAGGGCTAGGTAAGGGAACATGACTAATTCCAGCAGAATTATTGAGAAAAGCCAGAGTGTGCAGTGAGCAAATGCCTCTTTGCTTTAGTGCTTTAGCAAATTATCTCTATAAGCCTGGCTTATTCCTGAGATTTTATTTTACTTCCGTTAGTTTAGTTCCACACTGACCCCAGGCACAAACTCCACTTGAATCAGGACAGATTGTCCCTGTAGACAGATTTGGTGGCCCACTGTTGCAGACTGCTCAGTGAGTAGCTTTGGTTTGTGTGAGTAATGTCATTCCAGTGGAACTCTCTTAAGGGTAGTAGATGCAGAGACTCGGAGCAGCATATAAAGGATGTGAGGTAGATTTTTGGGGATGGTGGAGCTTGAAGGATGGGCAGTTTGAATTTGGTACTGGCAAAATCTGCAAAGCAAAGGATTGGAGCTTTTGCACAACATTTTCTTCATACAGCTGTATTTCAGGAGGTGAGGATCTGGGTGGGTGTTATCAGAGCAGACTCCAGAGATAGAGGTGTTGTTTTCAGGTCCATCATCCAAAGGAAGTCCAAGTTTCTTTCCTGTTTTTTTCCTATCCTCCTGCAAATTACCTGCAACCTGCTGCAGCACCTATAACACTGGGAACAGCTTTTTTTTTTTTTGTCTGGAGCTGTTGGGCCTTCTGGAAAACTGACCTTAATGAAGGGCTCACTGCCTCCATCTATGGTGGAGCTGGTGGGGATGGGTCACTGGTAATGGCTCCACAGCACAGAGATTACCCTCCAGCAGTTTGACCCTGGCAATCAACTGTCAACACACATGGAAAATGTGTCAGGGAAGTTCAGGAGTCTTTGGAAACCATCCCTCAAAACATGATGCTGGGTAGATGCAAGCTGTCCTTGAACCCTTTCTCCTGGAGATGTGGGGGAGAAGGTGTTCCTACATAGCTGATGGAGCATGACCCTGACTAGTGCATTGTCCTCATTCTCCCAATCCACCCTATGGCTGCAGTGAGCATGGCACAGATGTAAACTCGTAATATTTTCTTCTCTAAAGCAAAAATATTCTGAAAACATCTCCCTGTATGCTGGAAGGGCTCATGCCAGAGCAGCAGGGAAGGATTTCTCCCCCAGGGTGTTTGGCAGGCATGGTGGCTGCAGCGGCCACGATCCAGTAAGCTGATAGTGTGCTCATGAGTCACTGCTCACACACAGAACTGGTGAAACAGGCTGCAAGAGGGCTCATCAGTGCTCAGGATATTGTAATTATGCTGGCCTGGCTTGTTGAAGGAGGGCAAAAGTATGCTTATTTATAAGGAAATGTCGCTACAACTGAATTTTCCCAGTGAAACCCATGGCTGCTGTTGGGACACAGTCCCTCTCCAGAGAAGCAAATATGCCTTGCTTCATTCACCCTGGTAGCAATTCAGTTCAGCAGGAGATTTGTGGTTGAGGTGTTCTCCTGATGATTTTCTTGTAGCTTTTATCACTTTCTTCCACTTCAGCAAACCAGTTCTCCCCTCTGCTAAATAAACCCTTCTGGTAACTGGGAAAATCTCTAAAGTTTCACTTTGCTATAATCAGAGAATGGTTGGGCTTGGAAGGGAGCTTGGGAGAACATTTGGCCCAATCCCCTTGCTCAAGCAGGTTCACCTAGAGCTGGTGACCCCTGTCTGTGGTACACAGGGCTTTGCACAGACACAGAACAGTCATTTATATGAGTTGCCAAGTCTCTGCCTGTGCTGTCCCTACTGCTCAAATTCTGGCTCCAGCAAAGGTCTAAGCAGAGTGTTCTGCACACCCAGTCATTCAGGTTGGTGCACATTCCTGGGAGCAACACTTACCCTTTTACAGCTCCTGCCTTAGCTGTGGTCTGCTATGTTATATTCCCCAGTGACGCTGCAGAATAAACCTTTTCTGTCATTAACTGCGCAGTTAGATTAAAAGATAGTAAAACAACAGGGTCTGAGTTGGGACAAGAGGAAGGCAAAGACACGTGCGTGGTATGAACCTGTTGAGAGCTCATCTCAGCCATGGTGACCCATTGGATGAGTGGGAATGGTGACTGTGGAGGACAGCAGATAAACTCTGGTGGGAGAAGCTGCAGGTGAAGGCATTTGCTGCACTGTGGGTCTGGGTGAATGCACATCACTGCCATCATACACACGTACCACCAGCTCCCAGGGATGTCTGCTGTGTCCTCCAGGGCTAAGCTGATTTCTGGCAGGTGCTTGGGCACAGCTAGCTGGCCTGAGTTGATTCTCTGTAGGGCCATGGGGCAGGAACAGGTTCTGCTGCAGCCCCTCTGTGCTCAGCCAGGGCTGAACACACTGGGAGAGACAGTTCTTGCAGCAGCCAGCCCACAGCACCGACCCATCACACACCTGCACTCTCCTTGGATGTGGCTCCACGTGGATGGTGGAGTCCTCATCCCTGGAGGTGTTCAAGATATGACTGGATGTGGCACTCAGTGCTCTGGTCTAGCTGACAAAGTGATGATTGGTCACAGGTTGGACTCGGAGGATCTTGGAGGTCTTTTCCAACCCTAATGGCCCTGTGATTCTGTGACTCTCTGATTGTGTCTTGTTCTCCAGAAAAGAAGGTTTGAGGTACGTGTTTTCTCCCTAAGTGAGGAAAAAATGTGGGTAAAATAAGGATTTCATTGTTCCCTGTGGGCTTTTAAAAAGCCTCCTCCATGAAAAACAGGCTCTTGAGTTTAGAATTACAGCAACTCAAGCAATTTTAAGCTTCACCTAACATCTGCAGCTCTCAAGGAATCTCTTGGTTCCTTACCCTTGCATGTTGTCTTTTCTGATAGTCACAGGTGTGTGTGCAGCTGTGTGGTTTATTTATTCCTCTTGATTTAGGTGATACTGTCTTTTAAATCAGTGCATCCTCAGGTTGGACTGAATTCCCATAGAATTCTGCTGGATAAGAGGCATGTGCTGCTCAGCAGCTTTTGAAAGGAGAGGAGGGTCAGTGTGGTGTCTGAGCCAATCCCTCATTTCCAGAATATCCACATTTAGCTGGTTTTGTCTCTGGAGACTTCTCTAAGCCTGTTTTGTATCTGAAGATGCTGATGCACATGAACTGGGCAAAACTGCAGATGGAATTATTGCCAGAGAGGAGCAGGGTGAGCTTGTGCAGAGTTCCCAGACCTATTCGTGGACCACCCCAGCGTCCTGAGCTTGCACCTGGCTGCAGTACATGCCTGAGGAAGGCTGTGCCCTCCTTTGAGCATCTGGGCTGTGTTTACCCTCCCCAGACCCTCCTGGTAGCTCACCAGCCTTGCAGTGGCTGCTGCACTGTGTAGTCATTGTCTGCAACAGCTCTATGAGGTATGAGTATCTCATACTCTATGTGGCATAAGCAGTCTCTTCCCAGTCCCCTAACATCTCTCCTACTCATAGAAAGGAAGGGAGAGGGAGCCAAGAAGCATCTTTCTGTCCCCGGGGCACAATAGGGCTGCAGCGCTTGACCTGAGCCCTCAGCGCTGCCAAAAGTGACCAATTGCTCTCATGTGACAAGCCCTGTCTTTCCATTTTAAGTCTATTTGTAAAAGGAGGGCTCTTTTATTTTTTTTTCTTCTTTTGATGCCAATCACTATTGTTTGAGGAAACTTTTGCTAGGAAACTGAGACTGGGGAAAAGGAAACTCAAAGACAGAGCAGCCAAACCCTTTGCAGGAATCTGCTCTCTTCTGAAGGTTAAAGCTTGTCATTTTTTGATTTACTGGAAATGATTGGTGTTTCCTTTGTTCTCCTTTGTGGTGGCTGCTCTGATAAGCCCTGAGGGATACTTTCCTTGGACAGATCTGGAACATTTACAGCAAAAGAAGTAAGGAAAGTAAACCCATGTCCTGTTATTCCATATTCCATTTGTTGTTCATCAGGGGTTTGCCTCGTTTCAGAGAGAGACTCAGGACACTCTGTCTGTAATTGCTGGGGACTTTAAATGGCTGCAGATCCTGAAATGCCATCCACTACAGACTGCTGTGATGACAGTGCTGCAGAAGGCACAACACAGTCTGACCATTTTTAAAAAAAATTTTTATTTTAGAGTGGCTTGACACAGCTCAGAGGTGAGGGTTGTTTTGGAGCCTGATGTGAAGCTTGGTGGCAGCCCAGAGCCCTTTCCTTAGAATGTCCAACCCTGAGTCTTTTCCAGGACCAGAGCAGGAGAGAGCTGCAGCCCCAGACTGAACAGAGCTGTGTGTGGCCCAGAAATACGTGGGGAGATGCTACAAGTCTAGGTTAGCTGATAAAGCCCCACTGATTCTAGGAATAAACATCTTCTCCCAGGCTGGGTGAGGATGGTGAGTGGAAAGGGACTTGACCAGCTGTTATGCAGAATATGTGCCATGCGAAGTGGTGCTGCTGTCAGTCAGCCCCACTGTTCTTTCCTGAGGTGGAGTCCTCTCATACCCTGAAGAGCTGCTGAGTGAGGTGCCATTCTCCTGGTTGTGCAACAGCAAACTCTGCTTATTCCTGCCAGGGGCTTCCCTGCCTGGAGAAGGCTAGAGGCCCCAACCCACCTTCCCACTGAAGCAGTAGGAGACTTTCCCAGCGACTTCAGTGTGCTGCAGCCAGCTCTGTGCCACCTCTGTGCCTTGGTTTCTTGGTGTAGAATGCAATACAACAGCCACCACCTCCTCGGAGTGCTTGGAGGCTGCTTGTATTTTATGAAGCAATGAGATGTGTGGGAAAAATGTGTCACGAACACCCCTCCTGAGAAGGCAGAGCCTGAGCACTTGTGACTGCTGTTTCTGAGCTGCAGGGACAAGCCTCGTGGGTGATGTTACCTGCTGTGGGCAGCTCTGCTTGGAGGCAGGAAGAAGAGGGAGGGCACTGCCTTGCTACTTGGGTAGAGGTCAGACCAGTATGAACCTGGGGGCACAGCAGCTGAGTGACCCCCTTGTCCAGTCCTCCTCCACTCCTCCCTATGTCTTAGGCTCCTGTGCCTGGCCACGGTGAGTTGATTCATGCCATTTTGGTTCCTGCAGCACAAACACAACCCACCAAGTCTGAGGGAGCTTGAAGAGCCACCAGCTGGTCTTGTTACCACCCTCATGCCTTTTCCTCTACCAGCCTTTAAGGCCAAGCTCCAGGGTGATGGCAGTGTCCACCAAACTACTCCAGATGACCCAGAAACCTTTCCTATTTGAGTTTGTTTGTTTTTGTTTTGCTGTTTTTTTGTTTTTTTTTTTCAACTGGCACACATCCGACAGCAAGATAATGGGAACAGCTGGAAGGAGATACCCAGCAGCACTGTTCATAAAAGTCCAGATGAAGGATTGAAACACCTGCTAGCACCAGGAAAAATGTTTGCTATGGGATGTTAGAAATTACACCCTGTGGTGCACATGGCTGCTCGCATGCATAATTTCCTCATCATTGCCAGTTAAAAAGGCAGGTGATGGATGGGCTGGTGTAAGCCAAGAGCATAGTGAAGGCAGCAGGCAGTCCTTGCCAGGCAGTGGAGATGATGTCTTGCAAACTGTTGTCCTTATTACCAAGAAGTACCACAAGTATTGCGAGACATCACCTCCTTTTCACTGCACAGAATTATAAAATATGCTGCTTCCTCTTATCTTTAAATACAGCTCTTCAGTAACAAAGTGCACTGCAAGAATGGGTCCTTTAGTTAAGGATAGATGGGGTTTTAAAATACACAGAGTGAACTCATGGTCATAAGAAAATCAACTACTCGTTTTTAGTTGATTTTATCGCAAAACTCAGCACAATTCTTACACTAGGAAAACCCAGTCCGGGCCAGGGAATCCCTGCAGTGAGATCAGCTAGAATAGGTGCATGATGAAGAAACCAAGGGACTTGGAGCCACATATCTGCTTGCCAGCATGAAACTGGTCCAAGGGGAAAAGATGAACTAGCTGGAAGATACAGGGACTGAATGCCTGTCCCATACTATGTCCATCAACACAGCTTTCCTTCAAAAAGTCGTTGGAATTGATAACTGCAGAGCTTCTACCACAATCTCTGAGGTCTCTGAGCTGGCCAAGACAGCCCTGCACAACCTGGTGCCAGTTCACTTGCATGTACCTCCCCATCCCTTACCACATCCAGGGGCAGCAGCGCCAGCTCTCCTGGATCCATGCTGGCACATGTGCACACAGCTGAGGTGTCCCAGCATCATCTCACAGGTCAGCCCAGGAAGCTGTGCCCTGAGTCCATATCCCTCCCTGACCAGCCTTCTCGGAAAGTTGTGGCTCACGTCCCTGCTCTGGATGTGCTGCCTGGGCACTCAAATGGGAAAACCTATAAAAACCTGACAGAAATATTTGGTAGATATTACGTCTTAGGGAGGCCTCATTTTCCTCGTAAGTCTGTGTGAGATGCTTTGAAAAGCTGTTTTCCAGACCTTGCTGGACCCTTCTCCTGGGAAAGTCATCTGCCAGGAGTGTGTGTCAGCTTGGGCATGTGTTGGCTGCTTCAGAAAAGCCAGGTCACTGCCTTACTCACAGCCTTGTGCTGTGACATGCCAGTGTGGTCCCCATTTGTGAGCATGCAAAGCCTGTGATGAGGCTCAGCCTTTTCAAAAGGAAAGGTTGAATGTCAACCCAAAATTCTGGTTCTTTGGGACCAAAGAAGAAAGGCTTTAATATCCTATGAAGTTTTGTAACATCCTCATCATCTGAAATTTCTTTGAGGCCAAGCCCAACCTGGGGGCTTAATGAATTCAGCGTTCTCCCTCTATTAGACAGCTCTGATTTCTGCGGTTTTGTAAACATCCCCAAATCCATGTGGTGCTGTAGTAGTCGTCTTTCAGCTGCCTATCTCAAAATGCCTCTCAAGGGAAGACACAAATCCTGTATCCCACTCCAAATCACAGAGGAAAAGACATAGAAATTCAGACCTAAGATTTGTGTATGGGAATAAAACAGTGAGACACAGGTGTAGGGTCTTAATTGGTGCAAGCTCAGTCTTGAGTGCTCACCTGGGCAGAGCCCTCTGAGGGGATTGCATCCTGAGGAGATGGTCCTCCTGGTGGTACCCATGAGGAACCCAAACCTTCAGGCAGGTCCCCTACTGCACAATCCTGCACAGAGGTGAACGAATGCTCTGCAATCAGAAACTTGCAACACTGGGGCAAGATTTAGTAACTGCAGCTATTTCCCTGCTCATGGTGGCAGGGTTGGAATTAGATGGTCTTTAAGCTCCTTTCCAACCCAAATCATTCTATGATGCTATGATTTATCAGAGTCTCTTGAAACTCATGTTACATGACTCAGGGGTTATTATCTTGAGTCCAAATTGTTGTCTCAAGGGGGTGCTTTGTTTTTTTAATAAAAATATCCTGTCTTTATTTCATAGCCAAGACAGCATGTTCAGGGCAGTATCTCCTGGGAAGTCTCTAAAATTGGCAGCTGAAATGAAGATCAGTAGAATTTAAGAACTACTGATGCTTTATAGATGAATTACTGATATTTATAGAACATGGATGCACATTTAATTTGGAGACAATAGTGCAGATGTAGCACATCTTGACAATTGTTTTCTACCCTTTTTATTTTGTTAATAAGAGCACATAGAAACAAGAGTGTCATTCATTAGGACTTTCTGCTTTTTTCCTTATGTGATCTCATAACCCTCTCCCAAGAGCACATGGTGATCTCCACCGTTCTGTTCCTGCACACCAAGTGTGCAATGTGTGCTGTGGTGAAACAGCCAGGGCTCCACACCAGTCATTCTGCAGTGGTTTAAGGTCACTGGTTACAGTGGAACCACCCTTGGGTTTTACGGTCTCTCCACCCAAGCTCCAGCACTTTTTCCCCATAATGGGGATGCAGAGGAGAGGTTTGGCTGGAGAGTTGTTGGGGCCATGGGTGACATCAGAGGATGGGAAAGGATTGAAACTTGTCCCATTTTTGCCTTTCTGACAGCTTTGCAAAGACAGAATGATGCCCTTGGACTCAAATGTATGTAGAAATGTTGATCCTGTTGTCATCCATGTTATGTCCAAGGGAGCTACATCTGGTTTTACAGCACCTCTGAGGGATGAATCAGTTGTTTCTCAGAAGGGTAATTATAGTTACTATGGTTATAGGTGAGCACACAGCCCCAGCCATGTACTGTGAATCCCTGCTGAGTTTGGTGCTGGGTTTTAGAGAACAAGACAGGCCTTGCCCCAGAGAGCTGTTTGCCCTTTAGGTTGCTGTCAAGGTATAATTTGTTTTTCATTACACATGAGCACTTCTACAAATTTCTGCACTGAGCCTTTTTGACAAAAGGTCTAACCTGAAGCCTCCTGCAGGACTTTTTTGAATTAAACCAGCTACTATGATTTTTTTCATGGCAGGGAAGAAGCAACTGTCTAGGCTACCTGCTACAGAAGAAAAACCAGGCACCATATGCAATGTAACTCCTGCTTGCTCTATCTCTAAAATGCCGAACTCTGGGAGAGAATTCGTCCCACCAAACGCCCACTAAGCACATTTTTTAAATCTGGTTTCTCAGCCTTTCAGGAAAGGAGAACTAAAATCTAGCTATGTTCTTCTTGCCTTCTGGAACTGGGCCCCGTTTCATGAAATTAAATGGCTGAGGAGAAAAAAAAAATATATCCAAGGCAAAGATACTATTCTCAACAAAGGGAACAGTATATGCAACAGTTTCTGCAGCATTCCTGCAACATGATGTCTTTCCCTGCAGAATCCCAGTTAGGAATTGATTGTCTAAGCAGAGAATTGCTCGATTCAGAAAGGCTTAAGGCACACTTCATGAACTGTTTGCTAAGAGGATGAATAGATGGGCATGTGTGTATATAAATCTATAAGTCATGTCTTGTTCTGCTCCAAAGAGGACAGCTGAGATTAGATTCTTTGTCACTTGATTTCATGTTCTCGGGGCTAGGGATGAAGGCAACAGTGTGCCACACATGGGGTCAGGATTTGATGCCACAGCTTCGGAAGGACAATATGTGGAAAAGAGGAGATAACATTTATTGTGAGAGCTAGAGCTAAAGGAATAACAACGTTCTGCTGTTCTGATGGGTTCACAGTTAAGGGAAAGTTTGGTGAGGGTCTCTCATTTGGCTTCTCTTCTATTCCAAGGGGTTTTTTCCCCAAACAGATTTTTGTTTGAAACCCTGGGTATTTGGTGGCACTGCTGCTGTAACTTGTTGCTGTTCATCCCAGTCCTTGCACTGCCATGCACATTGCTGCCTCTTCCTGCCCTTCTGCTCAGGGATGCTCTGCTGTGTTTATGCTGTTTTGGCTGATTTTTTTGTCAGACTTTGCCCCACTGGTGAGTTTTGGAGGTGGGGTGCTGATGGTGGGATTTGGCACCAACTTTATTGCTGAGAGAGGTGCTGCAGAAGGGCCCTGCAAGCACCCATGCTGTGACCAGGGGTCCTCTGGGAGATGCTCTGAGCAGGGAAGGGAGGGTTCAGTAGCCAGTTGCCCTGAGGAATTGTCCCCCAGAGAGCCCTCCTGCTACCCCAGCCAGTAGCCTACATGGAGCACTGGGGTACCAGTAGAAATGATGCTCTGCAGGGGTCCCTCCTTGGGGCAAATTGGAGGAGGATCTCACAGACAGGGGCAAACCTGAACCCCTCAGCCAAAGACCTGTTTTCTGCCAGCTGAGGCTGTACCTGGGGGGCATCTCTTCTACAAAAGCCCCCAGAGAAGAGCTGCTAGACCCCACAGCAATCCCTGTGGTGTCCAGGCCAAGAGCAGCCCTGTGGCTCTGGGACACCCTGAGTGCGCTCTTGTGCCAGTTTGGGTTCTCTCCATAAATCCATGTGGGCAGTTCTGTCTATGGGTAAACATCACAGTGACTGTATCTCCCTGGGTGAAGCAGGGTGGGATGTGGCTCCTTTGCTGAGCAAGGTGTGTGGGCAGCAGGGGCAAGTGGGTGGCACCGACGCAGATCTGCGGTGGCGAGGTGGGCACTGATCTCACCGTAACCAGGAGCACCTTTGGAGAGGCACATCTGTCGTGAGAGCTTTGACTCATCCCTCGCCTGGCTCGCGCTGGGTGCACTGAATGGAAGGTAGGAGGTGTGCAGAACAAAAGGCTTTGCTCATTTCTACGTGGATACTCCATCCGCCTCGCTGACCCCTCCGTGCATTTTCCTCCAAGATGACGCACTGGGGATGGCCGAATACAGTCCCCTGTGTGGCCCTGGCATGGCAGGTCCAGCTGATCAGAGGTGCAAGGTTTAGATGAGCTCTGCTCTGCCCCTGGCCCATGAACTGCTCTCCCACAGCCCATGAGGCAATACCTTTGTGCCTGGATAGTTGGCACGGCAGCATGGGCATCCCCTGGGCATAGAGCTTCTTGCTTACAAAGTAACTACAAGCCATCAAGGGTCAGCTCCCTCTTGCTATATTATGCGTGAAAAGACTGGAAGGTCAAGCAAGAAGTGAAAGATGTTTTTTTTCCTTAATAGTTTTCTATCCAGTATCCCTGTGCACACTTTTCCTGCTTCATTTCAAGACAGTCACTCTTAAGTATAGACTTAAGAAGTTGGTCCTATTTTTAGAAGGTGACAGAGGCAGTATACATGGGATTTGCTTTGGTTTGGTTTGGTTTTCCCATAAGCTTGTAAGATGTAAAATGTTATCAATGACTGCATTTAAAAATGGCCTTTCAGTCATTGTCCTGTCTGGGGAAATCAGTAACAGGTGAGAGAGCTTGAAGCACGGGCAGATGCCCTCCTCTGTTTGTGTTTCTCACTTGTCATCTGTTCCCCCAAAGAGCTCCCAGAGGTCAACCAGTTCTGTCTGCCTGCTTCATCTGTTACAGAGACCTCTTTTCCTTTACTAGGAAAAAGTTGGTCTTTAGTCAGCCCCAGGAAAGGCCAGTTATCTACCCCAGATGCATCCCAAATCTCACAGACTTGCCCTGACAGCAGCATGCTGCTTTTCAAAGAGCTCAGAAGAAACCCTCCTGCCAGCAAATGTAGGTAGTGCTTTTTTTTTTTTTTTCTGTTCTTCTGGAGAAGTTTCTTTTTCTTTCTGGAGAGGATTTCTCAGTCTCGCAAAATTTGTCATGTGGTATTTGTGTCTCATAAAATGTGTCCTCCTTGCCTGTAGAAATACTGCTCCCTGCTAATCCCAGACCAGGGGCTGTGGGAATGGGTACCAGCTCTCCTCACTGCCCATTGACCCTCTGCTAAATACGGGCCAGTTTATATTTACCAGAAGCAGAGGGAATGGAAAGCCTGGGGGGTCAGGAGGAATCATTGCAGATGTTAGGCTCTGAGTTTGTTTGTTTGGATCTCCCAAGCACACTCTGATCCCAAACTTTTCCGCTCTGATGAGTGGGACTGGGTAAACTGATTCCGGTATTTTAGTCCAGGCTGAAGTGGACAAGTGTCCACAGCTCCTGATTCACACACACTTCCACTTCCTCCATGGTGGTTGCTCATCACTACGTGCATACTGGGAGTTTTCCCAAGGGGAAGAGGAGTTTTTCCAAGGGTTCTTATTTGTCTTTTGCACGTCAATGTTTATCAGAAATTATGCTCATTTTCCAAACAGCCCCAGTTTGCAAATTTCTAAGTTTCCTGTGGCACCTCCTATCCATCATGTTTCTGAAAATCATTATCCCAAATCAGCCTGTGAGTGGTATCCAACACTCAGGGACTCTATCCTGGTATTTCTGACAGTGCTTCCCAAGATCAGCCTGTTGCATTGGAAAGAAAGTCCTGCTTTCCTTTCCTTATTAAAATAATAATTTGTACTTATGTCATGTTCTTCAGACCTCCTGGCTGAACATTAGCTGACCCTGTTGTAAGACACAGACGTGTTTCTGCTCTGCAAATGAAGGAAGGAAGGCAGAAGGTCACACAGCAAAGCAGGAGCAGAACTTGGACTGTAATTCACAGAATTGCTCTTTCCCTCCAGCTCCAGGCACTGCTGCACGGCACTAACAGTCCAAATTAAGAGATTATAATGCATAATCCATACTGGTGTGCCAAGAATTCTCTAAATCATATTACACTGTCACATAAAATGATGACTCATTTGGTAACACAGCCCACAACCAGTTCCTTTATGTTAAAATTACGTGGACAAGACTGGATTTAAAAAGAAAAAGGAGAGCTTGTTGTGTGTGTAGTGAATGCTGAGTTATAGATGCTTTCATGGATTTTATTTTGGCTGATGCTGAAGGAGCATTTGTGAGCCTGTTTGTTGACAGTGGTGCTTGGGACCAGAGATGCTGACATTCCACTAACAATAATAGGAACTGCCTCTGTTTGTTTCTAAATTGGAAATTCTTCCTTACATGGGCCCAACCCACCCTCCACCCCCGTCGAAGGAAAGGGCATTCGTCTGGGACTGGCAGATGGAGCATCTCCCAGCAGAGCTGGTGCCTCTGGGCTGCAGGGCTGGCCCTGTGTTTGGTTACTGCCAAAGCCCCTGTTCCCCCCTTGCCTATGGAAAGGGTGGAGAGAAAGCACTGTTTATCCAAAGCAGTTAATAACACGGCAGAACAAGCAGCCCAGCTACACTCTTCCCAGGAAAAGATGCTTTCACTGACTCTCCCCATTGATGCCTTTCTTTTCTCTGTTGGCTCCTCTCTCCTTGCTCCTCCCTGCATCATCATCATCCTCACTGCCACCCTGCCTTCTGCCCCTCATGATGGCCTCTGCTGCTGTTTGGGGACTGTGTTATTATACTTCCCAATGCCACTTGGAATGCAGCTTGTGCGAGTGACATTGAGCTGTGTTTTGCTGCCCTGTGGTTTCACCATTTCCTTTTCCTCTTTCTGCCTGGGCTCTAATTCCTGTGGCTGAGGAATCCGTTGCAAAATCCTTTTTGCCAGGAATGCCCACATGTTCTTCAGCTGAAAGTTGCTCTGGCATCTTGTCAGAGATTGCTTTTCCATACCCTGCATGGCTGGCACATGTTACAGCCACTTGCTGCACTTTGAATAGAGAAGTCTGTCAGGGCAGATGGTCACTGCTTCTTTTGAAACCACAAAGGGTTTGTTTGACCATGGGACCTGTCCATCTCTGCAGACTTCTTTTCCCTGTCTGCCTCAGATCCCATGGGTCACTCTAGCCCAACACCGTCCTGCCCTGTATTCCAGAAAATGTGGTTCAGTCTCCCTAGCTTTGGGTAAATAAGCCTCACAGCAGCCAAACCTCCAGCAGGCAGTAAGGACTTGGATCAGGAAACAGCTTCAATTGCTGCGTAGTCAAGGCCAGTTCAAGAAGCTCTTTGGAAGATTTTCCTAATGTTGTGCTGGAAGCTCCCGCTTCCCTTCATTTCTTGGAGACAAAAAAAAAGTAAGAACCAGTTTCTGTGCATGACCTGTGGAGACCCTGCGCATCCTGTGCTAGTGCTGAGAGCAGGGAGGGAAGTAATTGCTTTCAGCAGTTGGGAAGCGTGGGTGGCAGGATGGCTTTGTGCGGTGCTGGAGGACGCTCCGTACACGCATCCCTCCTAAACAAATACCTCTTTAAATGTGTGTTATGGGAATTCAGGGAACAGCTTTTTTTCTTTTTTCTTTTTTTTTTTTTACTCCAAGTAGGAGAGAGGCTTATTAGTACTCTCTTTCCACAGGCAAGGTGCGGAGGCTGGGAAGTTGTGAGACAAGTAACATTTGCTTTTATCAGTCAAATCTGCTCTCTCCTGGACAGTCACTTCAGCCAGAAATATGGGGAAAGGAAGCACAAGGTGCTGTCAGGAGCATGACTGTTACAGGGGAAGCACATAATATTGTTCAGCACAGCTACAGAAATAAACTTGTGTCAGTGGGAAGGAATTATTTCTGTGATGCTGCTTGATGCATCCATGCTGGATAAGTACCTGTTGAAGAAAATGTGTTCTGTGTCACTGATGTGCATGTCAGAGTAACTGCCCTCTGTTGGACATGGTATTTGCATGCTGGAAGAGCCTGTTTTCCTGGGTATTTTCTGACTGCAGTCTCTGAGAATTCCCAGGAAGATTCTGCTAAGTAGGGGAGAGAAAGGGATGTTTCGAGGTGAGATGTGATAGAAGGGAACGAGGGTTGGAAAATCTCAGAGCTCCAGACAGATGGAGCTGAAAGAGAAACGGATGCTCTAAGCATCTACTCAGATTTAGAGTTACAGAGAAAGGAAAAAACCAGACCTGAAGGTGCAGGGCTGTGAAATGGGAGTGAGAGCTGACAACCCCCGGGCTGCAGAGCAGGGTTAGACACAGCTCTGGAGGGAAATTTCTGCTCTGGAGGGAAATTTCTGCAAGCAGCAATCTGGTCTTTGGCAAAAGACAGATAAATCTGGGAGGTCCACAGGTTTTCAGTGGAGCTCAGCTGTGAGAAAGATGGAACTGGCCAGTTTGAGAGCAGAGGAGTAAAACTGGTGCTTGCTGGGAGGTAGCCAGGAGCAGGGGTGATTCTGCAGGCTGGGGAAGGTGCATCCTGCCCTAAGCTGGGGTCAAGGATCAGAGGAGATGTCTCTGCTTAAGCCCAGGAGGACTCCCTGCTCCGATGGGAAAGACAGACAGACTTTTCAGTGTTTTATCTCACTGTTGCTGAAAGAGCCGAGTCTGTCATTATTTACTGCCATCTGTTAGAGAGACAAGAATGGCAGCTGCTAACAGTGATATCTTACATCTCATAACGTCTTTCATCCCCCAAAACTCGAGCCCCCAAGGGATTTACAAAGACAATGCAACCAATTTGATGCCATAAGAAGAGTTACTCCTTGGGCTGGTATCAGTCAATGGAAATTTAGTTGTTCCTCATAGGTTATTTGCATCTCTGGGGACATTACATTTATACAAACGTGTTTATATGACTGCTAACAGGCAGCACAGCCCAAATCCTCTCATGAGAGATCTGGCCTGTGCAGGTGCTTATAGGAGGGTTTGTATCAGATCCCTGTCTGTGAGAAACCTCAGGTGGAATTCGTCACATTTTTGGTTCAGAAAGAAATTTGTCTCCCTTTTTCTTTTTTTTTTTTTTTTGGTCCCATGTGGTAAAGGCCTGGGTACACATCCATGCACAGTAAGATTTCGAGGTGATTATAGTGAGCTGGGAAACAGATGCCTGACATCAGTGTAGTACACAATGTCTCTCAGAGACTTTTTCCCTGGCACGATATTATCCTGATCATACTCCACTGATCTCACTGTGACAAATTTTGTTATAGGGGGCACGAGGAAATGCAGAGGGAGAAGCTCCAGTACAGTGATTAAAAGTGTTCAGTCCTGTGAGCTGGATCCAACACAGTGTTTTGTGGATCCTCTGCTCTAGAGCTCTCCTCTGGAGTTGGCCAATGGCTGACAGATGACCTTCTGCAGCTTTCCTGGGTTCCTTCTGGCTCAGTTTCATCACTTATGAAATAAGGATAATGTCATTCACCTTATCTGCAAAGTGGTTAAAGACCTAGTAATAAAAAAATCCTAGAAAGGGGCTTAGGTGATATTACTATTTTATATCTATGAGAAGGCAGATACCAAAGCAAATGCCACCTGTGTGCAGGTCATCCTGTCTCTTGGTCAAAAGGAGGGGGAGAGAGGGAAGGGAATTTTTTAAGGAGCAGCCATCTGCCAAGCTTACAGAAGAAGTTACTGAAGTGTGTTATCAAGAGTTATCAAAACTCGCTGGAGCAGAAAGAATTTTAAAATGCTAATGAGCTTTCATTTGTGGAGCCTCGATTGGGCCAGTTGACTTCCTTTCTGCTTTTCTCCAGGCTGACTTTGCACTGCCTTTCAGTCCCGGCTTGGTGCCCAGTTCTGGCTCTCTTTTACTTTCTCAGAGTGCTTTCTGGAGAGGGTGAAATCATCTTCACTGATATATTTCTCATGAGTATCATTTTGCTTTGTGTGGAGCAGGTTATTTTAACAAACTCTAAATTTTTATAATGCTAAGAAGGAGCATTGGTTGCATTCCTGGAGGCTGTCTCCATGTCCTTAGGATGTGCATTTCCATTTTATTGTCTTCTATTTTTACATCATTTTGGGCAGGAGGAAGGGCTGGAACACCCTTGGGACAGGCAGCAACTGTCTGTAGGCTGATGTGGCCAGGGGTGTGGAAGGAGGGACACGGGCAGATCCCAGGGAGGTGGCACCCAGCCCACACATGGCACACACATGAGCTGCCCTGGCAGCCCCCGGGCAGCCGCAGGGATCCAGCTGTGGAGAACCCCTGCTGCTGCCTCCGGCTTTTGAAGGCTCATTTAAGCCCTAAAATAACAACTACCACTCCCTGCTGAGGGAAACCAGCCGGGATTAGCTGAAGCCTCCCATTCCTCACTGCCTAGTGAAACAAGGACTTTCCCCTCTGTGGAAACAGGGTGACAGTGCTGCCCTTCCCTTCTCCCTGAAGGGGATGTCTGTGCTCCAGCGCTCTCCTCCTGCCCTCTGACAGCTCATGTCCGTGGTTTACAGCTCAAAGGCAGTGGGAGACATGTGCTAACCCAAGGAGACAGCACATGGGTGCAAGCGCTTTTAAGAACAGCTGCTGGTGTCTCATTCAATAATCCCATTTTTAACAAATCCATACGATAGCAAAAAATACTGGAAATTTGGTTTTTCTGTCCTCTCTCATCTTCTGAGCCACACTTGACCTGTTCAACATGATCTAGGGATTAAAGGCTTGTTATTTTAGCTTCTCTTCAATACATCAGAGTCTGATCTCTGTCAGGCTATGGAGCTACTATTCCTTGACTCTCCTTTCCAGCTTTTTTTTTTCTTTGTGTCCCAGGACATGTGATATTACACAGGTGTGACTTCTGCTAAGTGGCACAGTGGCTTTTCCCAAACACTGTGCACTGTGGCATCAGCCCAATGTGTTGGTTACAGCATGTTTTCTATCTCTGAGGCTCCCAGTTCTCCAGTCTTAAAACTGTGGAAGCTGCCTCGGAGAAGAAAGGTTTGGCAGCATCACTCCTCAGCAACATCACCCCTCAACAGCATCACCTCTCAGCAGCAGAGGTGTGGCCAGGAGGATGAAGGAAACCCTTGCTCTTCTCTGATGTGGCTATAAACATATTTTTCTATCTGATATCACAAGGGAGAGATATTGTGAAGACAGTATTGTGAGTACTGCACTGGAGGCTGTGGACTGAGGTGTCCTTCGTCACCGTGGCATTGCCGTGCTTTAAATTAATCATGCATTTGCCAACACAACACTCCTGCTAATTCCCTCAATTCCCAGGTGGGGAAGTCGTGTCACTGAGTTGCAAAGTGGCTTAGCCAAGGTCACCCGTAAGGAAATGGCATGGAGAGGCAAGGACCTCTGGTTGATCGACCCCCAGTGTTTCCCAGTGCAGCTGGTACCCCTGGGGAAGGTGTTGCTGACGGACACCTGATGACCCTAAGGGGATTCTCTCCAAACCACTGGTTTTGCTACGGAAGAAAGATTTATTTTTTTCCTAAGAGGGCCAAGCAAAAGGTCTTTCCGGCGGTCAGTGTGCGCTCGCTCTGGAGAACAGCCGAGCCCCTGTTTGTCTTCTGTCGGTCTTCTTCGACAGATGCCAGCGGGTGCTTGCCAGAGCTCCGCATCCCTGCAGCGCCCCGCGCAGGATGAGAGCCCCAGCCCCGGGCATCCCGGAGGGACAGCGGGGCACGGGGGGCGGAGGGACAGCGGCATCCCGGAGATTTACCGAGGCAGGGAGGGTGGAAGGGCAGTGGTATCCCACAGAGGGACCGCAGTAGGGAGGGTGGAAGGGCGGGGAGGGCAGAGGGGCAGGGAGGGCAGAGGGGCAGCAGCATCCCGGAGGGGTACCGGGGCAGGGAGGGTGGAGAGATAGCGGCATCCCGGAGATTTACCGGGGCAGGGAGGGCGGAGGGGCAGGAAGGGTGGAAGGACAGCGGCATCCCATAGAGGGACCGGGGCAGGGAGGGTAGAGGGGCAGAGAGCGTGGAAGGGAAGGGAGGGTGGAAGGGCAGTGGCATCCCAGAGCGGGACTGGGGCAGGAGGGGCAGAGGGGCAGCAGCACCCCGGAGGGGCAGAGGGGCAGAGGGGCAGGCAGAGCAGAGGGGCAGGAGCACCCCGGAGGGGTACCGGGGCAGGAGGGGCAGCAGCACCCCGAGGGGTACCGGGGCAGGAGGGGCAGACGGGCAGCAGCACCCGGAGGGTACCGGGGCAGGAGGGGCAGCAGGGCAGCAGCACCCCGAGGGGTACCGGGGCAGGAGGGGCACCGGGGCAGGAGGGGCACAGGGCAGCAGCACCCC